>CM068834.1:45703865-46303865 GCA_028554795.2 Sinohyriopsis cumingii | reverse complement strand
TGGTTGGTTCACTACCTTATTTTCTTATTTGATCACTTCATAATGATTCAACTATTGGGCATAATTCTGCATACTTACATTTGCTCCCTTTAGCCATAAACAGTTAAACTAGTCTATAATAACAATCAACATTCATAGATAATAATAATAAATATTCATATGACTACAAAAATTTGTCAGTTGCTTAAGTGCTGGCACTAAAAAAAATTGTGTGGGAGTGTGATATGGATTTTTAACATAGCTTTAAAACTTCTTCAGTCATATCACTACAATGTGTGCAGTGTGGCAGTTTACAGTGATGACTATCGCTGGGGCATCATGTCACAGACATGTAAGCATGACGTCCCACCCAGTCACATTATACTGACACCATGCTGACCAGTCCTAACACTAACCTTTTAATGCAGACCACCAAGCAAGGCAGCTGTTAGTTCAATTTTTATCAGTCTTTGGTCTGACTTGGCCAGCTAAAATTCTGTAAGCAGTCACCTATGAACAGGAGTCCATCGAAGGAACTAAAGGTCTACTGGATGAAAAGAAATTACTGAGATTCAAGACTATTTCTTCCTTAAAATCAAGACTATTTCTTCCTTAAAAACATGAAATGGTGAAACCATCTCTGATATTCTTCAGCAATAGCAAGATTTTCAAATTAGCTTCTGTAGACATATTGGATGTAAGCTTGGCAACATTTCAGCATCATAACAAGTCTTCTGTTGGAAACTCTATGTTGAAACAACTTCCTGTTTTAGAGGAGTGACAATAGCAAGATTTTGAAAATGTGATCCATGGTAGCTATATTCAATAGAATGGCACCGTTTCTATTTAGTACCAACTAGTCATCAAAAGAAGTCCTTCTGTGAGATCGCAATGTCAATATGACAAGCCATCGAGAACAAGCAGTGATAAGATTTTCAAGATGGCCATTGTGGCAGCCATATTAAAAGCTGGATCTTGTACCATTTTCATTATAACCAAGCAGATATCATAAGAAGTCTCTCAGTGAAAATCCCATGCTGTTATGACCATTCATTCCGGAGAAATAGTCAAAAGATTTTAAAGATGGCCACTGCTGCAGGCAATTGTCCAAACTGTTTAGGAAGAGTCGAGTTTAAACTTGTGCTAATAGATTAAAGATAGACAACAGTCAACATACCATCCCATAAGTTCCTCTGGTCTATAACCAGTAGAGTTGAAAATATGGTCAAAGCCTGAATGTCACGCCCACAATCAAATTGTTGCTGTAAAACATGACCCTGACTTCAAAGTCAAAAGGCTTAACTAAGCAGGTCACAGAATGAATTTATAAGCTTTATAATGCTTTATTACAAGTATGAAAAAAAATCCTTTAAGAGGTTTAGGAAATAACAAATGAAAATTCTCTAAACAAAACCTTAACAAAAATTTTCTATGACTGTGACTGCAACCCCAAGATCAAAGTGGTGAGAGTGTATGTTGCAGGGAGTTTTCTTGGCATCATAATGGTTTAACCTAGTATGAAAACAATCCATCAAAGAAAGTATTTAGAAAATATAAGTAAATAGATAAAATGTAGCCAAAGTCATAGAGGGAAGTAAGTATGCCATAGAAGTGTCAATAATAACTCGTACCAAATATGATGAGAATCAATGAAAATGTTTAAGATATACTTTCAAATTAAACAAAACTTTAACTAAAAACACAGCAAACTGTTGTCAATGACATTGTAACCAGCAGAAAAGTGACTGTTTCCTGCTAATGCTGGCTCTATAATGATCACAATTTAATTAAATGCATTATCAAAAAGGAGTGCAGTATTGTAGTCTTCCATTCAGGATAATTAAGCTGAGCATTTAACCATTATCTACAAATGTTTTATTACAAAATCTTTTCTTTCTCTAAAATTTTGTTCTTTTCCAACCAATAATAATTGATTTAATGCTAACTGATACATTTCTGAAAGTTTCTCCTTTGCAAAATAGATTAAATTTATTGTATTAATACAGATTAAAAATGTGGCATGCTAAGAACTTTGCATACAGGTTTACGTACAGAAAAACCCTCTTGAACAACCTCTGCTATGAGCCTACACCTGTCATTTATAACCATAATCATCATACATGGATCAATTTTATTATATAAATGACAACCAGCAACTATAATTTTCTGGCAAAAAATGCACTTTGACACTGCAATGAATGACCGTTTTGCAAAAACAAATGACTACTGCTGGCATTTATTTAATCCACTGTAACCATAAAGTCTACTGTCTCCCATGATGACTGCTTTACGGAGAGTTTATAGATAAAGCACAGATTGCTCTAAATCAAACAATGCAATGCAATGCATAACCACACACTATCAACTGTGCATACTGGCAGCATAAATACTCTACATGTAACTTGGTGGACAAGACGACAAACCGGAAATTATTTCCAACAGCAGCTAAACTGCTCATGGTTCGATTGTCATTTCTGTTTAAACAATGCCAGAACAAGCTACCATAAAGAGAATGAAAGCATCTTTGACCCAGTGTTGGCCATTTCACAACATGTGTTCCACTAAGCTGGAGGCTGTCATTAATATTTGATTTAATTTATATTTGATTTAATTTAATTGTTTGTAAGTTTTAAAATCTTTTTATTTTTAATTTATTACATGTCAAAGCAATGAAATTTTGTTTACTAAAAATTTGATATTTTCAAGAAAATTAAGTTTGACCTGACTCTTTTCATAGATGCCTAATAATGGAAACAATGTTTCTATTTTTGACTTAGTTCCCGACCTTGATTCAGAAATCACTGAGACAAGTAAACAACTTTCTATTTGTATTTTATTCTCAGAGTAAAATGATTGGTTTTTATCAAGGTCATACTGGGAGTATGTGATTTTAGATGTAAACAGCTGTGCAACGCTGAGTTTTCCGAAGTTGTGAAATAGTTAGATTTAATAGTGATGTTTAGAGAGACATTTCTCAGCTTGAGCTTTTACCTTGGACACTGGGAAGTGTTTCGTTGCAACCAGTTTGGAGTTACATTTTAACATTTATTCAAATTATTTGGATTCTAAAAGATTAATTTTTTTTCCTGGAAATATTTGAGTGCTCATACAGAATTCTTGGACAAAGACATTTCTTTAAATTTTATTTGGAATTCAAACACCAGAATATTACCATCTGTGGAATATTAAAAAAAAACTGTAGACACCACAGCACCATACTGACTACAGTATACGTCATCACCTTCTGTTTTGGATTTTTCGTTGGGACTCAAACTTGAATTCGTTAGAACATTTCTTTACTAGAACTTCTAAACTTCAATTAGTGGATTATTCTTGGATTATTTCAGTATTTGATTTCTTAAAACAGTAAGTTCTTAATTTTTTATTTGTACAGTGTTTTTCCAAGGAAATAAATTATCTGTTAAATTTTTTAAAAGCTTGTTGTTTTCACTCTTTCTTTTGTTACTGTTTAACATAAAAGGCTAATCACCAATCAAATAAAATTTGTGCATTTGTACACCTACATTTGAGATTATTTCTTGTCAGAAATGGCTGAATGATGTTCCAACTGATGCTCAATATGGCAGTGGAAGGTGACAAAAGTCAAAATCAGAAAGTGGTGGACCTATGCTGCTGTAACACGTGGTCCACTCCAACAAAGGCAAATCTCCAAACCCATTCAATTTATGTGTACTGCAACAACTACATCCAATATTATTTCTCAGTTAATGCAGATGGCCAATCAATGTTTCGATTGGGTTAAAAATGTGTGTTGTCCTAAATGAATCCGCATCTACACAGTCACAAAAATGGTATAAACCACAAAAACGTAGTTTGGGGTCAGGCAGCAAAGCTTAATTATTTACCTGTGGGTATTGCATATATAACCTTTCTGTCATGTGAGCTGGAAAATATCCCAATCCCAATGACGAGTATTCATCCACCCACATAGGATTCCTTCCATTAAAGATTCCAGATGTATGCCCTATGACCAAACACATGTCCACTAGTCATCATCTTCTTAAAGGATGAAGACCATAATAAAAGCACCAGTACAGGATGGGTAAAGGTTATCTGGCAATAGCAAATGGTTAAGTATCACATCATTAAAATTAGTCTTACCCTCACCCCACCAACACACCCTCTATTGTAATATCAGCAGTATGGATACCCACTGCTATTGCATAGCTGAATTTGCCAGTTTGGTGAGAGGCTGGTGATCACAAAAACTGAAGGGAAGAACATATTCATCCTTGTTGTAGGAGTGTTGACTGAAGTAAAATGGTATTCACTTGGGCCACTTTTGCTCTGTGACCTAAAGGACTCAGTTATGTATACATGTACTTTGTTCCCTCCCTAATTGTCTCAGAAGAGACTGATCCTTTACCAACTCCTTTAGGAGGGACAAATGGGACTTTGAGAGACAAAAAAACTGAATAAGTCCTGCTCTTAGCCAGAAAAGTCTCTGTGATGGACCTCTTTCCAACTCCATTTGGAGGGACCCTATGGGACTTAATAATCTCTTAAGAGATTGATGCAGACCTGCTCTGAGCCCTGAGGGTCTCAGCAATGAATCATTGACCAACTCTCTTGGGAGATTAGGGCCAAGGAGTGTCTCCAATGAGACTAAACCAATCCTTTACTGAGGCCCAAGTCTCAGCACTGGAAGAACCTGAAAATTCTGAAAAGGAAGCTTTTTTCTCTCCCAAAATGTACATACATCTGAGGGGCCCCCGAGTGGCCAAGTGGTCTAAAGCGCTTTTCGTAACAGATCACTGCCATCTCACCTCTGTCTGCGGCGGTTCGAGTCTAGGATTCAGCCAATGTGGGTATGTGAGAAAGCTTGCCAGTAGCTTCTCGAGGGTCGGTGGTTCTTTCCTGGGTTTTCCCGGGTTCTTCCTCCAACATTAATACTGGCCGCCATGTATAGCCAATCGTGTGCTGAAAAATGGCGTTAAACCCCACAACAACACAACAACATACATTTGTGTTCAATGGGCACCCAGACAGTATCTGAACAGAGGCAACAAAATGACAGTCATTTGTCCTTACACAACTGGAACATGCCAGACAGGTGGTGGTGGTGAATCCCAAATGGGGGGGGGGCGCTTTCTTATACCCACACTTACCAACACTTTGCCTATTAGATATTGCTGAACAGAAAAACCACAAAAACAAAACAAAATCAAATCCTATATGACAAAAAAGGTATGTGAATTTGCATGGAAATTAGACAATGCAAATTCAACAAAAACATATGGGTACTCATGTATAACCCAAATAATTTAGGAAAAAGTAAAAGAATAAAGAAAGAAGGTTTGCTTATCTGCAGGAAAATGTCTAAACTTGAAAATGTTTTAAGTTTTCATGTTGACTACCAGTATATATTAATACTGTAGATGACAAAGACAAGATCACATGCCAAACCTAAACCCCCAGGACCTTATGTACTGAAACCCCACGTGAATATGACCACCCCGTCAGGCGGAGTAAGCAATAACAAGATTTTTAATATTGCTGTACTTCTGGTATGGCATATATGGGGTCATTCACTTTTTGATGTTTTACCTCTTAAATTTGGGATAGGGTTTGCTTATATGCCAATGGACTTATACATGAGTATATACAGTAATGTATAAACTGAGGCCATTCTGATCACAACACAAAGACTTTCTCATTCACATCCTTTACCTCAAAAAATAAATATCAGCAACACCAACATTAAATTCACACAATCAGTATGAAACCTAGATGTTACTCTGGACAGTACTCTCACATTGCACCAACATGTCATGAACATATGCAAGGCTGCATATCTTGAGCTGAGACGCATCAGCTCCATTCGCAAATATCTTTCAGTTAATTCCACTAAAACACTTGTGTGTTCATTAGTACTTTCAAGACTGGACTATTGTAACTCAATTATGTCTGGTTCATCTCATTATCTACTCCAGAAACTTCAAAAAGTTCAAAACACAGCGGCTCGGATCATACTTAGAGTACCACGATCAAAGTACACAAACCCACTGCTCTGTACACTACACTGGCTATCCATTCAATCCAGAATCAAACACAAAAGTTGTTCTCTGTGCTATGTTTCACTGTCGGACTCTAGTCCAACATACCTATCCGACGTCACCCATGTGTACACACCAGCAAGATACTTATGCTCCTCTTATGACAATCGTATACTCATTATTCCCACTATGAAAACAAAGTCATATTGACAGCGTTCTTTTGCATACCAGGGCCCAGCAACGTGGAATGAATTGCCCACTGAACATAGTCACAAAGACACAGTGATCCAATTCAAGAGTGCTCTCAAAACTCACTAATTTTGTCTGCAAGAACAAACTTAAAGACCTAATAATGTTACCTACCTTAAATATTCTCAGCATGTTTGTTTATGTTTTCTAATTTCATGGTGTTTGTTTTTGTAATCATATCATTATATATTTTTTATCTTATGGGTGTTGTCTAATGTAAAGCGCTTAGAGCTTCTAAAGATTAGATGCTAAACAAAGTCCTCGTTGGTATTATTATTATTATAATGTTGGAGATTAGCATCTCAACAAAATAAAGGCAAGGGAGGCCACAAACCAGACTGGTAGGAATAGGAAGACTAATATCTACCCAACGATTGGAATTTTTTTAATTATCAACTGAATTTAAATAAAAAAGAAGGCACAACAAAAGGTTACCTAAAGTCCCTAGCCTACAGATTATGAGAAAGTTTCAATAATTACACACAACCAAAAACGCTTGGATTGAGGGTAACGAGACACAAAAAATACTAAACATGTGCTAACATACATGATATGAAATCAATTTTTGTGAAGCATTTATTTTTCAACCTTAAAGTCATGGTCACATCTAGAAATATAAGAACTGGGTCTTAGGATAGGTTTCTGGAATATTCCCACAAAGTCACCAAAAGGGGGATGAATTCTCACCATATGAATGAAGCTAATTTCTGATCAGAAAGGTTAGCAATACAATGATATTATGCAACAGGTACCCATATTGCTGATATCAAACAGAGACTATGAAGACTACAGATACTGGATTAAAGCAGAATGTAGCTCCAGTTACTAAGCATCAACACAAATTGTTAGGGTTGCTTTTTGGGAGTTGCCTCTTCAGAGATGTTATTCCATACACAAAGACCTAAGACCATCACATCAGACTTTTGTAATTTTGATGTACCAATATCAGACTGGTCTGTTGTTGTTGTAGGGTTAAGCACCATTTTTCAGCACAAGACAGGCTATGCATGGCAGCCAATATAAATGGTGGAGAAAGAACCTGGGAAAACCCCGAAAAGAACCACCATTGACCAACGATGAGCTACTGACAGGCTTTCTCACATACCCACGTTGGCCCAACCCTTGATTCAAACCCACGCAGAGGTGAGACAGCAGTGATTCGTAGCGGTAATCACTTTAGACCACTTGGCCACTTGGAGCTCCTAGGATTATTATCTGTATGGAGATAATGTCCCAGAACATGTACAAGCTGTAGAGGAGATATAAAACTCAAATGAGAAGAGGTCTTATCAGAACTTTAATAACAAAATGTATAATGTTCAAGGACAGTTTGGATCAAGTGATTGGGGAGGGAGGGGTGTGGAGCCAAGCACAACAGGTGAATGTCAACCAATGCCAGAGAGGTCAGAGGAGAAATTATCCTACAAGGCAGTACCTACTGTACATGGTCGGGGCCCCAAGTGGCCGAGTGGTCTAAAGCGTTCACCGTTACGGATCACTGCCATCTCACCTCTGTCTGCGTGAGTTTGAGTCTCTGGCTCAGCTAACGTGGGTACGTGAGAAAGCCTCCAGTAGCTTCTTGTGGGTCGGTGGTTCTTCCCAGGATTTTCCATGGTTCCTCCTCCACCAATTATACTGGCCACCGTGTATAGCCTATCTTGTGCTGAAAAATGGCGTTAAACCCTACAACAACAACCTACTGTACATGTACCTCCATATCAGGCATTCCATACCCAAAAGTAGACCAGGTGTGTATAGTATCTCACTGGATCAAACTGTCTGGTGTCCAGATAAATGAGAAAAATTGACAGATGATCCCTGAGCATTATAAACAGCTTCAGGCTATAAGACTGAAGTTTTGGAAGAGCCAAAACAACATTTTTTTCCAAAGCCTATTACAATTTTCACGATTTAGGTGTGTGCGATTTGAATTTTTAACATAGCTTTAACAATCTTTCAGTCATATCTCTATGATGTCTGCATTGTGGCAGTTTATAGTGATGTATAGCACTGAGGCATCATCCCACAGACATTCAGCATCATGACCTACCCAGTCACATTATCCTGACACCAGGCCGACCAGTCCTAACACTAACTTCTTAATACTGAGTGCCCAACGAGGCAGCTGTTAGTACCATTTTATAAGTCTTTGGTATGACTCATCCTGGGTTTGGAACCATGACCTCCTGCATTCGAGGCAGATGCCATAACCACTAAGCCACATGAGCAGTCACCATTTAAATGTGTACCCATTCCAGGAACAGAAGTTCAGGAACTATTAAAAAAGGAGCCACTGAACCCACTGTTTCAAAATGGACATGATTTACATCAGGCATCATGAACCTTTTAGAATAGCTGTGCTAGGTTAGCTTCAATCTAAATAAAATCAGATCTCCACTGACCTATGTGAAGATCTGAGAAAAGTTCATGCTCTGATGATCTATATTATTATCATCATTAGATTTAGTCTTATCTTCATGTTTGGTAGTATTGCTGAAGAGCAACAATGTGTGCTGAATGATTTGATTCACTTTAAAATTTCTGAAAGCTGCATTTTCAATGACCAATTCAAAGGTCACCAGAACATGACCCCTAAACAGTTGCTGTCACACAGGAAAGTGTAGGTCTGATTTTAATCAGACTGAGGTCAGCTCAACTGTAGAGTGTTGCATGTCAAGTCATATTCATCTCTTTAATTATCATTCTGAGTACATACAATACAAAACCTATCAACTTTTCACCATCGGTGTGTGAATTTGTTGATAGTGAAGTTCATGAACCATTAAACAATTCACCAATAAAGCAGAAGAGTTCATATCCAACTTATTTTTAGTTTAAGAGAAAACTGGAAGTTAGACCTGTTATAAATATGAAATCTCTTAACAGATTTGTTGAATAGCACCATTTCAAACTGGAAATTTTACAGCAGGCATCGGCAACCTTTTAGAACGGCTGTACTCAGAGAGCTCAATTGTAGAGATATGCATGGCAAGTCATATTCATCATATTAATTATCATTTGGCCATTTGTATTAATGGGACCTGAAATATTAGGGACAAAAACCTAGCTTGAGTCATATGTATGGGTAACTAAAAGGCTGTGATGACACTGTCTGAGGCCAGCAAAGCTTAAGTTGACTGGTGGTTATCTTACTTGGAAAAACTTAAGGGGAAGGTTATATGATCACCAAGGATTTTCTCATTATCTACGTACTGATATAACCAGACCAGTTTGGGTGAACTTTATGAACGTCTTGAAAATGGTGGCAGATGGACAGAAACCAACAAAAAATTTCCCCATAAATTATTTGGAATTGTTAGCTGTTGAACTTGTTTTGAAGGGTTTGTGCAATGAGATAATCTACAAGAAAATTTGTTTCAAGAATGAAAACAATGCAATTTTGTATGCATTAACAAAACTGGTAGTTCAGAAAGTAACCATTCATTTGTTAAGCAACAAAATAATTGAGTGTTATTTTGTGAGGAATACATGTCAGCTGTTCATATACCAAGGGAAACGAACAGTCAAGCTGACAAATTATTCCACTTTTTTTCAAGAATCAGCAGAATGGAAATTGATTTCTGATATGCTGAACAGATTAAGTGCACATTGCTGATTTCCAGAAATTGCCATAGATGTGTATTTCATCAAGGGAAAATCATCACATTGATAAGTATGTTTCTTGGCAACCAGACCCTTATACTTTTACAGCTGATGTCTTATCTTTAAATTGGGAACAGTTTGATTCCAATGATGTTTGTAATCCTTTCAGGTTGATTACTGAATCCTACAGAAAATCATAGTCAAACTGGAAACAGATTCAAACGATTATTCCACTCTGGACAACTCAAATTTGGTTTCTTCTTTTACTACAAATGTTGCAAACATTACACCAGTACTTTTGCCTCAAACATTTCATGTACTGACCCATCCATGCAATGGACAGAAACACACACTCTGTGGGAATATTAGATTCATAGGGTGTCATTTGTCAGGTCAGCACTCAGTAACAGCCTTTGTAAAAATGTCATGAACAATTCTTGAATTGTACAGGAATTGTTTCTAAAACACTGGTTCATGAACCATTACTAATTCTGCACATAAAACTGTAATGAGTAGTTCGTGAACATTAAATGGATGAATATTGAAGAACTTAAGTTCAAGAATTGGTTGTAGAATATGAGTTCTTCAACAGTTCATGTACATTTCATTTCTTGAACAACATTACAGAATTATTCATTAATTCAATATATAGGTTCAATTCCTTTTTATGTACTAATGGTACATAGCTGATGTTGCTACAAAGCCCAAGTATGGTCATCAACGAACATTTTCTTTCAACACATTAACCCCTGGTGACGAGTTTACATGCAGGAGGTAGTAGCCTACTGCCGAGCTCTTAGCATCAAGGTCATGTAAGATACACTAAAGTGGATGGTATTATAGAAAGGTAGACAGATGTAGCTCTACAATGATACCAAATAATCTGAAATTTCTAGTTGCACTACAAAATACAGAGGAAAAAACCTCATATTTTGGACCCAATTTTTTTCAATCCAAAATTCACCCATGGTCAGAATCCAATTTTGTGTCTGGATTTTAGACTTTTTGATCTCAGATCTAAGGTAGACCAGTATAAACTGCAAACAGATGAACCTTTGCAAAAAGTAGGATAAGATGGGCATTTGGAATAAAGAGTGGTATAGATACGAAAATAATGGGTCCGTTAGGCAAAAAAAACAAAAACCTTTACCATTCTGCTCATGCACGAGCCAAATAGTGATGTTTCTAAAACAACTAGGCAGTATGTTATTGGAAGATCACCTGGAAGTTGGTGTTTTAGCATGTATTCAGAAATAGCTTTCAAAATGTGTTTCCTTCTCGAATTTCAGATGAAAACGACAAAAACCTCCATGGGTTAATGTGTTAATAGAGGACATGGCATGGTCAACACTGGGTTTTATAGCAGTATGAACAAAGGATAGGTCCAATGTGACTTTTTCTTTCTTTTCAAGTAGTAAATGAAATGTGTGTCTGAACTGAAATGCTAGATTGAACCCTTCTGGCTTTGTCTGGTATTCAAAGAATGCCGATCATTCATCAAATTTCAAATAATGCTGGCATGAAGGATCCATTTCCCATCATTAAATTGCTGTTTTAATTAAACTTAATCACCATCTTAAATATCTTATCACCTTTGGCAACTTGGCTATCATTGGTGCCAACACAGAATTGTGAACTGGCATTCTTTATAACTGTATATAGAAATAAATGTAACTGACTTAAAGATTTTATAAATACTGGCATCCCTTACATGCAGGTGTCCATATACATGGGCATTTCTTACATGCAGGTGTCCATATAAATGGGTTTCAATTTCTTGGAGCAGACAAACAAAAGAAGACATTTATCTTCAGATCTTTGCAACTGCAACTGGCACATAGGGAAATAAAAAAACAGCAATCAAATTTTCAGGGGGCAGGCCCATTGAAGGCCCAACGTTTTTTGTGGGAAGGGGTCTCACAATTAAACATTTTGCAGGACAGAGGGATGCAGAATTTCTTACTACAGCACTGTTTAAAAGGTTAATTTAAAAAAAAAAATTATAAAAATAACATGTGCAAGCTTCTTGTTTTATGATACTTTTGTGTTTTCTAAAAGTGACTCCTCGTGCATAAAAAAGTTTTGTTATAAATGTACAATGTAACGACTGCTAATACGTGACCATCTGTCACAAGATACTGGATTTTACTCCAGAAACTATGGTCTTTTAAGACAAGTTGTTTAACTGTACATAATCTGCCCTAAAGAGCATTTGCATTATGCAATAACCTGTCTTAACCAAATTTGTAAAAACCTTATAAACCAACTATTTGTATAAATGAACTTGGAGTAAAGACCTCTCTGAAGGCACCTGGGTTATCTTTAACAACTGGTTGGAGATAAACATGCCTACCGCTTTCCTTTTATTCTGGCTAATGTTCACATTTTTATTAACATTTGTTGCAATTAACATAAATGCCATAAATATGGGTGAGTGTAATGCACACAAGATGACAGTGTAAAACACCCAAGATGTTAGTAAGTGTAATTCACCAGCTGTATAATACTGAACATATGTAAAGACTGAAAGTTCCACTGTTCACTTCTCAGCAAGAAACAGGAACTGGGTTAGCAACAGGGCAGTTTTAAGCAGATAATCATCTGATTTAAAAATGGGCCCTGGCACCATCTTCTGGCTTTTTACCTAGTTTAAAGGCTCTGTAGGAGTGAGGGCACCTGCAAACCAACACAACTATAAATAACTCATGTGGAATACCTGCTTATTTCACATGCATGTCTAGATCTTTCTTATCTAGATAAAACTATTGACATGTTAATTTTGATATTATGATAAAATGGCATTCATAAAGGCATCTTTCTTATGAAAAATAGAAAAGGAATAATATCATAATATATCAAATCATATAAGTTAGGGTATAGTTGATGCAAGTTAGGGCACTGTTATATAGGAAGGTGGTTGTATTAAACATTGTGTGGTTTATTTATACAGAAGATTAAAAAATTATCTATAGTGGCTGCATTTAATTTTTTCATTTGATAAGGAGACCTTTTTTCCACAATTAATCATACACCAAGAAAATATGTGTTCAGTGACTTGACATTTACATCTCTGAAGTTTCACATGTTATAAAGATTTATATTTAAAACCAGACAAATCAGACTATATCTAATTTATCAAGGCACCCTATCAGACTTGTCAAAAACCAAAAAAACCTAATGTTTCGTTACCATCAGCAAGAGACCAAAGTGGGTGTTATATGACCTATATAACATAACACCTGCAGAAAAAATTATAACAAGATATGATTACTTTAATGGCATCTTTAAGGTTTTAGTTTTAAAACAGATTATCTATTAATGTTTATATGCCCATTTTGATCAATACACCATGTATTTTGAAATACAACTTCAAATAAGCATAGCAGAAATTATATATTGCAATTCATTCTAACTAATAAGAGTACCTACAAGTGTGGAATAGATTGCTGTAATAACAAATAAGTAAAAATATTCAATCATCTGCCATCGGAACAAGCACTCTAATCATTTATTGTTTTTAAGAACTTCACCACAATTGACATTTAACCTTTTGACCCCAAATCAATAATTCCTTCTTATTCACATCTTATGTCACCAACAAACTCTGATAAAAAATACATGATCAAGAACTGAAATTTGTATTCAGAAACTATTTTTACTCTTTCACAGAAAGAGACCTTGACCTTTCATCTTTTGACCCCAACATCAACTGGCTTCTTCCTTAACCCAAATGCAATCCATCCACAAAGTATGGTCCAGGTCTATGATGCAAAACTACGTTATTTTGCAGAAACCCTATTTCTTCTTTCAGTTAGTGACTATGACCTTGGCTCTCCTGACTTGCCCATAGCAGGCTTTGGGATGCTGACTGAATGCTCTCTCCTGCATTTCATAACTGTCTGATAATTGATGGCAGACAATGAATGGTGGACAAGGGACCATACCAGCAGCTCACCTAGCCATATGGGCATTTGAACTAATCAGTAAGTGTCACAAAAAATGGTAATATACAAAAAGATTCATTTGAAACATACTGTAACTTTACATAACAGATTTACTTTATTTAAAAATCTTGAATTGTTTGGACACAATGATGGATGTACAGTATATAAACTTCATTTGTGAAGTGTGTGACTGTGTGCAACTGACGGATAAGATAGTGCAAAAATTTAAAATTAAACTGAGGTTCAAACAGTTCAGTTCATGGTACAAACATTTTGTAACAACATAACTGCATTTCAGCAATTGAAATGTATGGTTTTAATCAACCTGGCACTTAAGTCATTAGTGTTCAATCAAATGGCGTGTATGACATATCCATAATACTGATAAGTTGACATAAATGAGGGGAAGCCATGCATGCATGATTAAAATGAATGACATGTATATGACATGTATTTCAATGAGGAAATAAGGTTGTTATATGTATATTCCATAAATCAAACATGAACTGGTCAATAAAAAGCAGAAATAAAAGAAAATCTGTACAGGAATTTCATTATTACATGGAATGCAAAACTTTTAATATGATCATGATAGGATTTGCATAATGTAATATTCCCAGTTCCTCCCAAGTTTTCATAAATATCTGTCTTTTGGTGGTATTTACACATTATAGTATGATTTATAGATTTCAACATGATCCAGAAATCTGCAATAAAACAACATTATTCCTACATATAAATGTTTTTCTCCATTATTTATCCCATTAAGATCCATGCATCTACTCCACTCTACCCCCATATCCTGACCCCAGTGGTTGTTTAAAATCTTGGAATGCAGTATTATCAATACTCATTTATAAGATGAGTCCAACTGCAAACTGGACAGAATGAGACCTGCCATTGCATAATGCACTGGCAGATCTGAGTCTTACAGTTTGTTAGGAATAGTCTGTAACAACACAGACCATGATCTGCAGGCACATTATGTTATGGCAGATCAGGATCTATTTTTTTGCAGTTTGACTTGACTTATAAGTGAGTAAATATGGTACCACACAAAGACATGCACACACACACAAGTTACCTGCCTCCTCTGATTATATCAGTAGGTGTGAAGTCTCTATTAGGGGTTGCACAATATAACTGCAGCACACACGATTGCAGCCACATGCAGACAAAAAAGATACACATGAAAAGAGCAAGAACAAAATACAAATTGAAGATTGTAGCCATTATAGTTTCTAATGAGAATACTGGAAAGAAAGTAAAAAACCAAACAAATAAGTTGGAAATATCTTTAGGTTCAGAAATAATTGTTTACTTTTCAAAATGTTAACAAAGATTATCTTTATTTGCTTAAAAGACTCTTTAATGACATATTGATTATACATGCAAGGAAAATGTCTGTAAAGTGTGTTTTTAATAATCTGAGTCCTATCTCTATGATGCCTGTACTGTGGCTGTTTAGAGTGATGTCTAGGTGGCAGGGTCCAGTTTCGTAAATTGGCCCCTGGCAAATTTCTTAATTTAAGGCAATGGTGTGACCTTTTCAGCCGTTATTGTTTACTATTTATAGATATGGATAATACCTGTGAACTAGGCATTTCGGGCTTGTTTTGTTCTTGAAACTGATGTTAGGCATGTACAATTTCCATAGTTGCTCTGCAGCATGTTGACAGTGAAATACCAATAGTCGGCTAGGAAGAAGAGCTTGCCTCCCATACAGTAGACATTTGGGTTCAAGGCAAGAAGAATATCTCAAAAATGGCTTGGATGACAACTATTCTGTATTGCATCAAAACTATTTAGCACACATTTTTCAAACTTTTCATCCAGGGAAAGGGCTTGCGTTTGCACTGTGAGCACCACATGCTGTCAAAAATGGCCTTTTGATGTGAAAAATGCATGTATAAAATAGGGATTGGGGTGCGTAAACTTCTTCTGCTATGAACTGCCATTGATTTCAATGGTCAAGTGAATAATATTCTTACGCTTTGTTTTAATAAAGGTATCTAAAATTATGGACCTTTTTGACCTCACTTGTGTATTTGATTTTTTATGATTTTTTTAATACTAGGTCACTGATTACAGCATTAAATTTGTACATAAAAACTGGATCCTGCCCACCTAGCACTGAGGCATCATGCCACAGACATTTGGGTCATGTCCCACCCAGTCACATTTTTCTGAAACTAGGACAACCAATCCTAACACTAACCTCCTAATGTTGAGTGCCAAATAGAGGCAGCTGCTAATACCATTTTTATAAGTCTTTGGTATGACTCAGCCTGAGTGCAAACCCAGGTCCTCCTGTATCAAAGGTGGACACTCTAACCACTTAGGCCACTAGAGCAGTTGTCTGCTAGGTGCCTTCCAAAATGACAAACCAAAGCATTAACAGAGGGGGAAATTATTTTTGAAAAAGATAATTGCAAGTAGGTGCTGAAACGATTGTAACGATATTTATAAAAAACAGGTATACACCTTCACACTGGCTCTGTGATTAGACTGCTAGACTCAAAAACCAGAAGAATGCAAGTTTCAATTACATATTATTATTATATATCTGGTATTTTGGTGGAACTTGTCCTGGGAAGCCAAAGCTTGATTAAAGGGCAATCAGGGGACATAACTCCTATAAATGATCCTGTGAAATACTGGAAATCCAACTCATTTAAAGTATGTGAATGAAATACAAACAACAATGAGGCTCAGCAATATGTGGCCATTAACTAATAATACTGGAAATTAAACTTGTCCACAGTATTATCAGTATTAAGCAGTGTGCCAAACATTTTTTTAAAAAGTCCAACAACCCTTGGTAAAGTGATGCTACAGAAATCAGAGTCAGAAGGATGGGAAATCAGGAGGCATAACTCCTACAAATGACATCATGGACTGCTGAAAATTGAAATAAATATCAAACTGCCTTTAAATTAAGGTCGAAATCCACCCAACCTTGGTAAATTTATGCTGCAGAAACCAAATTCAGGACACCAGGCAATCAGGGAACATATTTCCTGTAAATGCAAAGCTCAAACTTACTGTAGTTAGCTGGCCTGAAGCTAGAAGTTTTCCTGTTTCTGTAATTTAAATAATCTGATTGGTAGTAAATCTTCATATCTTTCCAATATTGTTTTGTGTGAAGAACTAACGAAGATTAAGCTGGAGTAATCAATTTCTCAATCTATTAGTCCTTCTGGCTAAAAAGAAAAAAATGACAATAAATTCTGAGCCCTAAATGAATTTGTGGAATGCTGGAAATCAAACTCAGTAAATGTCTCCTCAATATGATACCACCCAATATATATATATATATATATATATATATATATATATATATATATATATATATATATATATATATATATATATATATATATATATATATATATATATATATATGTATGTATGTGAATGAAATCCATTGAAACCTTTGTAAAGTTATGCTATAGAAACTGCAGTCAAGAGGATGAGCAGTCAGGGGGCATAACTCCTGCAATATTGGAAAAATAATTGATTCAAGGTCTCACCAACATAAGGTTGCATGTCAAACTTAACTGAAATCCAATAAACCTTGGTAAATTCGTAAATTTAATGCTGCAGAAAAAAGTAAGGTAGATGGGCAACTGAAAGGCATAACTTGTCTAAATGATGTTGCAGGCAATGGAAATCAACCTCATTAAAGGTCTTATCAATAAATAGCTGCATTTCAAATCTGGTTCAAGTCCAACAATCATTGGGAAAGTTAGTCTGTGGATATAAAAGTTTGAGAGACAGGCAATAAGGGGCCATAAGTCTCCTAGGTTCCCAACCTTTTCAACAATGAGGTCAACTTCTTAATCTCCAAACATTTTGTAAACCCCCACATGTTTACAGCTGTACCTTAATGTTTCATTAATTGCAAAAATACATACCACTTGGAATAACCGTGGCCCAGGGGTCCAAAACGCAAACGTTGGAAACCACTGCTCTAAATGATGGCACAATTAGAGTGGCTTCCACCTTAACTGCCAATCCCTTGACCCCAACTCAGATGTCTCAGTCATACTGGTGTCCCCCATTTTTAAAAACAAATAACTAAACAACACAAAATTCTTGTGCAACAAGTAGTATGGAAAGCCTATAATTGTTTCCTGAATGTATATATACCAAATAATAGGTCAATTAAACATATTCCAGCTTAGAAGAAAAAAATCATTAACTTAAAAAAATAAATAACTGCTTAATCTTTTCTTATTTATAACAAAATCAGAACTTAAGTTTTTATATACACTGATGTAGGTTTTAGTCCTTTTATCATATCACATGATTGTTCCTTTAACAGACAAAGCAGAGGATGCTCCAATAAAATGATGATGGAGAAAGCTGGAAATCAAACTTTTCTTGGTCTCATCCATAGCAAACCTCATACTAGAACTGGTTAAAACTTCTCAGTTCCCAGCACAGTTATCTTGGAGAAACTAAATTGCAGGTGGAAGGAAGGGCAGACAGGCTGACAATATGAATACAATATGGATCCAGCAACTATTTATGGGGCCCCGAGTGGCCGAGTGGTCTAAAGCGCTCTCCGTTACAGATCACTGCCATCTCACCTCTGTCTGCGTGGCTTCGAGTCTCGGATTCAGCCAAAGCTTGCCAGTAGCTTCTCGAGGGTCGGTGGTTCTTTCCGGGGATTTCCCGGTTTCTTCCTCTATCATTAATACTGGCCACCATGTATAGCCTATCGTGTACAGAAAAATGGCGTTAAACCCTACAACAACAACAACAGCAACTATTTCTATATGCCCTAAGTAACATGCGCATTTCAAATAAAATCGAAAATGCCAATAAAAATTATGTTTTTCCTGTTGCACTGGTTTATAAACTTGGGCTAGGTAGGTTATTTTCTTCAAATTATAAATATTTAATGTCATTTTTGTGATTTTTTTACCATGATGGAAACAAATGCAAGGGTTGACCATGAGAAACAGGGATGGTCAGCTGACTGGAAACATTTTTTTTCTTTGGCTTTAATACACAGGAATTTGCAATCATACCAAGCACAGTACCAGGATGCTAAAATATGAAAGGCAAACACAATTTTGTCTGTTTTCAGCAACAATTCTAAATAAACTGCATGATTATTTGCATTTCATTTTGCTTGGGTTTTTTTTATATAACGCAAAGAGTCTGGTTTTCATTTGCTTTCATTTAAAATGAATTAAGGTCAAATCCTTGGTTAAATCAAATCATTCATTGATTTTGCTTTTTGTAAGTTAATTACTCAGTTTACCATATTGAATTTTAGTCCACTCTGATTGCTGTCTTGCAGCTTTTTATTTAAAACATGGGACTAAGTGATACAACCCATGTGTCATGTCATACATACAAACTCCTCCAATACCATTTAAAATAAAGCCCTTAAGTTTGGGACATTCTGTACAGGTACATGTATTTTTTTGTGTGTGGATGTAAAATCTGGCAACTTTGTTCAAAAACAAGGTATTTGAATTTAAGATTGTACATTTTAATGGGATTTATTTCTGGAATCTTACTTTGAGAATGCAATGATGCTATACTTACTCCACCTCTAAAACTTCTGCTATATGGGCTATTGATTGGTGTCAAAATGTTCTAACAAGTTTGATTACCATTAAGTAGGGTCTAGGAATAGTGGAATTGGATATGAATGGGTGGGTAGTGTCTAGAAATAGTGGAATTGGATATGAATGGGTGCGTAGGGTCTAGGAATAATGGAATTGGATATGAATGGTGGGTAGGGTCTATGAATGGTGGAATTGGATATGAATGAGTGGGTAGGGTATAGGAATAGTAGAATTGGGCAAAAATGACTGCGTAGGGTGGACAGAAGGATCAATAATCAAATAAATGTATGGCATTATGCAGCTCTGAAGCACCAGTTTAAAAATTTCAACAGACATTCCCATTAATGTATGATAATGTTTTAACAAATGTATATAATACTGCACATTTAATGCCTTCATATTTTATTCTGCCTGCAAAACAAAGCAAGACTTGTATGTAATGTTATGATGGGTGTTGTTTTTATAAATCAATTTGATACAGTAAAATAACCAACGAATCAAACAAGATTTCTTTGATCATTTGGAGTCATTGTGCCTCAGGGAGTAACGTGCTGGACTTGTAACCATAAAGGTGCTGGCTCAATCCTACTATCAGATCAGCACATGTTGGATACTGTGTTGTTCTCTTGGGCAAGGCACACTTTATTTAATTGCGCAAGTACAGCTGAGGCTGATGAACATGAAATTTTATCCGAATCTCAACATTAATTTATGAGCGTGAGAGTCACAAATTGCTAATTTATTTATACAATTTGTGATGTACTGTTCCTGTATCAAATTCAGCAAAACTGACATCATTGGTATTAAAGATTTTTGACTACCTCATAAGTGTAACTCATATTTTTCATACAACCTATGTTTTGGCAGACCATTAATCTATACCAGTTATAAATCTGCTTATTCCAATGTTTGGTTTTCTTTTGGGGATCATACAGACATTGACACCTATTTAAAGAAATAGAAAATTACAATTTAGTTTTCGTAATTTTGCATAATATTATTTGCAACCCTACGATATCATAAAAAGTGGATGAAAATTACAGAACATACAATAAATGTACTTCTAGCAGTGTCAGATGAATTTACATTTAACCTCCAGTCACTAACAGTACATGCCATTTCATGGGATTATCAAACCATAAACTATATACAAGACAGTGTACTAACTGATACATATTTAGGTGAGTGAAATACTTCATGGAATACAATAAACCTCTGATCCAGAGAGATTCAGTTTGATAGAGGATCAAAACAAGGTTTCAAAGTGTAGATTTAAGATTAAGCTGCAGTAAGCCTAATTATAATAAAAATAAGACTATGTCAACACAGATTCAAGTTACACAAAGGAGCTGATTATAAAAACTTTACGCATGAAAAAACATTTGTTTTAGTTTCTATGGACCATATATCACCAGTAACAGGCACTTCCCATATTTATCACCTCATGATGCACAATCAACTGCAAATAATAAAGATCAAGATATGCCATTGTAAAATATGCCAGCAGGTTTGGGTCTATGTTAGTGTTGGGAATCAGTTGAAATTTAAAAATCCATGACTGGTTCATCATCACAAATCAACCATCAATTTTAATCAATAGGAGATATTTTCTATAAATTTTTATGGATAGTGTCATCTTTGTATACTTGTTAATGGAATCGTTTACCTGCACATTTGTCTGTGAACAATACACAAATATGCAGCTTTTTTTCTTACATCTGATGCACACTGATGCCAAAGTTATTGAGATGTTGAGCTGGCTCAATTAGGTAAGACAGCAATCAAGAGTGCGCTAAAGACTACCAGTGTCTGCCAAGGCAGGCTCAACAATTACTTGAGAAATGCAATGCATAATGTTCCACGACTAACAGATCTCTAGATAAGCTGTGTATGTGCAAATTTTACACCAAAATATTGGATAAAAATGCACAAAGAAAATTTTACTTCATTAAAATTATATATATAAAATCTCATTTGAAACTGTGAAGGGGCAAATTTCTGGCAATCTATGAAGAACACATTAGTCAAGACCAGAGAACAATTAATTAGATTTATGGGGACAGGCGTGTATCAAATCGCCATACTGCCATGATCGGTAATGTCTTTTCGAGGGGGAGGGGCATCCTTAATTAAGCATTTGTTTGTACAAGACGGACTATTAGGGACATGGTAAACTTTGATTTCATGGTAAAACTGTCACAAACTGAGAATAGTCGCACCGCAGAGGGTCAAGTTGACCCCAGACTTTGGCACCTCTGGGAAAAAAGGCAGCTGATATATTTGATTCTGATTGGTTACGCTAAATAAGGGGATTGTTTCCCACACTAAATTTCCTAGTTTTAATATTGTCACATGGAAAATTTTAATCAGTCTAAGCTTTTCTGCAAGAGAAAATAAGCGCAAGAGGGCCCCAAAAGAATTTGGAAGAAATTCTCTTGTAAAACTGTTGTTGAGAAAAAAACAGACGAACAAATATGGCAGTAGAAGCAAGGAATGCTGAAAGCTCAAAGGTATTTGTGACAATTCCGTGTAATTTGTGATGCCATATATATAGTGCTTTGCTGAATTTATTTACTTATATTTGCATGAATTTAATTTCTACATTCGTATATCAATTTGCTTTATGAAGTATAACTGTGTTGAGTTTATGCATAGGAAGTCGTACATTAATCTTCTTTAGATAAGTTTGACCAATTTTTTTAATGTATCATCTAGTTTGCATAAGAATTAGGATCTAAGAATTTCATGCATTACATTAGTTAATATGATTACGAGAATACATGTGAATTCACCGAATTTAGAAGATTTCACCTATGATTAAGGGAGAGTGTGTATTGACTGAAATGACATAGTAAGCCATGTAATGTATCTCATTTATTCACTTGTATAAATTGAGGCTGGCGGAACCGTTATGCCTCATGTGGTGTTAATGTATAATATTAATGCATGATGAATTAGCCATTAAACTATCTAGGGTCATTATATGACATGTGGAGCCAACTGATAGCCTTAGCATCTATTTAGCACCGATAGTAAGATCTGATAACGAGGGGGAATAATGCAAAAGCCCCTGTTATCATAAACAACAGAAAATTTAGGTTGTCTCTGTTTGTATTTTATTAAAAGGGATAAAATAGCTCCTGCGATGTATGGTGCAACGGATTAATTATGTGATGTACGGTACAACGTGTCAATTCTGAGACGAATTCTGAGACGTATCCTGTGAATCTATGTGCTATGCACAGAGGACCGAAAGAGGCAAGACTGACAAAAATTGAAAGAACAGCTACAGTGGAAGTGCAGTGAACGAAGAAACAGGTTATGCAATTGCACAAGGCATTGACTTCAATTGTTCACACAATAATATGATCAACTAAATCTATCAGTAAACAGATCGGTTATTTTATTTTAATATATTTGTGTTTTATTTTCTTTACTGTATGTAATTCAGTGAAAATTTTATATCTAAAAACAGAGTATATTCCTGATGTAATGAATTCTCACAGTTGTTTTATGTTAATTGATTAAACTGTTTGTTTACATGTACGGGGACTGTGTTGGTTTGTTCTATACATCTGCTCAGATCTCTATCCATTCCACCTATAAGTTTTACCACTTATATATATCTACTCGAACCGGGCAATAATAGCGCCTTACAGAAACATTTGGTCCAAGTACACATTGGTACATATAATTATGTAGGATGAGGCTTAAATACAGTTTACATATAATCATGTTGGTCCTGCTTGATTATACATGGCATATATAATCATATACATCCTGGCTCAAGTACACATGGTACATATATAATCATTAAGGCCCTAGCCTTAGTACACATTGTACATAAAATCATGTAGGCCCTGGCCTATGTACATATGATGCACATTATCATGTAGGCCCTGGCTTGAGTATACATGGTACACATAGCTGTATAGACCCTGGCTTGCATACATATGGTACATATAATCATGTGGGTCTTGCTTGAGCATACATGATACATACAATCATATAGGCCAGGGCCGGCGCTACCATATAGGCAAACTAGGCAGCTGATTTCAGGCGGCGCATTTGTAAAAGAAAATTATTGTTTATAAATTTTGAAACTGATATTTTCCGGGGATGGGGGGGGGGCGCCAGATAGTCTGGCCGGGTCTGGCGTCGGCCCTGATATAGGCCCCGACTTGAGTATATTTGGTAAATACGATAATAAAGGCCATGATTTGAGTATGCATGGTAATGAAGAACCAGTAATGTGCACCTGCTATAATTTAAGAGCTTGAGTTGATGATGATGTGAAAATATTAAAGTAATTAAAATAAACTGTTCTCTCAATTTTTTTGTGTGAAGTCAAGATACTGTATTTATTTCATAGTAGAAGTGTTTTATTTTTGAAAATTATTGTTTCATATATTAGATGCATTGTTAAAAAGTCAAATAATGTGGCTCTTACAAGGACTGTTGATAGGTTTTGATGGACTTTTCATTTTTTTGGGATTTTTTTAGTTGTAGATATTGATTTGGAGTGATATCTGCAATCAACACTGGGTCATCATTTTAGGAAACATGAGGCCCAGTGGGAGCTGTAACTTACATATAACTGTCTTGTATAACAGTTTATAATTGTACCAAACAGGCCTAAAGGAGAATTGCAAAAACACAATTTCATGTCAAATTGACCTATTTGACTACAGTATTAGCCTGATAAAAAAATCTTTTCATAGGGTATAAAGTATATGTCTCTTGCCCATAATCAATGTCATTAAAGATCTTGATGATATCAAGATGGAGTGTCTAGAGAGGCAATAAGAACAGCTAATCTGATACAAGATGTCTTATTAATATGCTCCGATCTCACTTATTACAGAACCTGTCTAAGACAATGATAATATAAGCATTTTACCAAGTTGGCACAAAAATCCAACTGGAATTCTTTCTCCAGAGTGGTACATGCTCAGATATCAGATACAAGATTATTTCATTAATATTTATAAATCTTGCTCGCAATCAACTCATCTGATATTTTGGTAAAACAAGACTATTTACATGTAACAAGTCTGATCAAAATCAGACCTGAAATACAGCTTCTACAGCTGACAAGATAGGACAATCAGATACAGGAGATAACATCAGGGATCTCACTCATAATCCTATTTACTAATGGTCTGATGATATACAAACCTAGCTGCCAAGTTAGATCAAAATCCAAACCAAATAGGCTCTTGGTAAAAAGACTCGGCCAGTTAAATGGATGATCATTTCATAAACAGTTCTCAATCAAAATAAAAATTATCCAAAAGTATGTTTAAAACATTGTGTGAGAAATACAACATTTCATGAGCTGAGAAGCTCAGCAATAATGATGCATGACAACCAAACAGCTTAGAGTTAAATTTAATTTAACCTTCAAATGCTCAGTACCTGTACTCCAAGCACTAACAACGCTGTCGAATGACCAACCCAGAAAATAAATGTGCCATTAAATAGATAGCAAATAAGTGAAATGACTTTATTTAAGAAAATAGCTGCATGCAAAAATTGTTCCATTTCTTAAATCATAATGTTTACTCATACTTTATACAATGAGCTTTAAAACAATAGGGAAAAGCACAGCAACAAACAATAACATAGCAACAGTACATGCAGCTGACATAAAATTAATTTCAGGAGAAAGAAATCAATATATTAAAAGTTCATCTCCTTTCACAGCAAAATAAACTAAAGTTTTGACAGCAATCTGTTTTGTAACTGTAACACTAGGTAGAATATTATTAAAGGGAAAACCACAAGTGGTTTTAAATTTACAACAAGCAAATATTCTAACTGTCATTCAATTTTCTGATGGCTGGAAATTTTCATGAATATTCATAATCATTAACCAGGTCACATAATTTTCCAAATGAACAACATGTTACACACAAGCCAATCGACTGAGCATGTACAGGAAATATGATAAAGTGTAAATCAAAATATGTGGTACTAACACAAACCAATAATACATATCTAGACTGATAATTTTACTTTTATTTCACATATATTTTAAAACATTCTAAAGAGGAAAGTTAATAACATATGAAAACAGTGTAGTGACCATGTAAAACTGACAATTCAAGGGGATATAAGAAGCCTAATTTTCAGACAATATTAGGGACAGGCAGGGCCTCTGGTCATTTTGAAATAAAAAAAAATGAAAACTTTGCTCCAACATGTGGATTCATTATATCTTTAGAAGTAATGGTAGCTGGTCTACCATGTGACATCTAATTGTTGATAGGCACATTCTCTCATAAAATACTGATATGGCATACTGAGCAAATGATTATTAATCCATACTGCTGGGAAACTGGTTGATGTCCTATTACAAAAATAATTCCAATACTTATTGCTTTCCCTTAATTTCATTTCACTGCCAACAAAAGAAGCTACTTCAGTACAATACACTTTGATATTTTTCTAATCACTGTAATTACTAGCATAATAAACATTAGTTTATTTTACACCATACTAAATTACAGGTAAATCCTGTTTTTTTTTTTCAAAGGTCATCACATACCTGTGATATCTCGCAAAGTAAGGAAAAATATCACAGAATTTTTGACAATCTCAAGTCTGGCTTGAGTTACATGTAATACAAAACTCAAACTCAGAAACAAAAGCCAATTCTTTGCATGTTTTTTTAAACATAATTTGCATTTTCAGTAAAACTACAGATGAAATGTGTTATGTGTATTTGATTTAATTATATCTAATTTAATATATATTTATTTCAATTTGTTTGTCAGTTTTAAACTTTTTTTTATTTTTCATTACATAATATTGTAATGTAAATTTATTCACTAGAGATATTTTTTTCAGATTTTGTTTTTACCTTGACTGTTAGTTCATAAACACAAGGTGTTGATCTAGATCCTGACCTTGATTAAAAAACTGTAGCAACCATGTAAACAATTTCTACTTTTCTTTACAATGATTGGTTGTTGTCAAGGTCATAATGAAACTTCATGTTTAATTTTTTTATTTCTTAGAGTAAAATGATTGGTTTTTGCCAGGGCAACAATGGGTAGACGTGATCTTTAACAAGTACTTAATTTCTAGGAGCTTCTAGAACATCATCATGTGATCCCTTGTTTATGTTTTATAAGTCAATATAGCCTATGTTTTGGAGAATTATTCTCAGCTGCAGCTGGGCGTTGTCTTACACTGGAAGTTGTGTGTTGTGCTGTTTGGAGTTATTTCATATTAATTGGATTCAAAAGGATTAATTATGTTAATTTTCTGGAAAATATGTGTGCTCATGTGAAATTGTTGAACAAGGACAGTTTTTTAAATAAAAATGTATTCAAATATCCTAAACCAGACTGATAATTCTTGTTTCTACATGGAACTGTAGACTTCAACACTACAGATTGCAGCATATGTTGTCTTCATCCTGGATTCTTTGTCGGGATTCGAACTTGAAATCAGTAGCACATTTTGTTATTAGGACTTCAAAAATTATATTCGTGGATTATTCTTGGATTATTTTTGGATTGGATTCTATAAAACCATAAGTTCATATTTTTTCATTTTTACAGGATTTTTCCAGGGAAATAAATTAATGTATTTTGGATAGAATATTTCTGAAAACTTTGTTTTCTGAAATTTGAATTCCCTAGTTTTTGAACTCTTAGTGAAATCGGCAAGCTTTTTACAAAATGTCATCAAAAGTGGAACTCTTTCTTTTAAATCCTACCCAGGAACAATTAGATCTTTTCAAAAAAGATGATTTGATTCAACTTGCCAGAAAATATGATCTTTCTGAGGTAAAGGTTTCTTTAAAAAAAAACAGGAAATAAGAAATATTTTGGTTCAGTATTTGGTAGAAAAGATTGTTTTGGATAAAAGTGCTTTGGTTTTGATCAGTAAGTCTGTATCAGACTCTGACACAATAATGAAGCAATTAGAATTAAAATACAAAATGGAACTGGAGCTGAGAAAGCTGGAACTTCAGAAAGATGAAGAAAAACAAATGCAAATGCAGTTGCAATTGGAAAAAGAAAAAGAAGAAATAAAATTGGAGAAAGAAAAAAACAAATGTTATTACAAAAAGAACAAATGAAATTGGAGAAAGAAAAAGAACAAATGTTATTATAAAAAGAACAAATAAAGTTGCAATTTGAGAAAGAGAGATAGACAGGAAAGAGAGACATTATAACAAATGCATTCACAAGCAAATGAAAAAAAGAAGGAAAGACAAATGAAGTTACAAGAAAGACAATGCAGTTACAAGAAAGACAAATGCAGTCACAAGAAAAACAAATACAATTAGACTGAAGGAAGAAAGAAAGAAAGAGAAGGAATATCAGTGTAGAATGAAAGAAATGGAACTGGCAAGTGAAAAGTACATTTATACTTTAAATCCAAATTTAAATTTTGACCCTGCAAAGAATATTAGATTAGTGTTCCCTTTCAGAGAAAAGAAAGTTGACAAATATTTTCCTTGTTTTGAAAAAGTTGCTGAAAATATGAAATGGCCAAGGGAGTATTGGACTAAATTATTACAATGTGTACTCACTGGTAAAGTTAGGGATAGTTACCATTCACTCTCAGCTCAACAAAGTGGTGACTATGACGTGGTTAAAGAATGCATGCTAAAGGGTTATGAGTTAGTCCCTGAAGCTTATCAGCAAAAATTCTGAAACTATAGAAAAGAAGCTGGACAAACTCATGTCAAATTTGCTAGAGAAAAAGAGCAGTTATCTGATAGAAGGTGCTTAGCCAAGAAAGCTGAAAAAGATTATGAAGTATCAAACAACTTATATTACTTCAAGAGTTCAAAAATTGTGTCCATAGTGACGTTAAGTCTTATCTTGATGAGCATCAGACTGAAACCTTGGAAAATGCTACTCAAGCTGCTGATGAGTATTCTTTAACTCATAAAGTTACTTTTGTAAATAAGACTTCTACTCAAAAGTCTTCTGACAGAAAAGTTAATTCAACCTAATACAAGCCCTTCTAAAACTCAAACTGGCACAACTTCTAAAAATCAAACTTCAGAGAAGCTTGATTCAAGATCCTTGTCTCTTCCTACATGTAAGTATTGCAAGAAAAAAGGACACATTATTTCTGATTGCTACAAATTGAAAAATAGGCATCAGATTCAAGACAGTCCTATTCCAAATGCTCTTATTTCTAAAAGGTCATGGTCATGTATTGAAAGCAATACATTTGTTGGGTCTAATAAACCACACTCTGATTTGATTATGGAGAATTATGAACCATTCATATTGAAGGGTTCTATATCACTCTTGGGTAATTCTGTCACTCCTATCCCTATCTAAATTGTAAGGGATACAGGAGCTTTTCAGTCTTTTATTGTCAGGTACTTTGCCTTTTTCTGAGACGTATTCTTCTAATGAGAGTGTTCTTATTCTGGGAGTAGAGTGCAGCTTTGTTAATGTTCCTCTCCAATGTGTAAATTTGTCATCAGACTTAGTGTCAGGACCCATGACAGACGGAACAGTCTCTGTTTTACCTACTGAGGGCATTCATTTATTACTAAGCAATGACCTAGCTGAAAACAAGATTGTAGTTAATCCACTTGTAATTGACAAGCCTTGCTTGGATCAGAAAGTTGATCCAATTGAAAAAGAATTCCCTGATTTATTCCCAGATTGTGCAGTTACCTGAGCTATGGTAAAGAAAGCTCCTGAGAAAGATGTTGATGGGGAAAGTATTCCTTTAGCTGACACATGTACTGGTCAGGCTTTTGATGAGATCTCTTTCACTCATTGTTTGGATGAATCAGAAGGTACTGATCACAGTGATCCTCTTTCAATGACTCATTCTCTTTATTATAATCAGGGTGATAAAACACAATCACTTGTCATTGAACAGGAAAAAGATAAAGGACTCCTGCTTGTTTCAAAAGGACATTAGTGAAACTGAAACTACTGAAGTTCCTGTCTGTTATTTCATTAAAAATGGAATTCTTATGAGAAAATGGAGACCTCCTGCTGATGATGAATAGTCAGTGAACTATCAAATTGTAGTTTTGAAACCTTACTTACAGGAAATACTTAGTCTGGCCCATGAAACTGCATTGGTTGGTCATTTAGGGATCAATAAAACTTATCACAAGATCTTAACTCACTTCCATTGGCCAAAAATCAAAAGTGATGTTGGTAAATACTGTAGATCTTGTCATACCTGTCAAATGGTAGGAAAACCAAATCAGAAAATTCCCAAGGCTCATCTACAACCTATTCTTGCCTTTGACAAACCATTTAGCAGAATTATGGTAGATTGTGTTGGTCTCTTATCTAAGACCAAGTCAGGTAACCAATACATGTTGATCATTATGCGTGCATCAACAAGGTTTCCAGAGGCAAATCCTTTGAGGAATATAAAATCTAAAATAATAGTAATAGCTTTGATAAAGTCTTTTTCTCAATTTGGCGTTTCCAAATCTATCCAAGTGGGTCATGGGTCAAATTTTAGATCTGGAACTTTCCAGCCTATTCTGCTTGAATTTGGCATTCAGCAATTCAAATCAAAAGTGAAATTATGGCTTGACAGAACTATAATAGAGAGAACTTTTGAGTCTGGTAATAATGGAGTTCTGTCTCTCTTGCTCATTCTTCAAATTTTTCTTCAGATTAGATATTACAGCCCTAACAAGGTTAAGAAGAAAATGAGTGAGTTAAATAATAATAATAGTGCTCCTGGAATCTAAATAAATTATAGGAGTACCAGTATATTAAAAGACATAGCCAGGTTAAACATGCAATTAATTTAGTTGTACCTGTCCCACTCAGTGAAGATTTAAGTGAAGAATTATCATCAGATTCTACTGATATTTGAGTGATAAATCTTTGGAATTCAGAAATTATGAAAGCTCTAGACCTGAAACTTTCACATTTGCAAGAGCAAGAAAGAAATGAACTTAAACAGTTATTATTTGAATATGAGTACTTATTTCCAGATGTTCCTACAAGAACCAACAAAATTTTCTATGACACTGAAATTGTAAATTCCAAACCTGTCAAACACCACCTGTACAGGGTGAACCCTCTCAAACAGGAATACTTGAAAAAAGAATTTCAATACATGTATTTGCTGCAGAATGACTTTATAGAGCCCAATATAAACTGACTGGAGTTCACCATGCATACTTGTTCCAAAACCAGAAAAAACTTTCCGTATGTGTACTGATTATAGGAAGGTGAATAGTCTGACAAAATAGATTCATTCCCATTACCAAGAATCAATGACTGTATTGATAAGATCGGGAATGTCAAGTATGTCACCAAATTTGACCTTCTGAAAGGATTTTGGCAAATTCCACTAATGGAAAGAGCAAAGGAAATTTTGGCATTCATGACTCCAGACAGACTTTACCAATATAAAGTAATGCCATTTGGGAAGAAAGGGTTGCCAAGTACATTTCAATGCCTCATGAATATGATTACCTCTGGTATAGACAATTGTGATGCTTACATCGATGATGTCATCGTCTACAATGACACCTGGAAAGAACATTTAGCAACTGTTCAGAAATTCTTTGACAGAATCACAGATGCATGTTTGGCAATTAATTTATCTAAAAGTGAGTTCTGCCATGCTAGTGTAACTTTTATGGGACACATTGTGGGACATGGACAAGTTAAGTCTATAGATGCTAAGGTCAAGGGTATCTCTGAATTTCCCATGCCTGTAAATAAAAAGCAACTGATGTGATTTTTGGGTATGGCCAGATACTATCAAAACTTCTCTTCCAATTTTTCTACAATTGTTTAACTTCTAACAAATTTATTGAGTAAGAAAAACAAGTTCATTTGGACTGAAAAATGTCAAGAGGCTTTTAACAAGTTGAAAGCCATACTTAAAAGTGTGCCAGTTCTTACAGCTCCAAATTTCAACCCAATCTTTTTAACAAATTAACCCCTGGAGCTTTTTGTCATTTTTGCCTGAAAATTGACAATGAAACACATTTTGAAAGCTATTTCTTAATAGACTCGAAAATACCAAATCCCCGGTCATCTTTCAATAACATACTGCCTAGTTGTGTTAGAATCGTTTTTCGTTGGCTATTTGACTCGCGCATGAGCAGAAGGATAAAAAATAAAAGTTAGGATTTTTTATTTTTTTATTTTGCTAAACGGAGCTATTATTTTTGTATGGAGAACACTCTTTATTCCAAATGCCCATCTTATCCTACTTTTTGCAAAGGCTCATCTGTCTGTTTGCAGTTCATACCGGTTTGCCTTAGATCTGAGACCAAAAAGTCTCAAATCCGGACACAAAATCGGATTCCAACAACGGATGAATTTTGTGTAAAAAAAAGTGGGGTCCAAAAATTGAGCTTTTTCTATCTGTATTTCGTAGTGCAACTAGATATTCCAGATTATTTGGTATCATTGTAGAGCTACATCTGTCTACCTTTCTATAATACCACCCACTTTAGTGTATCATGCGTGACCATGACGCTACAGAACTCGGCAGTAGGCTACTACCACCTGCCCTGTAAAGTCGTCGCTAGGGGTTAATGTGTCAACTATCTGTTGATGAAAGATATGTTGGGGTTGGAGCAGTTTTGTTTCAAAAAGACGAAAATGGTATTATCATCCAGTATGCTATTTTTCTAAGAAATTAAATTATTCAACAAGCGAGTTTTTGTTGAGCCTAAACACGTGACATAAGAAATGTAACAAGGATTAATGCAGACATTACATCTCAACAATTCAACTGGCAAAGCCTTGGGGATTCAGAAAATATCCGATGCAATCTCACACATACCATAAGATGACAATTAATGGAGGCATGCTCATGGCATTAGGATGTGTCCCCTGACAATGATCCAGCTGGTATAGTTGGATTTTTTTATAAAAGAATGTGGTTTTACATAAACAAATGGATATAATATTTCAAAGATTTGACCCATTCTGGGATTTATCAACATTTATTTGTCTATTTGGGATGCTAAACATAGTTGGCACTGAATAGCCATGATTGTGCTAATGTACCATCAAACCCTGTACATATATACATGTTTACCAACATCATCCTTGAGTAAGGATATCATCAGAGGACAACAATTTATGTACACAGTGACAGACATAGAAACAGCGACACACAGAAAACAGAAAATATTTATATTTGGACACAGAGAAGCAAAAATGTTCTAAATAAAAACAAACAAAAAACAAAACAAAGAAATTACTTCAAGACTAAAACGATAACTGTTATCTGTAAATAAGGCAAACAAATCTGGATACAAGATGGCTGCACTATTTCACTGTGCATTTTTGAGGTATTAAGTCACTTAATGCATGTAATTAATTTCTGTAATTAATTTCTAAAAACTGACAAGTGGAATAAAATACTTTTATGGGAGAAATTCTATCATATCATTTTCTGAACATTAAAATTCATTAAGAAAATAGTTTGAGAAAAAGCCAGTTTCCAGCTCATTCAATAATAAAAACAGTATATAAATGTCTTCTTTTTTGTCATCACTTGCTATATCTCATTTCAATATTTTAATTTTATATTAAATTTCACAAAATCTGGCTTCCATATTAAATTTTGGGAAAAATGTCCATTATTTTTTCCAATGATATGCCCATATTTTTGCTACAGAAGGCTCATGTGTGCTTATTTTCAGTATACTGTTTTCTACAGTACTGTTAATAAAGTTGCCATTACATAATATTTTACACCTAGCTGTGCAACTGGAAAAGTCAGCAATTCATTTCAATTTCTGTCATGACAACTTGTATGTACACATATCTCCAGTGGCCTAATTGGTTAGAAATTCCACTGTGGATGCAGGAGGTCGCAGGTTCATACCCCGGCTGAGTCATACCAAAGATTTATAAAAGTGGTACTAGCAGCTGACTCCTTGGCCCTCAGCCTTATGAGATTAGTGTTAGGACTGGTCGGCCTGATGTCAGGATAATGTGACTGGGTGGGACATGATGCTACATGTCTGTAGCATTATTCCCCATTGCTAGAAATCACTATAATCTGCCAAACTGCAGATATCATAGAGATATGACTGAAAAATTGCTAAAGCTACTTTAAAATTCCAAATTATACACACACAATCTATCATGTACTGCCAAGGGTCAATATCAATTCTGAAAGTAGCTACACTGACCAATACTAGGAGTTTATAACCTGCATCTGCAACCGGTCCAAAATCTGAAGCATCTTATACAATGTATGGCTGACTGGAAGCATGCCAAATTTGGCAATCAGCATTACATTAAAATCAATTTATCAAACCATCTTGAACCATATATACTTGCTGATGAGTCCAACTGCAAACTACACTAGACCCAACTGTAGATACAAACAAATTAATGAGATCTAGCTGTGTATACATAAAAATTAATGAAGCCTGACAATACATACATACAAATTAATCCACCGACTGGGTGTCCAGCAAGAGTGGTGGAGAAAGAAAGAAGTTCTGCAGAAGCAAATATACTGCCAGTTAACAGAATTAGAATGATGCAGCTTTCTGCTTACACAGGTGAGACAATAAATCTAAATATACGGTACAAAATTTAGACCTAAATTAAGACTAGTATATAAGTTTCGGTTGACCTCAGCAACTAATGTAGCAGAAATCTGACTTTCAATAACTCAGTTTGATTAAAACCAAGATGTCTGCCATAACACAGATATGAGTGACACAGATAAATGAGGTCATGTTTTGTTGACCTTCTGATTCACCAACAAAATGAGCGCTTGTATGTTTATCAAGAAGAACAAAAAAACTCTTTGAGAACAATGTTTTAACAGTAACTCTCCCCAACATGAAATGTAATGCTTCATCTAATAGGTTACTAAAAAAAAGTAGACTGGGGGAGGGTGGGGGATTCCAAAGGTCACCATAATATGAATCTTATCACTGTGTGTCAGATCCACTTATTATAAGCTGATCTTGATTTTAATGTATATTTTTCATATACATTAAAATAGAATCCAATGATGATGCCAAAAAAAGTTATATATGTGTCACACCGTTCACAGGTGGGCCAAAAACCAATGACTGACTGCACATTGGAATTTACCTGCAAGGTTTATAACAGTCATTTTCTACAACAAATAACTCCAAGGACACCTAAGTGACAGTAGTGTTACACCTCAACCAACCCCCAGTCCACAGAACTCAGTAAAGTGCAGCATGATGATATACCAACATACTGCAGATTACTGGTACTGGCTGGCTTTATTAAGCTTAAGCAGGAGGCAGCATTTCTGACAAGGCATTTCCCTGGCCTTTAGTTACTACTGAATAGCATTGCAGAGGACTGCTGCAGGGACTACATGGACCCTGGGATGTCAAGTCCACACCTACCCAATGTTCAAAAATTACCATCAGCCCACAAGTCTTGCACCATTGTATTTGTCACCGGACTCATGCATTTGGCAAAAGATCTGTGTGTGAGTGTGCGTGTGTGTGTGTCTGATTAAGATTTTTTTTAATGTAGCTTTAAAAAATGTTCAGTCATATCACTACAATGTCTGCTGAGCACCAAGCGAGGGAGCTCTTTGTACCATTTTTTAAAGTCTTTGGTATGACTCGGCCAGGGCTTGAACCCACGATCTCCCGCTTTCGAGGTGGACGCTTTATCCACTAGGTCACCAGAGCGGTCGGCAAAACATCTGTCCTTATGACTGAGAGCAAATCCCATTACCAGTAAACACTTTATTTTAACTAGCACAGTCTGAATGCAATAAAAGTTTAACATGTAAATTAAATAAAATCTTATTTCTTTTTTTATAATACTTTGTCTCTTTTTGACTCTGGTGTTGGACCACACAAACATAGATTGCTGAAAAACTTCAAGAACCTAAAATTTCTTCTGATCATCCAGAAGTGTATTAAAAAATGTGATGATCGTAAAGCCACTGATCTTGATATGATTGGATCAAAGCTACCTGCTATAATAGAGAGTATAACTTTTATTTGCAATCAAAGAATTAGATCTAATAAATTTCCATACTTGGAAAATGGCCGTTGTAATTCCACTGCATAAAGTTAAAAAGTAAAAACCAAGATCTAAATAACTAAAGACCAATTGCTCCTTGTCTTTACAAATTAGTAAACAAAACATATATATGATTCTTTAATCACCTATTTGAAATACTTATGATGATCAGTCTGGCTTCTAACAGAATTACTCATGTAAAACTGCACTCAAATCTATAATTGTTAAATAGCTAAAGTAACAAACATAGGAGAAATGGTTGGCACAATTACGATTGATTTTTGTAAATCTTTTTATCCTGTAGACCATTAAATTTTGCTAGAAAAGATGAAAATCAATCGATGTAATAGAAACTCCCTATACTGGTTTACTTCTTGCTAATTCATTGATGGAGAGCAAAAAAGTATCTTTAAATGATCACTGAAAGTAAAATTAACAATTGTGGAGCACCACAGGGCTCTATTGTAAGACATGTTATTTAATTATTTAATGACTTACCCATTGTGGCAGTAAATTCAATTTCTCCTTTGACCTTACTGCTGATGACACTACATTAGTTGCATTTGTTTCTAATCTAAAAGTTTGTGTCGTTTACTACAGAGAATATCAATAAAGTAAGCAAATGATTCTTTACAAGTAATTGTCATTGTCTTTAGAAATGGTATTCAGCATTGATCATTTATAATTAATCTCAATTTAGGTCTTTGGTAATGTGGAGATGCTTAAATTTTTTAACTTTTAAGGTGGGACCTAAAGCTCCCATATAGTCTGCAGTTTACATTTGGTTCTGCATCTTTTGGCCCAGGAGCCCAAGATGACCAAGTGGTCTAAAGTGCTTGCCTTTACCGATCACTGCCATCTCACCTCTGCCCATGTGGATCTGACTCTGAGCCTTGGACAATGTGGATAAGCAAACTGAATATGGCAAACTTTTTCTTCAATCAGTGTCTTGGAAAAGATATTTTTAAATGGAATTATGAAAACTAAATATATATATATATATATATATATATATATATATATATATATATATATATATATATATATATATATATAAAAATTAAACTTTAGTCTATTCTTTGTTTCTGTCTACCTGCATACAAAATGGATGGCAAGATAAGGCCAGATAACTGTTATAGTTGTAACATCATGATTATCATTGTTTTCACTAGTCTTAGATTTTCATTATTTTGTAATAATACTAAGGATTTTACAATGAGTGAGCATTTGCAATCTGATGACTTTATATTGGTGGCACAACAATACCCCATAATGTTCTGAATTACTGCAAGCAAAAAATTGCTCTTGTTATTGAGACTCCAAACCTTTTTTTTCGAGGAAGGGGTCCTGGGCTGCAACTTTCAAAATACTATGGAGAACCCTATTTGTGAAATGGTTGAGATATGATTGGGTCTTGGCGAACTTTTATCATTGTGTCTCACTGTCTGAGAATGTTACTTGTCTGTGTGCATATGTGCTTTTTTACACCAAAAATATAGCTTCCGGCTTGGCCAGAGGTGTCTTTACATATTTCAGGGCCTTCGCCATTGCACTGTTCAATCACCTTTTTCTCTGCACCCCATTAAATTTGTTTGCAAATATTTTGATCCACTGTATTGTTTTCACACCTGCTGTCAGGGAGGAAGAACACTCTTTGAATTAATTTTTGTTTAAACATTCCAATTCCTGTAACTCAGACTGAAAGATGGTTTCTCAGTTGGGTTTCTGACTTCCTGAAATGAGTGAAATCTTAGGCAGCTGGAACTATTGCTTCTTGGGTTGTTGTTTTGGCATGATCTTGTAATGTAATGAAGCACTGGAAAAATACACGCAAGTGTGAACCACACATGGCTGATCCATTGATAGATACAGGATCCAAAACAATAGCCCAGTACTATCTAAAATCATTACTGGCTACTTCCAGTTTCATGGAATGCTTTGGCTAAGCAATCAACATTTGTTAATTGGCAGATGGGGAGTGACTGTTGTCATCACTTCCCTTATTTAATAACAGAAACGATCGCCTGTGTGAAAGGTACATTTGTGAACTGAATTTATTTCATTTCAATAATGTATTTACAGTAAGACTCAATTTTAGGATGAGATAGAGAGATAGAGAGAGGGTCTATAAGTTTGGTTTCTTTGTATATTGTGTTGTTAATATGTGTGAAAGACAACATAACGTATATGCCAACATTTTAAGATATAAGAGACAACTGTCACTGCCATGTCAGTGCTCTCGATACAACCATGTGAACAGATGCAAACAAATGTTTACAGTTTAACTACCAATGTTCTGATCATTTGTCACTCTTGCTAATATAAATGTTATCTCCAACTTATTTTTCTAGGATGTGACCAAAACCAGTCGATTCAGCTGTAAAAGAATAAAACTTGCTTACCTTACCTAGTCAGCTGTGCGGCCATATTTTATTGTTATTGGTAAGTGTCACTTACAGCAAGAAAAATGAAAATTAGTTTCCCCAGCAGGCTCCTAATCAAGGAATTCCAAAAGCTTTCTGTAATATAATTTTTTCAAAAGTGATATAATATGTGTAAATTTTTAATGAATAAACTTGTCAATAATTTAACAAAATTATATAATATTTCATTTGTAATGCTATAAGGGATAATATACTGGTAGAGTCTGAGTCGAAGAGAAACGTGTATTACCTTTTATGCAAAACAACCATATATCGAAGTTACAGATTAGCTTTATGTTTTGATTCATATAAGTGAATTTACAGCAATGCGTAAAATTTTTGCGATTTCCATGGTGTTTCTAGGGTGCTGCACCAATGTCGTCTTCCTGGAACTTATTGTAAGGTGGGCCGTGGCATATTTATATATTTATAGTAACATGTAACAGACGAAGGGTACATACACTACGGTTTGTCAGGTTTATAAAAAAAAAAAAAAAAACAACAACAAAACAATAACACACTAACCTTGTTTAAGCCATGAAGGAAGGCAACATTGGTCAGTAGTAACATAATTTAGAGAGTAACATATTTTCGAAGACGTGCAAGGATCGCCTTCGGAAAATGTAACACTACTGCAGTCGAGGTTTGATGATTTCAAAATATTTCTACATAGTTACAGTAATCCATAATATTTTAAACTCACTGTTGCATTGATTGGCAACATGAATAAATCCACGGTTATAGAATATCTCGTGAATTTTATTATTTTAATGTTGACTTTCCCAAACATTTGCATAAATATATTACTACTGAAAACGTAAAAAAATGACTTAATACAGACAGTCTTATATCTGATCTCAGAAATGTTTTATTGGGATTCGGTTCAGTTGTTATGATGTTAGTATGCAGGATGAGATCATATTTTTTGAAATATCCTTGATGATCAGTATTGTCTTAATAAAGGATGAGGATTCCTTATCAGGTAAGAAACAAAAACAATCCTGGAACAATTATGAAAATGAGGGTATGACAGAGTGTGCTTACGAAAAAGCAGTGGAATAGAATACACCTGAACACTAGCATATGGAATAGAATACATCAGAACACTAGCATATTAATATTTTTTTTAAAACTTGAAACCAAAATCAATGTGTTGATCAGACAAGCCAAAAAACATTTCTGTTCTACCATTAATGATTTTAAAGATGACAGGAAACAAATATAATCTATAATTAAAGATCTGATGTCAAAAGGCAAAGACACAGGTATCATTTCCCTTGAATTAATTGGGAAAAGTATTTCTGATTCCGAATATATTGCTGGTATCTTGAGTACATTCTTTAACAAAATTATTGAAAATCTTGCTAAAAATATTTATAAATCTACCAAGACTGCATTGTTTTGTTTGGAGTAAGAAATGTAACTTTAATATTATTAATGCACTGCATGTTGTTATTGCATCACTTTCTTCCTCCAGGACTAAATTACCGTCATCAATATAAGAATTCGTCCTTCCATGGAAAGAATATAGAACATAACATAGACCCATTCTACTGCCCAAGGCCCAGACACCTCTAGCATAGTCTTCATCTTATTTTGAGAATGATTTGCAGTTGTAAATTTGAAAAGTCACTCAGTGACATGTGTACTGTCACTAGCGTTTAATTCTGTATCATAGCTACTAACAGAGTTTTTATATTTTTCAGAATTTATTAAGGTAATTTACCCACTGTCCTTGATTTAACTGAGAAAAAGTTTGTGGTTTTATATGTTTAGGTAATGACAATGTTGCCTGTCCTTCATCTTTAAAAAAAACTTGCATTAAGAGTGTGTGTGTGGGTTTAATAATATAATTTAAAGTGGTGTAGTTGCATACTATTCATCTATTGTATATAATACATTGTGTAACAGGTAAATTCTCATGTTTTTGTTTATTTAATTGGCATTGTAAATGTAACTTGTGTTGTTACAGGCCTTACAACAGTTATCACTATTTTTATTAGTACAAAAAACCAGTGGTTGGCATCATAAGTACACATACATATATTCCTTGTATTGTTTGTTTCCTTGTTTTCAGATTTGCAGGAAATGTCCAAACAAAGCATGGAAAAGCCTGAATACAAAAAGGCCCCATGGCATTCCCACACGTCTTTTGTTCATATGCTGCAAGTGGATAGATGGATGTCCACTCTGCTACCTCATTATGAAACCTCACAGAGAGCCATCAGATGTTTTGAGGGAGAAGGAAAATACTTCCTGTCACACTTTCCAGGATTCCGGCTCCTTCTCTGGGTCCCTTGGGATTTGGAAAGGAATACCTAGGCATTTTTGTTTGGGTTCTGTCTCTTTAGACAGGTATAAGGCCAGAGGACCAGGACCTCTCCCAAGGCATAATTGACAGTGGCAAAGAGTGAGGCATTCACCGCTTCCAGCTCCAGGTCTGTAGGGTGGAAAGTCACTCCCTCTAGCATGGGAGGATCAGTTCCATTTCCAAACCCAATGGAGAAAGTAAGCTGCACCTACTCCCACATAAGAGAGAAGAAAAGTGCCCTCTCCAAGCCTGTTATGTGGAAAGTGAGGATTGCCCTTCCACAATGGGAGAAACAGTGCCCTTATCAAACCCAGTGGAGAAAGTGCAAAATAGATAGGCTTGAGGTGATCTGCAGATCAAGCCTTCCTTGTAGGGGACAGTTCTGATTATGCTCAGTTGTTTTTCAGGAGGCTTCTTCTACAGATCTAAGTAAATACACAGCTCATTAACAGGTCACTAGTGAAGGGAACCCTGTTGGTATGGAGATAGGGTCAAGACCCCCACTATTACCAGGCAACCAATTAACCCCTTTGGGGATTGGGAGTTGGCATACAAATGGCCAATGGAGGAAAGGGATTGGATTAGCATCCCCTATTGCTCGGAATCCCTCTGGGATGTGGGGTCATCCCTTTCAAGGCAGTAACTTGTCCTTCGCTTCTATACAACCATGGACATCAGAGACCTGGCATCAAGGCATGGTTGATGTTGCCAATTGAAGCCCAATATCACTGCTTTATATTGTGTAGTCCAAGAGGAAGAAGACAGGCAAGACCTCTTCCCCCAGGTGCCTCAGGAAAGACAATGGAGGCATCTGCATCCTCCAATAAAGTGTGCAATAAAGGATAGTCCCCTTGCTATGCAGGAGGAGTCTCAGGACAAGGCCTCCTTTACCCACAGGTCTTCTTGCACCAAAGAGCTCTTCCTCATATAGAGACAGAGGTCACATATTTTGCCTCTCAGCAGCGGGAGCAGGAAGAAGACATCCAGTCAGTCCTGATGGATTTGCAGGAGTTCAGCTCAGAGGAGTCTGAAGTTGTGCATCCTCCTGTCTTACAGTCCCCTTCCCCTCCCACTCATTGACTCAAGGTGGAGGAAGAAGAGGAAGCTGAGTCCTTTGACAAGGTGGCATACAAGGTTTACTGCCTTTTCCTCTATGATCAGTGTCCCAAAACCACACAGACATTCTCTTTAGGTTGTAGAGACTCTGGAACTACCTAACAACCAGACCTATTATTGCCACCCCACTCTGCCATCATCAGGGAGTTTTCCCTAAGGCAGTGCTGTCCAACCTTTTTGACACCATGGGCCACTGAAAAATGTTTTTCTTAAAGCAGAGGGTTGCAGAAGAAAACTGAAATTTAACAACTATATAGCTGCTTGAGCTCTGGCGGGCGATTTAAAATCAATCCACAGGCCGCAGGTTGGACAGCACTGCCCTAAGGTTACTAAGGATGAAGAGCTGGCTAGATAGCATAAGAGTTGTTCACCCCACCCCCCTTGGTCGCCCAATGAGGTTGCCAGAGAGGCCAATGGAAGGGGTGGGAAGCCACACTAGGGACTCATTCCACTCCTGTGGTATGTTCCTCTTCCAGTAGGTGCTCAGCTAGCTCTCTTTTTCTGATGTTGGGGCAAGTAAAACAGATGATGGACGGGGTCTCTATCGCAAAGCAAGTTACTAACTTTAGTTCAGGGAATATCCTCCTCTGACAAGGACCCCCATTCAATTCCAACAGCCATATCAGTAGATTTTAAGGAAGAGGTGCACTTCCTTCTAAGGAAGGGCACAGTAAACAGGGTTTTAAATATCCAAATAGTATTTAGACGGTTGGTCCAAATTGTTCACTTCAAGTCCATGTGTCATGATCTTTCCCACTGCTGGTCCATAGAGACCAGGCTGTGTCTTTTTCCTAACCTAGAGAAATCAGAGCATATCCCATCACAGGATTTTGTATAAATGGTACTTAATTTCCCCACAGGATAGAGTGGACATAATCCTGGCCCTGTTGAAAGTGCAGAGCGCAATGAATTGGTTCTTGCCTTTATTTATCAGGTCTGAGGAACTTGATCTCTATGGTGGACCTGGTTCCCATTGGAAGACTCCAGTTGTACCCTCTCTAGTTCTCTTGACATCTTAACTGCAGATATCTCTAATACTGGACTTTCATCATCACTTGAGTTTGTTGTGAAAATCAAGACCAGTATAGAGCCCCTGTACATGCCTCTGAACCTAACTCCTCTTGTCACAGATGTGTCCATTTCAGTGTTGGGTACTCACTTGGAGTTGGAAGAATATGTTACTTGAGGTTTAAGTTTCCTGGAAGAATTAGTTGTCCACATAAACAGTTTAGTATTGAGAGCAGTATTCCAGCCCTACAGGGGTGTCCATTTATACTTTATTAAGTTGCTGTGTGATGGCCTCCTCTGACAACACTTGAGAACCTCAGGCGCCAAAGAGGCACACATGTCCATTCTCTTTGTGTGGATGTCTGAAACCTCTTTTACTGGGCAACCTCAAAGAGGATCACATTCAGAGTTCATCACATCCCCAGCAACAAGACTATTCTGACAGACTGTCACTATAGGAAGGCAAGGTGGTTGTCACAAAGTGGGAGTTGCACCAGATCTTGGTAGACTTCTTATTCATTCCATGGGATATAAATCAAGTGGACTTATTTGTGAGAAACTGAAAAACAAGCTCCTTTTCAACATTTTCCCAGTGCCAGATTAGAGAGCCAGGGCAGTGGACACCTTCGGCCTGAAGTCAAATTGCCTGTTTTCTTATGCCCTCTGTCCATCTGGATGATTCTGCAAGTGCTTCAGAAAGTCAGGACTTCCTTTGCCTGGCAAATCTAGATAGTCCCTTTGTGGTCCCAATGACCATGCTTTAACGATCGTCTTTACCTGCAGATTGACCAGTCCTGGTCATTACATATGAGGAGGGACCTTCTGTCTCAGCACATTGGTTTCCTCCTACACAACAGCCCACAGACTCTCCACCTTCACACTTAGCTCATCTCAAATGATATATCTACAAGGACAAGTTTTTGACCAGGTTGCCAAATGCTTCCTTCAGGATTGGAGACTTTCCACATTCAAGGTCTATAATGCCAACTGGAGAATCTTTTGCAATTTGTGCAGTAGGATGCACATTAATCCTAGCGGTCCTTCTTTGAGTATAGTAGCAGATTTTCTTCTCTTTCTTTTTGAAGAGAAACAATACTTAGTTTCTGATATCAAGGGCTTAAGGCAGCCTTGTCTAGCACACTCAGGTTTCTCAAGGCTTACATTACCAAACTTATTATGCATTTTAAGCTGCAGAGACTAGTGTCTCACTTGTTTATGTCAAAATGAAATCTCTCATATGTCTTATAGTCCTTAAATCCAGTTATCAGCATTTAGGTGAAGCTTTCTTTGAGAACATTAACCACAAGACCATTTTCTTGTTCCCCTTATCTTGCACAAAACAAAGGAGTGTGCTTCATGCCTTACCGATTGAACAAGGTCGTCTAAGGTTCAGTGGCATTTACTAGATGGTACCTCTCTTTTGCCAACCATTTTCCAAGCAGAAATCACCTACCATTGGTAGCACTACTTCCTATAGAGATCCTCAGTCCCTTTTGTGTCCTTGGTGGGTAATAATATAGATCTTATGGCATTAGGATTCTTTTTCGCTGCTTCTAAATGAAAAGCAAGGGTAATAGTTCTGCTGACATTTGGTATCCTCTGTTTCATAATCAGAACTACCAAGAGAACTTATCAGTCCCAAACCAACAAACTGTTCAGGCCTAGTGGTTAGAGCATCTGCCTCAGATGGGGGAGGTTGCAAGTTCAAACCCCAGCTGATTCATACCAAAGACTTGTAAAGATTGTACTTACACCTTGCTAGGAACTCAGCATTAAGAGGTTAGTGTTAGGACTGGTTGGCCTTTTGTCAGTATAATGTGACTGGGTGGGACATCATGCTAGATGTCTGCGGTATGATGCCCAGGTGCTAGACATCGCTATAGACTGCCACACTGCAAAATCGTAGCAATATGACTGAAATGTTTTAATACTACATTAAAAATCCAAATCACACACACACACCAAACCAGCAAGGATCTTTCTTATACAAGGATTAAAGCCCATGACATCCAACCCATTGCTAACTCGTGGGTGTTTCTTACTTATTCATCACTGGAGGATGTTTTGAAAGCTGTGTTTTGGTGATCACAAATGGTGTTCTTCGTCTTCTACCTTCATTCCTTGACACATTAGAGCAAAGGCATATATTTTTGGGGGTCCCAAGTGGCCGAGTGGTCTAAAGCACTCTCTGTTACGGATCACTGCCATCTTTCTTTCTGTCTGTATAGGTTCGAGTCCTGGATTTGGCCAATTTGGGTATGTGAGAAAGCTTGCCAGTAGCTTCTTGTAGGTCGGTGGTTCTTTCCGGGGTTTTCTCAGGTTCTTCCTCCACCATTAATACTGGCTGCCATGTATAGCCTATCATGTGCTGAAAAATGATGTTAAACCCCACAACAACAATATATTCTTTAGGGCCAATACTGGAGTTGTGCCACAAAAAGTAGCAGAAGACTAACTTGCAGTAGTGAACATTAATACAATAATAGTGAGTATTCCAGTTCTTAAGGCCATCAGCCTCCCACTGGACTGCCAAATTCAGCTTTGCAATACTGGCAGGTGAGATATTACTGATTATAAAATGTAATATTTTTGGAATTGGGGTGTACATTAATTTTAATGGTGTAATACTTACCTGTTGGTATTGCTGGATTCCCATCTCCCATCATGCTATGATATCCCATGAGAAGTCTGGTCCTGCAGAAGGTAAGGATTACGGAGCATAGACTTTTGCGGCAAACTGGGTCTGTTTTATGTTTTGGATTCTGTCCTGTTCTTTCTATGGAATCCATCCATGACAGGATGAATTCATGTTATGTTGATATGGTGAATTCCTTCCCAGAATAACAAAGCTTTGCAATAGCGACATGTAAAACCTACATTTTCAGCCTGTATGTGCCGGTTATGTTTATAACTTGTTTAAAAACTTCTTTGACAAAAATCCACTAAAATTGATAGTAAAAATATAAACTTCTGAAAATAAGTGCCACTTTTCTTTTACTCTTGCATGAATTATTAATCTCATTAGGAACAAGTCAATTTCCAAACAACTTGAAAGATGCATGTTTCAGCTATTTTTAAGAAAAGTAGATAATCAGATCAAGGTAATTATTGCCCGGCAATCGTTCTGCCACCACTTTCCAAAGGTTTAGAGTGAATTGTTCATTTTCACATGTGCTTTATGTCACATAATGATCACTCCTTCAGTATCAACTCTGGTTTAGAAGGGACATTCAGCTGAATTTGGACTTCTTAGATTAACTGAATCTGCATTTAAATAATTCAAGAATGGCATTTAGGTGGAATTTTAGCACTTGATCTATCAAAAACCTTTAACACTGTTCATTGCTCCATTCTTTTGCATAAATAAAACATTATGGCATGAATGACAATGAACTGCTGCTGTTTTATGAATTTATATCTAACAGAATGAAATTTGCTGTAATTAATGGTAACCCTTCTGACTTGGAGATCATCAGACAGGTGTTCCCCAAGGATCCATTCTGTGACCTCATTCGTTTGTTATTTCTGCATGTGATGAACTTATTTCTCTTAAAGAATCTGAAGCAAATATGTATATAGATGTTATTGCTTTTTTACAGGGTTTCTGTTAACAAACATCCTGGATTTTATATGCCCAAAATATATATAACCACCCCGATGGCCTAATCAGTTAGAGCATCCTCCTCAGATGCACGAGGTTGAGGGTTCGAACTCCAGCCGAGTCATACCAAAGACTTATAAAAATGATATTAGCATCTGCCTTGCTTGGCTCTCAACATGAAGAGGTTAGTGTTAGGACTGGTTGGCCTGATGTCAGGATAATATGACTGGGTGGGAAGTGATGCTATATGTCTGAGGCATGATACCCCAGCGCTGGACATCACTATAAACTGCTACACTGCAGACATGATAGCAATATGACTGAATTTTTTTATAAAGCTATGTTAAAAATCCAAATCACACACACACACACACATTCTCAAGAATATCTAGAATTATACTCCTGGATGGTCAAAGGTCTTCAGTTTCCTCTACCTGTATACCCAAATAATAAACCATTTGTATCAGAAATGAATCTCTACTGCTAGAACCAGTTAATTTTTCCTTTTATTTGATTTACAATACTCATTAAAGAAAACAATATGATGTGTGTCATTTCCTGCCTAGTCACAATTAACACATCAGTCATAGGACACAGGTAGGGGAAAAACTGAATATAATGTGTCAGATGTCTATTGAGGCATATCTTAGCAAATTGTCAATAACAATTATGTTTGTTCTCAACCAGCCAACCTGCTGCCATTATCATTTAAAAGGAGTGCTGCCAGCCCATGTTGAAAGTACATGTGTACCAAATCTCAGAGCTAAAGGTAACAGTGTAACTGACGCCATTAGCACTGACAGTTAAAGAAATATATTTCACAACCCTTTTTTTGAAAGAGTGCACTCACTAGACAGTTTGAGTATTTGCAGAGGTCTCGCTAGTATTTTACAGCTTGGAGTCCAGGAATTCTATTTTGCTAAAAATAGGAGTCCCACCAGCTAAAGTTGTAGTACCCTCCCATAAGCATATTGAGCATACCTGAAGTGGCTAAATGTCCAGCTGAGAAGAACCTGTAGTTGTCATCGAGTTCAAGTTTCCAAATTCTTGACTCCACTTATGTATAGCTCTTGCTTGTCCATTAGAGTCTAACTGAATTTTGAATCATGGAAAGACCTTATTCCAAACACTAAGCCAGGCATCACACAGTTTCTTACACTTGGCTACTGTCCCATCTAAACCATCAGTTCTAGCAGCGTGAGCACTCTTCTGAATTTCATTACAATCTTTGTCAGTTTGCCTTTTAACCCCAAAATACTTGTCCAGATTTGTAAATGGCATTTTGTCTAAGCCTTGACGTGTCTTGATTTTGATGTCATATGCACTACTTATTCGGCTACATGAGGAAATGAACAAGATAATGAAAGCTAAAGTTGTTCACTTGATGTACTCTAATAATGACCAAATGTACACATATGGGTCTTCCTGCCTCATACTTCAGTCATTGTAAATATCAGCACATTTTCCCACCACTCAGCAGCTAGTCAGTCTTTGAACTTGCCACACAGCTATTGTGTGTGTATGGAGGACTCCTGCCCAAGTGATTTTCTGCATCCCAGATATAAAAAATGTGCCCAAATCGCATGATTAAGCATTTCTGAGACATATTAGTTACACTAATCAATTTGAGTATATGAACTAGTCACTTTTAAGTACATACACTAGTCACTTTGAGTACATGCACTAGTCACTTTGAATACTTATATTAGTCACTTTGAGTGCATACACTAATCACTTAAAATACATAATACTAGTCACTTTGAGTGCATACAATGGTTACTTTGAGAACATACACTAATCACTTTGAGTACATGTCATTGAGTACATACCCTACACACTGAGTACATACACTATTCACTTTGAGTACATATGCTAGTCAGTTTGAGTACATATACTAGTATACTAGTCACTTTTAGTACATTGGTCACTTAAAGTACATATACTAGTCCCAGGCAACAGAAAGTTTTACTTAAAAATGATCATGTTAAAAATTACAATATAATTCTATATATTTTCCAACAACTAACATTTGATCATTAAATTTTCCCTTAGGATACCTACAAGTGGCTGCTCGAATTATCTTAATATGTTTCTGTAGTTCACTGTTGGGTGATTGCTGTCAGTGAGAAGCCATACTAATTTAATTGTGTCAGGTACTCATTATCTGATTAAATAATCACCCTCCATGCCACCAGCCCCTCAGGGTGAATCTGTAAACTTGTGTGATATTTTCCATTAAAAGGACCAATGGAGAGTTTCAAGTACATGTATATAGCTATGACCAACTGTATTTATGACAAAAGCTGTTGAATGATTTTATTTTATTAACAGCAATACTGGGGGGCAAACAGAGTAATTTACTGGTCAACCAGAAAAATATGTCAGACAACCAAATTTGCAGAGTTGGCTGCCCAAGGATAATGATGGATTTTCTGCCCACATATACATATCAGCTTTAAGATCATGTAAGATATAGAAGGATTGTCATCGGTAGGGTGGTGCAGTTTCGTATGTGTCAACATACTGGTCATATTTCAGTATGCTGAGTATATAGAGACCTAAACTCTTCGTTTGTTGATCTTATGCCATTCTCGTTTTGGGCAAAATAACAAATTTAAAATGCTTCCAAAAAGACTACTTCATTTTCTAATTCAGTCATTTGGCTATTTCAGGCAGCTGCAGTTGAAAGTATGCCTGCCTCATTTTAGCCATCATGCCTTTGGTTTGCACTCCATAGATGACTGAAAAGACTTTTTCTTACCAATTTCATATCTTCACTTAAATTTGGAATATACTAGGGTATTGTCTTTAAAACAGAAGAAATAGTACAATTTCCTTTTGCAAGAAAAATCTTGAGTAGAAAACGTCCATGTATGAAGTGGAGAAGACTGACAGCTGAATCATTCACACTATTTTCCACAGATGCAAAACAATTGCCACAACCAAATGCATTCATTTCTGTCAGTTAAAAAGGAAAACTGTTAGCAACACCCTCTCCCCTTCAATAAAAAGAATCTGCCCCATTATTAGTTCCATGCTAATATTTGCATCCCATCATCACATTCCATCATTAATAATATATATCAACATAAAGTAGACAATCCAAACTTGTTCCACTTCTACGGTTGAAATACTTTACTGATCATTTAATAGCCACCTTTATGCCTCCACTTCCTGTGTGGCATGCAATGAATAAGCTACATTTAGTCCTTATTCATGTTTATTGTATACAAAGTATGGGAACAAACAAAAACCACCAATCAGAATTGAATGTATGATGCAAATTTCACTGCATGAAACAATGTTGTCTTTGCTGCATCAGATCACACTTCTGAGGTTTTTCAAATGCATGTTTTCCAGTTTGACAAAAAATGGTACATGATGTATCATTACACCTTAACTAAAAATTGGTCTAACTTACGGAGCAAGATCATATATATATATATATATATATATATATATATATATATATATATATATATATATATATATATATATATACACACACATAAACTTTATGACTAAAATCTTTCGAAATTTATGTTTTTTGGGTAAGCAACATTGAGACTTAAGATGTGACGTAAAGGACTTTTAAATTTCCATCCATGAAAGTCCAGGACTTCCAAAAATGAAATAAAATTAATAATACCTTTGTTTGTACTTTGCTTATTTAAATGTTATCAGAATCAGTTATGTTGTCCAAGTTGAATGCCAACAGAATTAGTCTCCACATTGGTAAGATCAATTCCATGTTCTTATGTTTTACCTAAATGAAGTAAAATTCATTGATTCTAACTTATCTATTCAACTGGAGATTCTCAACATCGAAAATTTAGACAGTCTCAAGGGTCGAAAATTTATTTCTAGTTAGGTGTTACTTTAGACAAGATTGTTACTTTCAAAAAACAATTGCAAATTATATTTGGCAAATTAAACAGTTCTTTTGGAATTCTAAAAAAAAAATTCTCCCTTTCTTCCAATCCATGCACAGACATTTTTGTATAGTGCTCTCATTCTTCTCATATTCTAATATTTGGTTTAGTCAGCCAAAGACTTACGTTGATAGACTTAAAAAAATACAATATTGAATCATGCACATAATTTCAAAATGTCACTACTTCAATCACACTGTTGATATGCTGAGTCAGCTCGATTTCCTAAGTATCTCAAAATGGGTTGCTTACAACAGACACGGTTTAATGTGGAAGGTCATGCATGGTTTGGCTCCCAAACACTTAACTGCTTCATATGCAAGGTCATGCATGGCTTGACTCCCAAACACTTAGCAAACTAATTCATATTACAGTCTCAGGAGTTCCTCCCATACCAGGTCAGTTTAAAAACTGGCCTGTTGTAAAGATAAAAGCATTGCATGGAATAGACTCGCACTATATGTACAATCCAGTACCAACTTTGAAACATTTCAAAGAAAATCTGTCCAAAATATAAATCTCCAAAGTTATTAATTTTAATGTTTATGACCTATGATAAATGGTTTTATAATATTTTAGTCTGTCTAAGCCTTTTTAAGTTTTATCTTTTGTAAAGACCAGAATAGCATTTGGAAAGGCCTGACGTCAATCACCCCCATCCATCATTTGTCCATTAGCACAAGTTTGTTTTTGCTACTTCTCCTAAACTATCTGGAGAAGTGCAGTGAAAATTTACACACACCCATTAATCCCAAGATCTAGGTGGTCTTAAATCAAAATGCTGCTCAGACATCCAGTATGATTGCCACAGTGGCCATTTTGAAAATCTTGCTACTACAACTCCTTCTGAATAGATGGTTATAGAAACATCTAATTTTCACCAAAATGCTTCTTATGTTGTCCTGGATGGTCTTAAATAAAAATGGTGCCATTTGGACATCCCTGGGTGGTCCTAAATAAAAATGGTGACAGATGGACATCCTGGATGGTTCTAAATAACAATCGTGCCTGTCTGACATCCTATATAGTCCTAAATAAAAATGGTCCCAGTTTGACATCCCTAGATGGTCTTAAATGAAAATGGTGCTGGTCTGAAATCCTATATGGCTGGCACAGCAGCAGTCATGAAAATCTTGTTAACGCTACTCTTCCTAAACAGAAAAGTATCAGCATGGGGTTTTAACCAGAATTCTTATAATGTCTAGTTTGTACTTGTGTCTAGTTTGTACTTACAATGTCTACTTTGTACTTATAATGTCTAGTTTGTACTTATAATGTCTGGTTTGTACTTATAATGTCTAGTTTGTACTTGTGTCTAGTTTGTACTTATAATGTCTAGTTTGTATTTAATGAAAACATTGCTGATCTGACCTATTATATGTCAGCCATACTTCGTGATTAGTCATGTGTATGTTTTACTTTTATACATACAGTAAAACGTTGGTTATATGGACCCATCTGGGGACAAATACTTCATCCAGATTATAAATAATCATCAAATTTTGGTTTTAAAAAAAAGGTGAACTCTGAATAAGTGGCAGAAGGTATTGTGTAAGGTAAATTTGGCCGACTTAGATTCTCTTTATACATGTGCCAACAGATGATTCACCTTTGTCACTTGTCAGGTTCATAATGAACGGTTAATTACTTTGGCTTATACTACAGAATGGTTTTGAAATGATTCTTTAATCCTGCTTGACAAGCTTGGGATTTCTGTGTGACAAAATTACATTCTAATAGCAACAATACACTAACTTCTACTGTTGCATTGCTCTCCTTAACTGGGACTCAGTGTCTCAAATCCATGCTAGATATTCTCTCCAGTTTGTATTGGAGAGCAGAACTGAAAAGAACATGATCCCAGTCTGAATAATCAGTTACAGGCAACATGTAGGAAACCACTTTTTTCTTTTAGAGATGCTCTTTAAAGACCTTGTCCCATCTGTGGTGTTACAGAATTTGAGAGACCAGCAACACAGTTCCCTGGCAGCAGCTCTGGCCCCTTTGAAGCAAGCGAAGAAGCACCCTGACCACCTTATGAGACAGTCTTCCCCCCCCCCCCATTTTTAGGCAGGCACACCATCAACAGTCTCACAGGCAGCCTCAATTCAAAGTTACTTCTTGCCTGTCAATTGCTAGATGAGGTGGTTGGAAAGGCAAAGGGAGAAGGTCATCAGATTCCTCCCACTTCCCAAAGGAGGGACGTTGTTGTCCCTGTGGAGTTGCACTGTGTCCTGCAGTGTCTTCCTCTTCTCAGCATCCCAGTATGAGCACATATAACCCTTTTTACAGGGCTTTAGTCCAGCATCACAGATGATGTATGGGTCCATTCCATCTTAAATGATGGTTACCAGCATCGTTTCCGGGAACATATTCCCCTATCACAACCTCCCATTTTTCACCAGTCCAAACTGGCTCAATTGAAAGAAGAGGTGGAAAATGACCAAACTATGGCTATCTATTTCCCAGATCATCTCGAGCAATCTATCTGCCAGGAACAGTTGACAAGCAAGGCTGCTACTGCTAGCTGCATCATCCAGGCTAGGAGGCAATCTTCCAGGGTTTATGACGCAAAGTGGAGAATCTTCTGTCACTGGTGCCATAGGAAATGTGTTGATCCTAGCTGTTCCTCTTTGAGTACAGTTGCAGATTTTCTTTTCCTTTCCAAGAAAAGATGCGTCCACTATTAAGCCCTTTCTAACATTCTTCAGGGATCCCACATTTGGGTCAGATTTTATCTCTCTGATCTCAATAGGCATTATGTGCTTTAGAGACCAGTATCTCACTCACTAACACTTAGATATTATTGTTTTTGTGTTGGTTGTTCATTGTCAAAATCCACTTATGGAGTCCCTTGAGTTACTCTCATGAATCCTTCTCAGTGGAAAGAGATTGTTTATGGTTCAACAGTAATTATGATGTAGTTTCTCTTCTTTGCCAACTATGATTTCTGGTTGTAAATCGCCAACCTTCAGATGTTAAACATCTTTTTGAGATCCCTAGTATCAGTCATATCTGTTCTGCGGATAATCTGGATATGTTCCTTTGCCCTTTCGTACATGAGAATTAAACCAAATGAAGTTGGGACTAGTGTTTTATCTTGTACCTATGTGAATCAATCCTCTTTGGATGATGTTACCTTTTTATATTCTCACACCAGCACAGTTTTTTCTTTGATCTCTGGCATATCAGAGCAAAATCACTTTTTCACTGGGCCCCATAATGGGAACACAACACATGGCCAAACCTTCTACCAGATTAGAGTAGTGAAAATAAACACTGTAAGGGTAATCATTAGTTTGAATGGACTTTTTTTTATAGCATCCATGAAAAACATATGCTTTATAATTGATATGGTATTGAATACAAATTCTTCTTAATAAGGTTTTGTAATAATAATCCCCCACTTGAAGACTGTCAAGATGTCTACCCAGTTTTAATGTAGAGCAAATTACAGTTTTTGTGTAAGTTTCGGCATCTATGATAAACATGCAGTTTGCCTGTGGCCAGTAAGATTATTGTGCGACTATTGGAATTTTGCTTATAGCTAGTTCATTGGAATAATGATAAATAAAAACATAAAGAATGCACACACAAAATAAAACATACAAAAGAAATTAATACAGTTCATTCAGCTGCGGCAAGGAACTGTAAAATTAATACCATTCAGAATGAGATTCTGATACAGCTTCACAGGATATAAACAGTTATGTTGTTTCATCCAGATGTTTGACATTTGCACACAAGCATAAAAGTCACGTTTTAACTCATTCAGTCCCAATCCCGCCTGTAGGCGTGATGAGGCTGTACCTTACTTCCGAGCTCTGCAGCATCAAGGTCATTTTATATACACCAAAGTGGGTGGTATTACAAAAAAGCAGACAGATATAGATGATACCAAATAATCTGGACATTCTAGTTGCACTACAAAATACAGAGGGAAAAACCTAACTTTTTGGACCCGATTTTCTTTTCACCCAAAATTCACACGTGGTTGGAATTAGATTTTATGTCCGGATTTTTTACTTTTTGGCCTTAGATCTAAGACAGACTGGTCTGAACTGCACACAGACAGGGAACCTTTGCAAAAAACTAGGATAAGGTGTGCATTTGGAATAAAGAGTGGTCTCCATACGAAAATGATGGGTCCATTAAGCAAAGAAAAAAAAGAACTCCAACTTTCACCCTTCTGCTCATGTGCAAGCAAAATAACCAATGGAAAGCGCTGTTTCTAATACAACTGGGCATTAGTCTAAAGGAAAATTTATTGAAAGTCTGTTTATTCAGAAATAGCCCCCAAGATGTCTTTCCTACTCATATTTCAGGCGAAAACTACAAAAACCTACAGGGGCGAATGAGTTAATGACCATGACTAGATTAAAGAAGATCTGATTGGTTATTGAGTATTGCAAGTGGCTGCCCTTGGAAGATACTGTGTTTTGTATGTTGTGACTGTCATCACAGGAATAAGAGATTCTATCTTTAAAATCAGCACAGAATTACAATTGCATAAGTGTACAGCCCGTTGACATGTATCGGGGTAATGTGTAATTATTGACCTATTTTAAATAAAGCTTTAAAGATTTGTCAGATTCCTGCGCTGTTATAGAGATGTATCTGCCTGGAACATAGTGTAAATTTAAGGAAATTTTGGACTTAAGAATTTCAGAAGTCCCCATATAATGAACATATTTTTGCTGTTGTTGTTGTAGGGTTTAACGCCATTTTTCAGCACACGATATACATGGCAGCCAGTATTAATGGTGGAGGAAGAACCCGGCAAATCCCCGAAAAGAACCACCGACCCTCGAGAAGCTACTGGTAAGCTTTATCACATACCCACATTGGCCGAATCCAAGACTCGAACCCACGCAGACAGAGGTGAGATGGCAGTGATCCGTAATGGAGAGCGCTTTCGGCCACTCGGAGCCCCCATATTTTTGGAGATGTTTAATCAAGCATATATATATATATATATATATATATATATATATATATATATATATATATATATATATATATATATGACACAGCAGCACGATCTTGTGCAGACATCAAAGATAAAAAGGTTGGAAATTTATTGATGACAAAATCCTCAGAAAAATACAAACATTCATTCCTCCAAGACAAAAGATTAAAAGCAAAGATATTAAATTCTACAGCCAGTGTGAAAAAAGAAACAGTATAATGGCAGTCTTTAAAATACAGGATCAGAATTGTCATTATTATAAAGCAACAAACTAAGTTAAAATCCATCAAGATATTATCCCTGTTATATATATTTGTGGGTTTTTTTAACAGTCCAAAATACATATAAAAAGTTTTTAACCCATCATATTAAAAGTACTTGCCCAAGGGAGATAATTCCAGTATGGTCAACGTTACCAACATAAGGTATGTCACACTATGCATTTATCCCCTTGATATCTTTAAAACTGTGATCAGATTTCAAGTTATTAAGGTTGGGCTTGTTCACATTGAAAAGATTACTTTAGTTCCACTTTCAGTTTATTAATTCAGTCTATTCCAGTAAATCGGGAAGATAAACCATAAGAACACCTGTGATGCTGTAGAGAGCTGTGGAAAATGTTGATAGCAATTTTGCTGCATAATAGAGTATGAGAGAAGATCTTGTGTATAAACTACACATTCATGCAATACAATAGACAACTTGGGGAAAAAAAGAAATATGCCCTCATAGTTTTAGACAGCTTAGTGGTAAATATAGCATCATTTCTACAACAAAAAATTGTTTATCTAGTCACCTTGATCCAAAGTTTTCCATAGCTATGATTTGTTGTTGTCTATAATGATGCTTTGTTATTTATTATACTGATGCTTTGTTCATTTCCACATTAATGCTTTATGTTAAATGTAAACAAGACAGCAAAACAGTGATACCTTGTTAATCCAGACTCCGTTTATCATGATCTCTTATTATTCAGACAACTATATCTTAAAAAATATTTCCTATTTCATTCTTTTAATTTATTTGTTGATCTGGATTATTTGTTATAATCAGCACAAAAATGAGGAAACTTAAATGTCTGGATTAATGGTGTTGCACTGTATCTTGGTTTAAGGTGTTGTGTTTTGTAAAGGTTTCACAAACTGAGTTGTTCTTTTTAACAGTGAGCTTCCTGGCAGTGGAAACATCATCACCTTTTGTCAGTTTGTGTTTATTGCACTGGAGGGATTCATCACAACAGCACAATTTGGCACCAAGAAACCAGTAATTCCTTTAAAGTGAGTATTAAACGAAATATTTGTTAAAGCCATCTGCAGTTCAGTGTCCTCAGCAGGATCCTTATATTAATAATTTGGGCTGACCACGACCCAATGTACCAATTTTTTTCATTGCAGTTTCTGATATAGGGAAGAATAATCTAAAAGTAGATTTTGTTCAAGAATGAAAAAACATTTTGTTGATTTTACCATTTCTCTTTTGAATTCCTCCATTTCTCTTTTGGATTCCTCTATTTACTGTTCTTATGTTTTTATATAAGAAAAAGTTATATCTGGGTAAATAAATTATACAAAATAACAACAGTTAAGACACCTTTATTTTCTTGTGTTGATTCTACTAATAACCTACAATCAGTTTTCAGTATTATGCATCATTATAGATCGTGCTCGATAACTGGATTAAAAAAATCAAATTTTATTGCAATATGTTTTGTCACTGTAAGATTCTGCATTACAGTCTTTGAGAGTTACTCTAAGAAGAACAGAACTGAAAATATAATGCAGTTGTTGTTGTTATAGGGTTTTAACACCATTTTTCAGCACAAGATAGGCTATACATGGTGGCCAGTATTAATGGTAGAGGAAGAACCCAGGAAAACCCCAGAAAGAACCACTGACCCGCAAAAAGCTACCGCCAAGCTTTCTCACATATCCACATTGGCCAAGCCTGAGACTCAGAATCACGCAGACAGAGGTGAGATGGCAGTGATCCGTGACGGAGAGCGCTTTAGACCACTTGGCCACTCGGGGCCCCCTAATGCAATTGTAACAATATAATCTACCATACACACTCGGTTACAAGTCAGGTCCAACTACAAACTGCATGAATTCAGATCGGCTGGTGCATTATGTGATGGCAGATTAGGGTCTGTGTTGTTTGCAGTTATGTTTATCATGCCTTTGAGAAATTGTCAAATAGCAACCTGACACATTTTCTGCAGAATTGTTAAAGCAGGGCAATAAAAATAATTCCTGGTAAATTTAAAGAATTTATCCTGCTTTTTAGATTGAAAACCTGAGTAGATGAGCTGACAAAATGCAAACTTCATTGTGCTTCTTCATTTTTCTTGCTTTCTTTATTTACCTTATCTGTAGCTTCAGATTACAGATGCCCATTAAATTGCAAAATTTAGCCAATTAAATAAAGCCACTTAAATATATAATGTCAAGTAGTGATTCTGGCAGTTCTTTTTTTTTTCCAAGGTTCAAATAAGTGAAATGTGTGGTTGTAGAAAACGAACGTTTAAGGATCCACAGTTAGCTTAGTTGGTAGAGCATGGACTCAAAATCTAGGTGTCCCGGGTTTGATACTTACCTTTGTCAGCTGCCTTATTGTATCCTTGTGAAAGGCACTTAGCTACCATTTCCTCAGCATGGTATAGGCAGTGTATTTTAGACCAACAAAAAACAAAAAGCTAATATTATCTTAACAAATCTCTGTTGGAAAATTACTCGGAAAAAATGTTTGTTTTCAATTTCTGAAGAAAATGTTTTGGAAGCATAATAATTCAGTCCTGTCACACATGACTAATGAATTCCCATCTTTAGGACATGTGCATATGTTGACCAGTCTAGAGGACACAGGGATTTACATTTGATTTAACTTTGTTGATAAAATTCTTGGTATCAGTTCTTTTTTTTTTAGTAAAATTTTATTTGGAGGGGAAGTATATTACCACTATTGCAAACACAGTACTTCTGCAAAGAATCAGACAAGTTTGTATTATTTGAATTTGTGATGCTTTAATTTTCAATTTTTCAAAAAGATAATCCGGTAGAATGTCCAGTTAAAATTTCAAATTTAATGTCCAGTTAAAACATCCATTGTTTGCTTTTACACTTTCATGATTTGTTTTCTTTCAGGAACTATTTTGTAATGGTTGCAATGTTTTTCGTGGTGCAGGTGATTAACAATCAAGCCTTGTTCTACAACATTTCCATGCCGCTTCACATGATCTTTAGATCCGTAAGTTGTTGCTAGTAAACTTTCACATTATTAGAATGAAAATAGATGCTGAGATGCAGACAAACAAATTTGAGACTTTTGGTTGTAGAACGTTTTATGTGGACACTTAAAAAAAATATTTTATAGTACTTTGACTAGGAATTTCTTACAAGTGGGTTAGAGGGGCACCTTTTAAAATGTTGGAGCCTTTTTTTGAAAGACAGAGCATCTTTAGCTCACTGGACCATAAAACCAATTAAGCTTTTGATATGAACATTCTTGTCAAATGCATCACCAAGCATATGGCCCATTGTCCATTGTGCTGCATTGGTTGTGCAAATGTGAACATTTGTTTTCCCCAGTTTCGAGGCCATACTTCTGATCCAATTTTCATCTAACTTGGAATCTGTGCATCATCATCTCTGACAGTTTCTATAATTAGAGAGATCCACACATATTAATGAGGTGATCTTGCATCAGATTGGCTGAACTTTGTTACCACTCTATACACCATATTTCTAATTCAGTATTGATCAAAAACTTAAAATATGTTGTCCAAAATTGCCCTGCTTTAATAGTAGAATTTAGAAATATTTACCCAGTGTACTCTTGTCCTTTGCTATATTAGGTATATTCTTCCAGCAATGAATTATTATTCAGCTGCATGGAGAAAGTGTGCCAAAATTGAGCTTGACATAATTTATAAACTTTATAAAGAGCAGCATGCATTATTTTAGATTCATGTATTGATTATTCAGCAAAAAAATTGTTTGCAGAACTAAACTGGTTTGCAGCGTATGAAACAATTGATTTTCACAGGTTAGTTCTTGTATATAAATGTATACATGGAGCTGCACCAGTTTGTCTTCAGAATTTATTATGGCCTTATGCAACACCTTACCAGTTGAGATCAACATCACATGAAAACCTTCATCCACAAAAACCAAGATCAGAGCAGTGTACAAAGATTCCAATACTCTCGTACTGCTATTTGGAATAAGCTTCCAATACTCTGGTACTGTTATGTGCAATTAAGCTTCCAATACTCTGGTACTGTTATGTGCAATAAGCTTCCACTGCATGTAAGGTCTGCAGAAAATATGACCGTATTTAAGAAGTAGTATTATGATCATGTATGTATTACTAACAGATTATAATTGAATTTACTGTTTATAATAGAATTTACTATTTATAATACTAAAGACATGTGAAACTTAATAGTAATTACATGTTCTATTATCTTTTCTAGAATGCACATGCTTATCTTCTCTGTTTAAGATGACCCCAAATGAGCATATTATTTGACTAAATAAGCATAATTCTTGTTATTATTTTTATTGTCTTAGATTCCATCATAAATAAGATCAGCACATATTAATGAAATGATCTCCCATCAAATTAGCTGAGCATGTTTATCTCACAAGATCCAGAGACTGTTTGTCTCGGAAAATGTCAATAAAACTTAGATTATCAACATTTTGGATAACTTCAATTATGGGCAAGAAGCTGTACATTTGAATTACTCATTTTGCTTTTGGAAAGAATTCTTTTATCAAACTATAGTATAATAGGTGAAATTGACAAGGTAGTTTACATATATTGTATTCTTGCAAGATCTCTTGTTCCCCACACAAACACACTTTTCACCTGTCTACATATTTTAGCTAGAAATCTAGATCAGTGTTATAAGGCTGATAATAGTAAGCAGCCCATAATGAGAATGCACATGAACACACATGCACATGCACATACACACAGCTTCTTCAATTAACAGTGTAAATCTTTTTCAGGGATCTCTGATAGCCAATATGATTCTTGGTATCATCATTCTGAAGAAAAGGTAATCAATAACCTGTTATGCTCCTCTTGCACCCTCACCCTCCCGCAGCATTTTTTTTTTATTTGATTATGAAAAATAAATTTTGAGTTTTCATACTATGAGGACTAATGTGTAATAAGTTAATTAATTGGGGAAGAGACAACATATGAATATGGATATAACATGGTCGTAGCATGGCTCACAAGATTTTACAATAATTTTACCAATTTCTTGAAGTGCACAGTTTTTCTGCCAAAAGAAACAAGATTGTTTTAATAATTTGGCAAGATGTGATGCATTATTTTTAAAAAAATAAAAAATATATATATAATTGCATCTATCTCGATTAAAAACAAATGTTCAAAGTTTCTTTAATTTGTTAATATTCATTTCAAATGTGTCATTAATCGATCACTGTCCATTCATCTTAATTTGAAAGAAGTCAGCTCATTAAAAAGCTGCTTAGTGTTAATCTTATTATTGAACTATGAACAATAAAAGCCAGTAAGTCCTTTCCATTTTTCTTCTGTACATTCTGTATAAAAATTTTGCTCAAAGTAAAGGAAAGATTTTCATCCAGATTTTTAATCAGTTTCAGTAATTGCTAATCATCAGTGTTAAATCTCACTACTGAAAAGTTGCTACAGTTATAGAACGTGGTTCAGTACATAACACGGTCATGTTTTATGGATCTGAACCATCATATTCATACCACTCCGGTGGCCTAGTGGTTAGAGCATCCACCTAGGATGTGGGAGGTCATGGGTTCAAACCTTGGCCGAATCATACCAAAAGATTTACAAAAAAATGGTACTAACAGCTGCCTAGCTTGACGTTCAGCATTAAGAGGCTAGTGCTAGGACTGGTCAGCCTGGTGTCAGGATAATTGTCTGGGTGGGACATCATGCTACGTGTATGTGGCATGATGCCCCAGTGCTAGACATCACTATAAACTGCCACACTGCAGACATCATAGTGATATGACTGAAAATTTGTTAAAGCTACATTAAAATTCCAAATCACACACACACACACACCATGATCATAGTGTAGTGAGGTCACACAGTATATGTGCATGTATACCAAAAGACACACACAGACACACATTGATGCAGATTTTGGTTCCTGTATTAGTTTGGTTTCCATCCTTACCTAGTTTTTGTTAGATTGAAGGTCATTGAGTTGTGAGATGGTTCTGTTTATTATATGTGATCGCATTTTGCCTGCACAAAATGATACATGTTTCATGAATTAAAGGGAAAATGTTTCTGCAGTATGTTTAGAATAATCTTTGTTTTTACAGCTGAGGAATTGGATTGATCAAAATGAATCTAAAAAAGAGACTTCAGGAATTTAATGACTGTTGCTGTTAGATCTGAATTTTGAGAAGGCACAGTCAGTGTACAGTTTTGCAAACTGGGAACAAGGATTGCAAAGTTTTTATTGTATGCATTTCTCAGATTTATACACAATAAAGCTAGTGTGATGTTTGATTTGTAGGAATGAATTAAAATGTTCACGTAGGAGAAATTTTTGTGTTCCTTTGTGGGATTATTGTAGACAGGTTTTAGCTTTCCTTGTCACTGTTATCAATATAAAACAATGACATCATTTGTCATCACAAATGGTTTCCAATATATCTTGCACACAGACTGACCCTGGAAATCTGTTTAAGGTCAACAGAAAGAAAATTAAGTCAGGTTTGGTCCAATCTTGTTAGGAACATCTTTGTTAAACAATGACAAAAAGATCAGAGAATGTGCAAACAAAATTTAATTTCATTAACAATGCTAAACATTCCTTTTGTTCTACCTAGTTCAGTACCACTGTCAAAGAATGACATGAACTGTCATGGTAGGGACAGAGTAGGCTTATTCATTTTCTTTGTTAAGAAATTCCTTCTTGTTATTTGGTTGGCAGTAGTAAAAATGAATATTTTAACTTTAGGATCTTTTATCTAGTATAGAAAGGCAATGGCTTGTTCTTTCCTATACTTTAATTGTATTCTTTATTTCTTGTTTCATCACAGTTTCCAGTTATAGGATGATGTTCCACTCACTGATAACATTCTACATAACAGTAAAATTAATATAACCTTGATCAAGAGAGGTAATGCAGTATGTAATTATACACAAGGTCACTCTAAAATAATTTTAACACTTAATTTCTGGAATTTATAGAGAGTATATTATGTGAATGAGGCATAGTTTTAATTAATAGATATTGATTCACAAAATGGATAAAAAATATTACTTTTTGAGCATTTCCTTTATATTTGACCATGGGTTATCATTATTTGAGAATTACTAATATATGATTTCATTACAGGTATAACCTTGACAAGTACCTGTCAGTTTTGATGATTACTGTTGGTATATGTATCAGTACCTTTGCATCAGCTGGACAGGTGGTTAGTATTTATACTGTAAGATTGTTGTGTACATGTGGACAGTCAGGTGGTTAGTATTTATACTGTAAGACTGTTGTTTACATCTGGGAAAATTCAACCTTTTTTGTCATAGGCCACTGTTTGAATTTAGAGTGTCAGATTTGTAAGGTGCAGAGTCTGTTAAAACTCTAAATGTATGGGTGAATTTCCCCCTCCATTCAAGAAAAATCGGAATTTTCTAACTATAGGAGAGACTTCACAAAGAAATAATATGTGTAGTTGAAATTATAACGCATGTTTCTTGCTAATTTAGTTAATTTTTGGCACAGTTTATTTAAGAAATTAGTGAGGACCTTGCAGTTCCACATCCAGTAATAAATACTGAGTGCACTGTACTCATAATCATTGGGTTATTGATTTGAGCTGTTCCAGGATTAGCTCGAGATGGTTGTTTGTGTCTTTATTCCCATTACCTTAGAACTAGATTTTCATGTACCATTAGGCATCAGTCTGTCAGTCTATTAAAATCTCATGCACTTGGAAATGGTGCTTTGCTTGTTGATCCATGAAGATCATGTGAAGTTGGTTATGTATACAGACCCTTTCCAGTACCATCTTTAAGGTGAAAATATAAGACTATTTTAATAGTTTCTATGATTACTGTTTTTGAAAAGTTTATAACTGATAAGACTAGGATAAAACTAAATGCCATCAGTTGGCTTTTTGACTTCATGTTAAAATTCTGTATTATTATGCTATCATTTAACTTCCAGATTATTATATTATGCCAACACTGGGGAAAACAAAAATAAACATGTTCCATGATGTAATCCCATATTATATACTGAAATATGATTCTTTTATGTAAGGCATGTGGTATGTGAATTAACACCTATACTCCTATTTTTAAGGAATCTCATCCAAGTCATACTGGAAATCAGATGTTAGACTACATCAACTGGTTGATAGGTGAGCAAAAGTGTAATAATTATTATTAAACAAAATGAAAAAGTCAAACAATTCTATCTCATCTGCCCTGTTTAAGTCATAATTATAATAGTATAATTCTCTGATTATTTCTTATACTTTGATAAAGTGTGAAAACAAGTATAAACTTCACAACTCTAATAAGCCCAGATTTGTCAGACTTGGCATAAAATGATTCATGACCTTATTTTTAGCTCTGCTGGGCACAGACCTGGAGAACTTATAGCATGGTCTTTTGTCCATCATCCATCCATTAGCACAAGTTTGCTGTGACTGTTCCTAATCTACTTGGATGAATGCCATGAAACTTAACACACACATTCATCCCATGATCTAGTTAGTCATAAATGAAAATATTGTTGCTAGGACACCCAGTGTAGGTAGCGCTCTACAGTTTCATATTTTGCATAGGGTTATAATTTTAAAGAAAAGGAATCTCCATGGGTTTCTTCACTGTTTGTACTGGCTATTTAAAAAAGACCTCACATATCTTAGGTATTGTTCAAAGAACCTTTAATTACCTTTATTTTGGTGTATGATTGATTGGTGTAATATGGGTTATAGAGTATACAGCTTGGCCTTACTCCAGATGTGCACCTTTCAAAAAAGTGCTAGCTCCACTGGGTCATTTTCACTTCCTGAACTTCAGATGTAAATTGTAAAAAAAAGAGCCAATAACTTTTTTTTAACATTTTATATATTTGGTAATTTATTCATTGCACATTCAGAAGCTGGTATTCATTTTCCCAATTGCATAACTGCTAAGGATAGTGTACTTTAGACTAATTCAGGCTGATTTTTTTTAGCACAAGGGAGCATTCATCTTAGTAATGTGCTTAGATCATGTACAATTTCCAAAAGTACAATATCCAAAGAAATGCCAGCCATATTACATCAAAGTAACAAAGAGCTATGCCAACATTCTCTTCATTGTGCATGTTTTAAATGCAAAAAACTTCACCTTACATACGTCACTCTCTAAAAAGTACATAATAATGGGTGAGAGTCCCCATAGCCATCACAGTGGCCATTTTGAAACTCTTGTTATCACTGTTCCTGAATGAATGGTCATATCTACATGGGACTTTTGCTGAAAAACTTCTTATGATGTCTAGTTGGTCCTAAATGTAAATGGACCGCTCCGGTGACCTAGTGTTAGAGCATCTTCCTTGGATGTGGTAGGTCGTGGGTTCAGTCCTCAGCCTAGTCATACCAAAGATTTACAAAAATGGTACTAACAGCTGCCTTGCTTGGCACTCAGCATTAAGAGGTTAGTGTTAGGACTGGTTGGCCTGGTGTCAGGATAATGTGACTGGGTGGGACAGCATGCTACATGTCTGCGGCATGATGCCCCATTGCTAGACATCCCTATAAACTGTCACACTGCAGACATCATAGCGATATGACTGAATTTTTTTTAAAGCTACATTAAAAATCTAGATCACACACACACTAAATGTAAATGCTGCAGATCTGAGGTAAAATATGGCTGCCAGGAAACATCTTGAAAATCTTGGTATATATCTAGTTGGTCCTAAATGACAGTGGTGCTGCTCGTTCTCCAATATGGCTGCCACAATGGCCATCTAGAGAATCTTGTTATTGCTACTCTCCAGAATCAATAGTCATTAACATCTTTTGGTTGTTTTTTTTTTTTTTAAATTAAAGACTTATTTTGATGTCTAGTTGGTCCTAAATGAAATTATATTACAAGTCACATGGGTTATGTATGCACATTTACTCATTTTACATTAAATATAATTAGTTCTTTTAAAATTTAACACTAATTTTCTTTAACCAAAGTCTTTTCATTCCTGATTATTGAATGTTCTGCACCTTAACTGTCACCAAGAAATTTCCAGACAAAGATTATGGACTTTTACAGTGGTAGCCATGTACTAAAACCTGGGTCCAAATAAGAGCGCTTTGAGTGGAATCATCACAATTGATGGTTGTACGAATTTGTTTATTCATATGTGTAGCTTTCATTGTGACATCACAGTGCACAACATTCAGTCTGGATTGTACTGGATCACACCTGTAGGTTCATTTTGTCCAAAATGTTGATGTACTTTAACATTGATTTTGTCATATGTACCTCTTGGAGCATCTAAATAATGACCTTCCAAAGAAATATGGATGTATATGAATCCAAATGAAGTGAATATTTGCCACTTAAAGGTATGTAGAATCAAATTGTAAAAAAAAGTTACACCCATTACTGAAATAGTAGGTGTTGAATGCCTACATGACCCATGTGACTTGTACTATAGTCAGGCTCAGACATACAGTATGGCCCCCACAGTGGCCATCTTGAAAATCTTGTTATCACTACTTCTGCTGAATGAATGATCTTATCGGGGTTTTCACTGAAAATGATGATGGTGTCAATCTCACCTCCAACATGGCTATAACAGTGGCCATAAAATTATGGCTAATTGGTCATATTGACATGGTGCTTTCACTATGGAGGGTTCTGATAAATGATTGAGTTGAAATAAAGTTTTTCATTGAAGAAGGAATGATATATGGTATACAGTTAAAGAGAAAGATACACCCTTTAGGTCACCTGACTGTATGGCAAGGAGAATATATAGCATGGCCCTTCATGCTGCATCCATTGTTTATCAACAGTTACTATATTTACCTTCTTCAGAACCACCAGACCATTTTCAGCAAAACTTGGCATAAAGGCCTACCAAACTGATACAAATAATATTGATCCATTACCGAATATGGCCACCATTACTTTAAAAAAAAAACAGAAAAACTTTTAAATGACATCTCCAAAACCAATTAACAGGTTTCAGATTTAATGGAAGCATCTTGGCATAAAGACCTTTTAGTTTATATTAAATTGCCATGAAGATGTCTACCATTACCAAAAACAGAAAAACCTGTTCATCGTCAGCAATTACTGTTTTCAACTTCTCAAAAATTTCCAGACTAATTTCAGCATTGTACAGATATGCCTACCAAATATGGCCACCATTAATAAAAATGGAAAACTCGTCTCAGAAACTACTGACAGAATTTTATGAAATTTGTCTGAAAGCATCATGACATGAAGACCTTTAAAGTTGACAAATTTCAGGATAGAAAATAGAAATATTTTGTGACAGCTTGTTATCCTAAACTGCTAAATAAAATGTGAGAATCTGCACAGAAAGCACCATGGTGTGAAGACCTTCAAATGATTTGCAAATGATACTTACCCATCACTAAACATATTCATCTTTATTTAAGCTAGATAATCCTACAAGCAACTTAACAGAAATGACTCAGCAGAATTTGACGAAATTTTTGAGTTGGTTCTGGCATGAAGGTATATAAATTTATACAAACATAATACCAATCTGCCATAAAATATGGTTGCTGTTACTAAAAATAGAAAAATCTTTATTTGTTCTGAATAACTGCTTATCCGAATTTGACCAGAGATGACATAAAGTGCCCAGTTTGAATGCCTGTCAAATTGATACAATGATGCCACTCCACCATCAGATATAGCTACAGTTACTAAAGTGGGAAAACATTTACACAACTTTATCTATAAAAAAAAAACTACTTAACAGAATTTGGGAAAGAATTGTGTCTTATTTTTTCAGGTATAGCCATGCTGTGTTTTGCTCTGTTTATGTCAGCCAGGATGGGAATATTTCAGGAACAAATGTTCTCTAAGCATGGGAAACATCCAGATGAAGCCATGTTTTATAATGTGAGTATTGTGGGGTACAGTTAATTTAATCTAAAAGCTAACCTAGCAGGATGATGTAAAACTTTTTATTCATTGACATTGAAAGACATCAGTTGTAAAGTTTTCAGAATCCAAACTACAGTGAAAAATGCCAGTATTGGCAATGATACAGTGAATTTGCAATTAATACAAAGGGAAATTACTTACCCATAAATTTAGCATCAGATCCTATTTATATGAGTATCAATTTTTGTTGTTTATGAGTATCAAATTTTGTTGTTGTGCCAAAGTTATGTTTTCATCATCCTTAAGGGAACAGAGTCCTGTATACATTTGGCGTTAGTAGCTACCATGAATCTACAAAATGAAGTGGAGAAATATCACAGTATACATTGTACTAGAAATCTAACTACTGATGATGATGGTCAGATCAAAGTTGTTTTTAGGGTGTCAACAGGTTGCTCATAAGCTTGGATTTACTGTTATTTTTGTTCTAAATATGAGGGAAAATTGTAGCTTGAATTTAAGATTAAAAAACCCATTAAGGTTGTGGGTTTGAACCCTGGCTAGTCATATAAAAATAGTACTAACAGCTGCCTAGCTGGTCTGCAACAATAAGAGGTTAGTGTTAGGACTGGTTGGACTGGTGTCAGAATAATGTGACTGGGTGGAACATCATACTACATGTGTCAGTGCTAGACATCACTATAAACTGTCACACTGCAGACATTGTAGCCATATGACTGAAAACTTGCTAAAGCTATGTTAAAACTCCAAAATCACACACACACACATAGACTGTCCAGATTTGCTCCCCTTTTTGAGCTTTTAGGAGGGATAGTGCCCAATGCTTGAAATCCCAATGCAACTTTGATATATGAATTTGTCAGATTTTTACTTTTAGAGGCAGATTCAGCAAACACCTGCTTGCTGACAGATATAGTTTTGTTTGGTGCTTGATATTTCTTCTATTTCTATATCCCATACATTTAATTAAATGTCTTGAGAATTAGAAAATAAATATTAATTATACTCGGTAATATATGAGAATAAGTTCTGAAACTAGAAATGAAAGACAAATATGTTCACTTCTAAAGATATAGTGATCATCTTTAAAAAGTTTCTTTTTCTTTCTGAATAATGGGAGAAATTTACACCTTGGAAAGTTTTCTCATTGCTGCACAACAGCATTTTTGAAACATCTTGGGGATGAAGTTAGATTCTAAGAGCAGACTTGTACTTGATTTCTAAGATTTAATGTCTTGAAATCTCAAGCATCACATATATATGTACATGTACTATAGGTGAAATGTTACAAACTGTGCCAAATATCAATATGATTAACGATACATGCCTACAATACATTATTGATACACATATTAACCTGATGGTCTTTCCATCTTTAGAAGGTCTCTCAGTGATAGGTGTTGTTATGTACAGGTTGTATTTCCAAAATGCAGATTGCAGACATATACTATCCTCCTTGGCATCCGTCCGTCTACGAGAGACGATGGCATAGCTCCAAAGTACGCTTTTGCTTATCCTTCTTTTTAGCTCTCTTTTCAGCTTGCTTTATTCTTCTCTTTTCCTCTGCGTTTTGAACTCCCTGCCTGACAGCTAGACGCCAGCTGGAACGGTTGTTTGCACAGCTCTCCCAGTCGTTGACATTGATGTTTGCTGTCTTCATATCCTTCTTGCAAACATCTTTGTAGCGCAGATGTGGTCGTCCAGTTGGTCGTGCACCTTCTGCTAACTCCCCATATAACAGGTCCTTGGGAATGCGACCTGGGTCCATTCTCTTGACATGGCCGAGCCAGCGAAGGCGCCTCTCGCTGAGTATGGAGAACATGCTGTTCATGTTGGCGCGTTCTAGAACCTCTGTGTTGGGTACTTTGTCCTGCCACTGGATGTGCAGAATGCGCCGCAGACATCTCAGGTGGAAGCTGTTGAGTTTCCTCTCGTGTCTTGCATAGGTGGTCCATGTTTCGCTGCTGTAGAGAAGTGAGCTGAGCACGCACGCTTGGTAGACACGCAGTTTGGTCTTCTCTGTGAGGTTGGGGTTGTTCCAGACCCTCTGGTTAAGTCTGGCCATCACTGCTGCTGCCTTGGCAATCCTGCCGCCCACCTCAGAATCAATGGAGAGTGAGCTGGAGATGTTAGACCCGAGGTATGTGAAGTTCTCGACAACTTCCAAATTGTACCCATCGATGGAGACAGAGGGAGGGGAGTCTGTGTCCTGTGCCATGACATTTGTTTTCTTCAAACTGATGGTCAGTCCAAATTCCTTACATGCATGGGAGAGGCAGTATACCAGCTGCTGAAGTCCATCTTCCGTGTGTGATGTCAAGGCTGCATCGTCGGCAAAGAGCAATTCACGGATGAGTACCTCTGTGACTTTAGTCTTAGCACGGAGACGGGCGATGTTGAACAGCTTGCCATCAGCCCTGGTATGGACGTACACTCCCTCGCTGCAGTCCTTGAATGCGTACTGGAGAAGCATGGAGAAGAAGATGGCAAAGAGCGTCGGTGCAAGGACACAGCCTTGTTTGACTCCGCTAACGACTGGGAATGCTTCAGATGTTGCGCCATTGAAGCACACTGTGCTGTGCATGTTCTCGTGGAACGACATAATGACAGCAAGCAGACGTGGGGGGCAGCCGATCTTCTGCAGGAGTCTGAAGAGTCCACTCCGACTAACCATGTCAAACGCCTTCGTCAGGTCTATGAAGGCAATGTAGAGGGGCATCCGCTGCTCGCGACACTTCTCCTGCAGCTGACGTAGTGAGAAGATCATGTCTACAGTTGACCTGCCGGCTCGAAATCCACACTGGGATTCTGGGTAGACGCGGGAGGCTAGGATCTGCAAGCGTGCCAAGGCAACACGGGCGAAGGCCTTTCCGACGATGCTGAGGAGGGAGATGCCCCGATAGTTGTTGCAGTCGCTACGGTCTCCTTTGTTTTTGTACAAAGTGACGATGTTGGCATCACGCATGTCCTGTGGGATGTATCCCTGTTCCCAGCAAAGGCAGAGGAGTGTGTGTAGGGGCTGGAGCAGTGCTGGTTTTCCGCTCTTGAGGACTTCAGGCGGAATGCCGTCGCTTCCAGGAGCCTTCCCACAGGCAAGGCAATCGATGGCTTTTCCGAGCTCTTCCAGGGTGGGCTGTGTGTCTAGCTCCTCCATGACAGGCAGGTCTGGAATGGCGTCCAGGGCAGTTCCAGTGACATTGTTTTGGGTTGCATATAGCTCAAGATAGTGCTCAACCCATCGCTGCAGTTGTTTCCCCTGGTCTGTGATGACTTCGCCCGTCTTGGACTTGAGGGGGGCGGTCTTGTAGCTGGGGGGGCCTGTCGCTTTTTTGATACCCTCATACATTCCTCTTGTATCCCCAGTGTCAGCAGCTGTCTGTATACTGTTGCAAAGGTTCAGCCAGTAGGTGTTGGCACAACGGCGGGCGGTCTTCTGGGCGTTATTCCTTGCAATCCTGAGGGCTTGTAGTGTTCTGGGGCTAGGTGCAGCCTTGTATGCCAGAAGGGCTTTCCTCTTTGCCTCAGTCACGGGCTCCATCTCCTCCCAGTTTGCCTCATACCAGTCGACATTCTTTCGCTCCCTCTTCCCGTAAGCTGTGATGGCTGATTTGTACACAGAGTCACGGATATGGGACCACTTGGAATCAATGGTGTCATCAGGTGTCACTTTGGTGAGGGCTTCCTTCAGTTTGCTGATGAACTGCTGTGTTTTCTCTGGGTTGCTTGCACAGTAGGTGTTGATACGTGGGTGACCCTTCTTCTTGGCGTGGTGCAGCTTCTTGGGTAATATTCGCACCTTGCTGGCCATGAGGGAATGGTCTGTGTCACAATCGGCACTGTGGTAGCTGCGGGTAAGGAGGACACTGGCCAGTTCTGCACGCCTGGTGATGACGAGGTCTAGCTGGTGCCAGTGGCGTGAACATGGGTGTCTCCATGACACCTGGTGGATCTCCTTGCATTTGAAGAAAGTGTTTGTCACACATAGACTGTGGGAGCAGCACATCTGCAGCAGTCGCTGACCATTCTCGTTGATCTTGCCCCTTCCGTAAAAGCCGAGACAGGTGGACCAGGCCTCATGGTCAGCTCCCACTCTAGCATTGAAGTCTCCTAGTAAGTAAAGGCTTTCATTGTTGGGGATACTGGATATTGCCTGATCCAGAGCCTCATAAAACTTGTCTTTCTCCTCGTAGGTGGAGTAGAGGGTTGGGGCGTACACACTGAAGATGTTGACCGGGCCTAAGGATGTTGACAGCCGGAGGGCAAGGATTCTCTCAGTACCTGATGATGGAGGTTCAATGAAGGCGATTAGCGTGTTCTTTACGGCAAAGCCTACACCATGCTGCCTAGGTTCATCCAAGGGCTTCCCCTGCCAAAAGAATGTGTAATTGGCTTCCCTGATGGTGCCGCTGTCAGCCAGTCGGGTCTCCTGGAGGCAGGCAATGTCGATGTTCAGTTGGGAGAGTTCTCTGTCAATGACGGCAGTCTTCCGTGCATCGTCGATCTGCTGTAGGTCAGTGGTCAATCCAGGACACATGGTCCTGATGTTCCAGGTTGCAAAACGAAGAGTTGGAGTCTTTTTATTTCTTCTTTTAGTCTTTCCTGGTGCAGAGTTTTGTGGCCCACTTGTCGAGATGGTTCTCTCAGCTCCACGCACCCAGTGAAGCAGGCAGGCCATGGCGGGCAGCACCTTACTGACTGGGGGCTGCCCAGCTTGAGGCGGGCGGTAGCTGTCCAGTGAGACCTGATGATCTCTCCCACCGTCAGAAGTAACCCCTGGCGCCAAGCTCTACGCCAATCGAGCTTTGACTTAGAACCGGTAAACTGCTACTTCTCGTGTTGTGCCGACGCCGTACAACGACGCTGGAGTGTCCTCTCCAGTGGAGCTATGAAGCCTGGGCAGGGTGGTATGGAGAATCAGCTGTTGCCCATGCAGCAGATCCCCCCTCTCCACGCAGCTGGTGTGCCCAAGGGAACGACGAATGCCGATACAGCTTGGCACCAACGGCGTCGCAGGAGTTGCCGGAATGACGTTGAAGTCAATGTCATACCGTCTTAGGGACTCCATCTCCGGATTTTCTGTCGGGGTTTACTCCCTTAGCCTTTCCCATGAGTGGGTATAGCCACAAGGCAGCAGAGGTTTGGAATCGGAGTTTTCCTTCTCCTAGATGAGCTACCATCCAAGGTTTACGAGTCCCATCTACCCGAAGCAACTGGTTTTAAGGCGCCAGTGGGCCGCCTTCACCCCTTCTCCTGTTAGTAGAAAACATGGTCTGCCGGGCTTCAAATCTAAGCCACTCGCGAAGGCCAGGAGCTGGATTTTAGTTGACAGAGGCAGACATATACTAAGCATCCACGAAAAAATAACAAAAATACTAAAATACATTCTGACAGAATTCTTCTTAATTGTCTGTGATTTGTGTTCAGCATTTTAGACCATATAAGGTTGCTCCATTGATAAGAGATGTAGGACTCACTTTAACCATCAGAAAAAGGTATTCTGATCAAATAAATAACTTCTTAATTTTTGTTTTCATTCTTATTTATTCAGTTATCTTAACCCAGATAGGAAATATAGTTTTGTAGCACGTGATCAGACATGGCTGAATTGTTTTTAGAAAAGAAATGCAAATTGCATTCTACTTTTAAATTGTCTGTTTTAATTTGGCTTTGTATTCTGCCTTGTCTATATTTTGCTGAAAGGATGATTGACCAGGATGCCATCTATTTTTGGCCGTTCAGCATGTATATTGGACTTAACACCATTTTCAGGCGCAAAATTGCCCACTGGTATCTCCATGAACACTTTTCCCAGCTCTAATAATCTAATATTCTTCAAAACTTGAACAATTATTGTTATCATATTTATCATATCTGAAGATGAATAGAGCTGAGAATCAGCCATTTTGGGTTTTTTCTAGGTAGCCCATATTCTAAACTCACATTTGTCAAACTTCCTTGATGCAGCTTCAAACTATGACATAATACTTGTTATAGGTCACAATGTGCCAACTGTATTTAGTTTAACAACTATTTATATCACGTGACTTGCAATGCAAATGGTGAGTTCCAGGTCAGATTTCATCAATGATGTAGTTTTATCACGTCTCTCAACAGATTAAAGATATACTGAAGGTTATACTTGTAATTTCTGACAAAATAAATCATCTTCCTTTCAATTTCATGCAGGTATGGCCCAATGTGGAGGCATTCAGAAAGTTTGCTTGGGTGGCTAGTAAGCGGCTGCCTGATACCAACACTGAACACTGTCAGCGAATTTGAACTTTTCGATCGGCAATTGTCTTTGACCCTACTACCAACATAAATATCTAGAATATCAAAATTGGGGTGGCAAGGGTTAGAGATAACTTAACTACTTTATGCCAAACAAGCTGTTGGGATAGAATAATTACCATGAAATTGGCATTGGTGGGGGGTGGGCGGAGGCAATATTATAAATGACATCACTAGGTGTTAATTTGTTGTTGTGGAGTTTAACGCCATTTTTCAGCACACGATAGGCTATGCATGGCGGCCAGTATTAATGGTGGAGGAAGAACCCGGGAAAACTCCAGGAAGAACCACCAACCACTGAGAAGCTACTGGCAAGCTTTCTCACATACCCACATTGGCTGAATTCTTGACTCGAACACATGCAGACAGAGGTGAGATAGCAGTGATCTGTAACGGAGCATGCTTTAGACCACTCGGGGCCCCAGTGTTAATTTGTAGATTTCATTTTAACTAACAAAAATGAGTGCCTGTGCCTGCAACATCTGTCTCATATGAATTCTCAATTTAAAGAATAAAAGTATTGGACTAATAATTACTGATGACTCTGAAGATTAAAATAACTTGCATACAGTAAGTATTGTTTTATATAGATTTTCCACCACATGTATTGATATGCTTTCAGTACAGCAAAAATATCAATATATCACTTAATTGTTTTACCCCCTAATTTGTACCTGTTATTACACAGATCATTACTTAATTGTCATGTTTTGAAATCTCAGGCATAATGGATGGAGTTTTCATGTCTTGAGATCCCAAGTATCATTATGTCTGTATTAGTTAATATGCAGAAAAATACTATTCTGTTTTGCATTGGGTTTTTTTCTTCTTTCTAGCATGCCCTGCCATTACCTGGTTTTCTGCTGGTTGCCAGAGATATATACAATCATGCCAATCTTTTCCAAGCATCAGGTTTGTAAAAAAATGTTCATTATCAAAGAACTAAACCAATTGTTGTCCTGGCCTACTTTCTTATATGTGCCTTTCTTCATTGTTGTTGTTGTTGTGGGGTTTAATGCCATTTTTCAGCACACGATAGGCTATGCATGGCGGCCAGTATTAATGGTGGAGGAAGAACCCTGGAAAACCCCAGGAAGAACCACCGACCCACGAGAAGCTACTGGCGAGCTTTCTCACATACCCACGTTAGCCGAATCCTAGACTCGAACCCACGAAGACAGAGGTGAGATGGCAGTGATCCATAACAGAGAGTGCTTTAGACCACTCGGCCACTCGGGGCCCCACCTTTCTTCCTACTCACATTTCTCCACAGTTCTGAATGTACAAGCTATAATTTGAAAGGGGCATCATTTGTAACCCAAGCTATAATTTGAAAGGGGCATAATTTGTAATCCAAGCTATAATTTGAAAGGGGCATCATTTGTAACCCAAGCTATAATTTGAAAGGGGCATCATTTGTAATCCAAGCTATAATTTGAAAAGGGCATCATTTGTAATCCAAGCTATAATTTGAAAAGGGCATCATTTGTAATCCAAGCTATAATTAGAAAGGGGCATCATTTGTAACCCAAGCTATAATTTGAAAAGGGCATCATTTGTAATCCAAGCTATAATTTGAAAGGGGCATCATTTGTAATCCAAGCTATAATTTGAAAGGGGCATTATTTGTAATCCAAGCTATAATTAGAAAGGGGCATCATTTGCAACCCAAGCTATAATTTGAAAGGGGCATCATTTGTAATCCAAGCTATAATTTGAAAGGGGCATCATTTGTAATCCAAGCTATAATTTGAAAGGGGCATCATTTGTAAGTATGTGCTTTAACAATTGATTATCAGGTACCACTGTACTGCAAGGTAATTTGTTTAATGTTTTTACATGTATGTGGCATATTTTAAATGCAAGTTCTGTTATTAGTAGGACTGTACCCATTTATTTGTCATTTCTACTCTTTGTATAAATAATTGTTTAGTATTTATTGTTCAAATTATCCAACCTGAAATAAAGTTTCATTTGTTTAAGTGTCTTTTGCCAGCCATATTGAAAATGGCACAGGACACCAAATCTTCCAAATAGAAACTTATGTTTGCACAATATGCATATCCAGTGATAAAAGTATATCAGTTTATCTGTAATAAAACTACTTCTAAGTATTCTCAAGATCTGTCACAATTAATTTCAGAATTTAAAAAGCAGCATTACCAACATTTAGACGATTGGCATAAGAATGATGATTTTGACCATTTTATGATAGCGCTTGGCAGACTTTCAAGTTTACCTATCATAGTAGGCTAATTAATTGGTTAAGAGAAACATTCTTTCAATAGTTGTCAAAATAAATTCAGTGTCTTCATATCGCTGGAGTTAAAATACACAATAGAAATATTTTAAGCCACTGTTTGAAGAATTTGTAAGACTTTTATCTTTAGAGCACTTATTGAATACATGTTCTTTTAAAGTTTATTTCATTATTAATACAATGTCTGTATGCTATATTCATCCACATTGCAAAATGACATTAAATTCCATTAGAAAGCATGGGCAGAGACCAAACAATGCTCAAAATGATGACAGCCCAGCAAAACAGAATAAAATTGAAAAATCATTGGGTCCAGTTGTTGTTTTTTGTGGGGTTTAATGCCATTTTTCAGCACACGATAGGCTATACATGGCGGCCAGTGTTAATGGTGGAGGAAGAACCCGGGAAGACCTGGAAAGAACCACTGACCCACGAGAAGCTACTGGCAAGCTTTCTCACATACCCACATTGGCTGAATCCATGACTCGAACCAGTGCAGACAGAGGTGAGATGGCAGTGATCCATAACGGAGAGCACTTTAGACCACTTGTCCACTCAGGGCCCCTCATTGGGTGGAGATGTTTATGAAAGATTATTCAAAGATGTGGCCCATCATTCAGCAGTGTTTCAAAGGAAAACTTGTGCGTTCAGCCTTAAATGCATTCAGCATTTCAGTGTCAGTCATGGCATCAGAGACATCTGCCAAAAACATGTTCCTGCAAAGAAACACAAAGACACAACACCACAACACCACAACAGAAGATTGCATCATTTTTTAACACCACTAACGATTTCAGGAATGTAGACAAAGAAGATGTGAGAGCAGAAGCTCTTTTTACCCTTCATTTATTGTAGAACACAATTTGCCGGTTAGTTTTTCTCACCATGCAGTTACACTGAGTCAGTGTTTCCAGATTAAAATATAGCAGTGAAATGCAGCTGTGGAAGGTTGAAAACAATTGCAATTGTGTGCAAAGTTGCTGAAATGAGAATATGCATACATTGACTCCTGAAACAGTAGACACTACCGAAGGGCATCTTTCAGTTTTTTCAGAATGAATAGCTAGACAACCAAAAATAAAGCAAAACTAATGAATCTTCCATGGAATCACAGTGATATAAAGATTTGTTTGAACTCGTTCATGTTAGGGAGGAAAATGCACAAGAAAAGAAAACAGTGATTCAGGTAAACAAAGCAAGAAAGGGAAGAAGGGGGAAGAAGTGACTTTTGATGAAGATGAACTCTTAGCTTGTAAGTAGTTTGATATACTTGTAAGAGTAAACAAATCCCTAGCTTCAGTGGAGTTCCCGTCGACTGCCTCTTCCTTAGTTAAACCATCCATGTCTTGTCATTTGCTCCTTCAAGGAGATGAGGCACTTATTCACAAATTAAGAAGGATTTTACATAAGCTTACAAGATGTATGATGGTAAGATTTGAAAAATCAGGTGCCTTTTGCCATAATATATTTGACTAGAAAAAATAAGCTGATTTGGCCAGAGGCCAGAGATTTTATCAAAGAAAATGATGGACAGTTCATCCTGACTGTCTGAAAGACGTTTATGACAGAGTTCAACACTAATTTATCAAGTTAGCAGTTACATGAATAAGAAGTTTCATTCAGTGAACTGTTGTTGCGTGAGGCTGAATTAGTCCATACTGAGTAGTCTGAAAGGTTTTCATCTGTACTGTACTTTGCACAGAGGTTTCCACTTTGCTTCCTTGTCAGTGTGCAGTGGATTAGCATGTACTTGAATTTATTGAATATCAGTGTGAGATGTTACCAGCAGCAATGTTGCAGCTGTCTACAGCAGATGCTCATTGGAACCTGATTACTCAAAAATGAGAAGAATGAGAAGATGATGCACAAGTGTTTGCTGAAAGTAATGCTTGGGATTTTGACAGTCCCACACTCCAATGCAGAATGTGAAAGGTTTTCTACTTCATCAGAGAGAACCACACAGAATACAGAGAACATCTGAGTTGGAAAACCATAGAATCCTTGCTGATTTTGAAGGAATGCTAGACAGAGAGATAGACAGTATTCACTTTCAGATTTCCAGATATGGTAGCTTACTCAAAACTTGCAGTTCAAGAATTTAAATGGGGACTGTATAAATGGTGGTTTTAAAGTCATGTTTATTTTTATTCATGTTTCTACTACTATTTGAGAGAAGACCTCTTTGTTTAAAAGCCTGAGATAATACTTGTTGACACATTTTTTAATGAAATTTTGGCTTCAAATGAGTGTCCATGTGTGCTGTAAGTGATTAATGAAATTTTAATAGATGTGTGTATGTGTATTTATGGTACATGTTATGATAAGCAAGCTTCTCACATTACCAACCACTCCAGTGGCCTATTGGTTAGAGCATCCCCCTCAGATGTGGGAGGTTGTGGGTTCAAACCCTGCCTGAATCATACCAAAGACTTACAAAAATGGTACTAACAGCATCCTCACTAGGTGCTCAGCATTAAGAGGTTAGTGTTAGGACTGGTCAGCCTGGTGTTAAAATAATGTGACTGGGTGGGACATCATGCTACATGTCTGTGGCATGATGCCCCAATGCTAGACATCACTATAAACTGCCACACTGCAGACATTGTAGCAATATGACTGAATAATTGTTAAAACTACTTTAAAAATTCAAATCACACACACTCACATCTCCTCAGGACTTCATAATCTTAAAAATTCAGTTACAACTTCTATGTCCATTTTCCTTTTGAAGTTTACTCTGGTACTTCCTCATTTCAGTCTGTTGGTGACAAAGAAGGAATATGTAATAATTATTGTATATGTCTCAGCTCTACTGGTGAAAGACCAGAAGAGTTTATGGGATGGTTTATCGTCCATCCATCCATTAGCACAAGTTTGCTATCACTACTTCTAAACTACTTGGAGGATTGCCATGAAACTTTACACACACATTCATCCCATGGCCTAGTTGGTTCTAAATAAAAATTATCCAACTCAGTTATCAGATATGGCCACTACAGCAGCCATCTTAAATATCTTGTTATTGCTAGTTCTCCTGAATGATTGGTTATATGATTATCGAGTTTTCACTGAAAGACTTCCTTGAGTTGGTCCTAAACAAAAATGATGCCAATTCGACATCCAATATGGCAACCAGGACAGCCATCTTGAAAATATTACTGCTACTCCTGACATGGAGTTTAACCTAAAAACTTTTAATGATGTCTACATAGTTCTTAATGAAAATGATTCTAATATAACATTTTATATGTTCACCACAGAAGCTACTTTAAGAATATCCGACATGGTTTCAATACTCAGTTGTTAAAAGTCATAATTTGCAACTTATACTGTTGTTTGTCACAGGTTAATTTAGTGGCAAATGTGCGGGGATTAAAAGCAAAACACAAGTTCTTTTGGGATTTATGGAATAGGGCAGGAAGTTGTGAGTTTGAATCTTTCAATCGGATCAGCCTGGTTCCATATGTGTGGTATGTCCATGGGCAAGCCACTTTACTCACCAAGGCATGGTAAAGCCTTTATGTGCTGCTGTGCCTTAAAATTCCCCAAAACAAACATGCATTTAAACTGTACAATTTCAAAACTTGTTTCCACGATCTATCTTTGTCATGATGGCCATTAAATAATATAATACATTTTTAAATTACCTGGATTGTTGTTTAAATGACTTGCCCTTCTTTGCTAAGGTGACCATGTCTGTTCGGAAAGATAAATGACACCAACAATAATAAACAATGTAGCACTTATATGCTCCAGACTTTTCTGTCCCTTCTACAGTTTCAGTGGTTGTGAATGTACATTATCACAAGCTGACATATGCCTGCTGCACAGGTGAGTAATATCAGGTCCACTTGGGCCACTTGTTCTTGTAAACCATGATGCTTTGTTTACCAATTTAATGCCTCTCTCTTGTTTTTTCAGCACCTATAATTATGCCCATACTGGGGATATCTGTACCAAAGATGTGGCTGTACCTACTAGGAAATGTTATAACACAGTATCCTTTTTTAAGTTATTATTCAGAGGATCATGCAGGAATTTATTTCATACAAACTTTATTCAATGAATGAAATAATGTATGCCATGAGCTGCATGCATAATGTATTAATGAGTTTCATAAACCCAGTGTAAAAAAATACAAGAGTCATATAACTTTAGAACATTGCATTACATAATGAAATTGCTGTATTTTTATTCCTAAGTGTTTCAAACGACTGCTCCGGTGACCTAATGGTTAGAGCATCCACCTCAGATGCAAGAGGTTGCAGGTTCAAACCCCAGCCAAGTCATTCCAGAGACTTGTAAAAATGGTACTAACAGCTGCCTTACTAGATGCTCAGCATTAGGAGGTTAGTGTTAGAACTGGTTGGCCTGGTGTCAGGATAATGTGACTGGGTGGTACATCATGCTACATGTCTGCGACATGACGCCCCAGTGCTAGACATCACTATAAACTGCCACACTGCAGACATAATAGCGATATGACTGGAAAAGGTATAAAGCTGTGTGAAAAATCAAATTCACACCCACCCAGGTGTTACACTATAGTGTGACTAATTTTAAGATCTATTGGTCATAGAACAGAAAAGCTTATGGGATGGCATGTTATCTGTCATCTGCAAGCCATTGTCTTTCATCCCTCTTCTGATGTCTGATGTCTGTTAATTCATTAACAGAGGTTTGTTATCACTACTCCTGTTCTAAACTACTTGAAAGATTGCCATGAAACTTTCAAACAAATTCATTCCAAGGACTAGTTGGTCCTAAATGAAAATGGTGCTGCATAGAGATCCAGTATGGCCACCATAGTGGCCATCTTGAAAATTTTGATATTGCTACTTATTTGAATGGATGATCAGATCAAAATGGTTGCCATTAAAAGATTTCATATGATGTCTAGTTGGTCCCAGTTGTTAAACAATGTTGATGTGACAGCTGATATGGCAACCATGACAACCGTCCTGAAAATCTTATCACTACTACCCCTGAATTGAAAGTTATATCAACATGACAGATGAAAATGGTTCTGCTCAGACATCCTATATGTCTGGCCATCATGAAAATCATGTTATTGCTACTCCTTCTGAATGGATACTCATATCATCATTGGGGCTTCAATAAAAGTCTTCTTTCAGACAAGAAGTATTCTGATCTTGAATTCTTGGAAATTCATTTTGGATAGTAGAGCATTAGTCCTTGAAGGGACTTTTCAGGGTTAGAAGTGGACCTGATAAACCTAAAATTTCATTTGAACCTTAGAAACATAAAAAGCATTAAAAAAACTGAAAAAACTTAAATAATAAAAGCCTAAAAATTAAAATTGTGAACAGCTCTACCCTGAAATGACAAAAGTGCTTCTTTTTGCACACTTATTTTTGTTAGGTTAGGTAACCAATCCAGTGGCCTAAGTGGTTAGAACATCCACTGACGATGCAGGAGGTCGTGGGTTTGGCCAAGTCATGCAACAAAAAAATGGTACTAACAGCTGCCTTGCTAGATGCTTAGCATTAAGAGGTTAGTGTTTGACTGGTAAGCCTGGTGTCAAGATAAATAATGTGACTGGGTGGGACATGTTGCTATATGTCAGCAGCATGATACCCCCCACCCGATGCTATATATCACTATAAACTGCCACACTGCAGACATCGTAGCCATATAACTGAAAAATTCTTTAAGCTTCATTAAAAATCCTGATCACACACACACACACAGACACTCATTAGGTTAGCCTTGCAGTCAAGAAAGTGCATAAACTATGCAAATTAAAGACATCTGGTCATTTTAATTATTTGTTAATTTATGTATCTTTATTTCAGTTATATTTAGGAACAAACTCAAAGCATACTTTGTCAGAACAAACTCAAAGCATACTTTGTCAGAACAAACTCAAAGAATACTTTATCGGAACAAACTCAAAGTATACTTTGTCAGAACAAACTCAAAGCGTACTTTGTCAGAACAAACTCAAAGCATACTTTGTCAGAACAAACTCAAAGCGTACTTTGTCAGAACAAACTCAAAGCATACTTTGTCAGATTTGTAATAAATGTTATACTCACCATGGAGATGATCTTGTAACTTGTATGGACCACAAAAATATTGTAAAGCCTTGAAGAAAAACTAAAAATAACCTATAATTTTAAAATTAATTTTCACTTCTAACTCTGACGTTTGTTAGCTCAACAGGCCATAAGTCCAAATGAGCTTATGTTATGGCTCTGTCTATGTCATATATGATCATTTTGTCAGTCAGCATTTGCTGTTTTCAGTTACTTCTCCAAAAAGTTTTTGTACAGCCTAAATTGGTGCTCATTCATCACATATGACCACCATTACTAAAAACAAAAAAAGCTTTAAATGACTTCTCAGAGAAGCTCAATAGAATTTAACCAGATTTGATAGAAAGAATCCTGAAATAAAGGCCTTTCCTTACTAGATAAATAGAGCTAATGTGCCATTAAATATGGATATACACCACTCACTCGACAACTCGCACCCTGATAACTCACGAACCCACTTATAACACAGGGTCAGGCATGGATCCCATTTTTTAAACCAGAAAATGCGAAAAAAATGTATCCCTACTTGTTGAACTTGAAGAAAATCGCGATCAAAAACAGTAACAGAAACTTTTATATATCACTCATTTTATTGTTGAAAACGGTAGATAGGACATGGAAATTTTAATCAACATTATGAAATATCAACTTTTAATAAGAAGTCATACAATTTGTTATGTTTTCTTTCCAAATAACATTCTTAGTGCACTGTAATTAATGATATTCAAGGAAATTTCAATCAGTGAAAATGTCAGGCCTAGTGGAGGCAGTACTTGAATAAATAAATACCAATTACATAAAAAAATTTATCAATTGAAAGTTGTGTTCTTGTTCTGTCTTTTAGTTCCTTTTAAGTGTAATCATCATAGATGCAATGTGTCCTCTTTTAATTAAATGTAAAATGTGTCAATCTACCATAACAGCTATGTCTGTGAGCATTTCTCTGAGAACCTAATTAAGTGCCAACCATCTTTTAATATCGGACTAGTGGAAGCAATTGTTGTATTGTTGCACAAAATAAAAAGCTGGCCTCCTTTTCTGTTATCATGTTAATTATGTCTTTTGAATCAAATAAAGGAGGTGGAATAAAATTTTAAGAAACCTTAAAAGGCATACAAATCCTACATGCTTCAAAAACCTTAAAAGGCATACGAACTCTACATGCTTAAAAGAACCAGCGGCCACAGTCTTAAGTCGGTTACCTCATTTCAGTTGATCAATTGAACACTGTTATAAATGTTATTGTGTATGTAATTTAATTAAACTACCTTAAAATAACCAACTCGTTCATAACTGTGATCAAAGAAAACAAGGCAGCCTTGCAAAATGAGAACTTCGTAAAATAAAGAACTTTGTTTTACAGATATGGACTATTGTGGGGAAAATGAGTTTCTGAGAATTCCTGAATTCAAACGTAGTGATATCTTCAAGGATGATAAGAAGTTTCACCATTACTTTCTATGAAATCACGGCATCATATTTTACTAACTGAACAATACAAAAATTGAGTTTTGACGTAGACAATTGTCTCAAAAGAAATGTTGCATGATTTTGATAAAAAGGAATCTTGTTTAGTAGTGAATCAAGAGTTAGTTTGTTTTCCTGCTTAGTAGACTCATTGTTTCGTTAAAATAAATTATACACTACTCTGGGACCCAGACTATTTAACAAAACAAAAATCCGTGACATAATACATGAAAACATTCATGTACCATGTTGGTTGTTGAAACCAGGTGGAATCATCATTGTTCCAGATCTTTCAGATGTTGGGTATTTTGAAAATAAATGTAATTTATACAGAATAATGAACAACTTCGTCAGAAAAAGTGCTTTATTGACATTCTCGAGATGATTATAAAATGAGGATTCAGTCATGAAGCAGCCCAGGTCCCTCCCCCCTTCCTCAACCCCATGATTCTCTGGATGTTTAGTGGGGTTCCAAGGTAACTCGCACCCTCGCTTATAGTGCAATATATGTTTTTGGACCCTGATGTGCGCCAGTTATCGACTGAAAGGTGTATAAAGATTTAAAAACAAACTGAAAATTTGAAACTGTTGCTTTCATGTGTAATCAGCAGCATTGGAAGAAATATCTACTGAGAACATTTAGCTGACTAAGATTCCTCCATCAAATACATTCCCCAATCAAATTAATTTTAGGAAATAAGCTTCACTAACTCAAAATCCAGCCCTTTTGGTGGGGAAAGAAAAGGGAATTTTTATACTTTATACATGAAGGGAAGTAACTCTTATTATCTCCCTTGATCAACGCTAGAAGTCAACTATCCAATGGATCAGAGTAAACTTTTGCTTTGGTGTGATCAGCATCTTGCTGTATAGACTCTTGATATCCAAAACAACTCGATTACTACCCATGGGCTGCTTCTGTGAATGATCCTTGGGGCACTTTATAAATTTGTTGTACAGTTTGGTATAGGTTTGTACTATGATTAGCCTTCAGACACACTTTATAATTTGCTCTGTATTGGGGAACGGACTTATCATTAAACAAGATCATCCGATACAAGAATTTGCCAAAATTTATTTCAACTGGGACTATCAGATAAATACAGTAGTTTTTCTTTATACAAAATTTAGCTTTGTATTGATGAATTATCAGGAAATTTACAGGTATTGTACTTTTTGTAAAATTATGCATAGCTCAGGTGTAGAAAAATGGAACTTAGTATGATAAACAATAGTGAATTTACAGATATTATTTAATTATTGAGAATTTTCTTTGATAAGAATTATACTGCTGGTTTGTAAGTTTTAATTGAACAGTGCATTTTGAAATGAAGCTTTATTAACACCAAGTTACTATTTACAGTGAAGGCTAGGCCCTTATTCATGATTTGATATATATGTGCAGTAGGGATGTTATAATTTTGTCCCAAGTAATCCTTTATCCCAGTTTTACAAACATATTCTGTCACGTAATCATAATATTGATGCCTTAACTCGCCTACAGATATATTTGTATACGTGCAGTGTTTGTTTTAACTACAGAGTGTGCCTCACTAACGGTGACAATGGTGGTAACACTGAGGAAGTTTGTTAGCCTTATTTTCTCCATCATATATTTCATGAATCCCTTCACACTTTATCACTGGATAGGCACAGCACTTGTTTTTGGAGGGACCTTTTTGTTTGCAGATGTTATCCCATTTGGAAAGAAAGGAAAGGAGAAGCCTCAGTAATGCTTTTGTCTTGGCTACAACTATATTTGATAATGTAGAAAAGAATAAAGTCTCACTTGTACTAATGACAGCCTGAATAGTAATCACACCAGAAACCTTTTAGTTATGTCTATTTATAAAGAATAATTTTACTATAAAGGGGAACTCCACTATGACCTGCTTTGTTATATAGTTTGAATATAACAGGTCTGCACCATTACTCCAATTTTTTTGTGCTGGATGGCCCTTGTTCTATGATGCTAATCAAAACATAAGCCAAGCTGACAAACAAAAATAATTTAGTTCATTTTGAGAAACCTATAACTTAAGATCGTAATGAATGTTCTTACACAGCAGTGATTAATTTTAGTTGAGCATGGGGCTCATTAAACCATGAGCATGGAGCTATCTTAACTATCTTAACTATGAGCATGGGGATATCTCAATTTTGAGCATGGAACCATTTGAACTTTGAGTACGAGTTCTTTTACTATCATCATGGGGCTGTCTTATCTGTGAGCATGGGGCTATTTTATCAGTGCACATGGGACTATTTGAACTATGAGTATGGGGCTATCTATGAGCATGGAGCTATTTGAAGTATGAGCATGGGACCATCTTAACTATGATTATTATAAAAATTAGCTGGTAGTAAAATTGCTACTTTATGTTTAAATGGCTGTTAATTTATCTCCCCCCCACCAACATTTGTACATGCATTCATACATTTTGTTCATTCTTTCCATACTGTCATTTTTTATATAATGTTGTTGGCAGTTTTGGCCCCCAGTTGTCATGCTACATTAAGGTTCCCCTTTAGTTGGCTACAATCCATTTCAGTTATCCAGCTTCCTATGTATTGATCTTTTTATCAGAAATTTGTATTGGCCAGCATACCTTTGTAATATATATGCATCGCCTTTAAATGCAGTATCACTGTAATTTTAAAGAATCTTATACCATGATGGTTTTATACTAGTGGTTTATCACACTGCTTATAATTATCAGATCAGAAGAATGAGCTTATTCCTATTTTGCATCTGATACTACTATGTAAATGTTCATGTCATTGTCCATGGACTGATATGACGCTTGCTAGCAAGTTTTGGAATGTTGGTGCACACATATCTGCCAGAATTTAACCCAGATGTGCAGCTCCTAACTGCAGGAGATTTACATGCAGTTTCTGTGACAGTAATTGTGAACTTTCACATAAAAACCCACATTGTTACTCAAAGCTAAAGTGATAGTGAAATCTACTTTACAGGAGCCATGGTGGCTCAGTGGTTAGCATATCAAACTCATGACCAGAAGTGTGCAGCTTCATATCCTACCATCAGACCTGCTACTGTGGTGTGTCTTTGGGCAAAGCACTCTACTCCAATTGCCTCAGCACTAAGTAACCTACTTGTGTTGCTGTGCTGTAAAGCACCAAACCAAACCAAAGCGAAAACTATGCAAGTATGTGAGGCAGGGTTTTAAACAAATAAAGATAACTCTCACCTTAGCTAAAGCTTTAAGAATTGTTTTAACAAAGTTTTGTTTATGATGAAACAGTAGATGTATGCATACATTTCTTCTAAATGTTTATTTACAGTTTTTCCCCCATGATACAGCAAGAGATATTGTCTCATAATCCCTTAGAAATCTTTTGGTGTGATTATTGTTATCAAAGGCATTTGTATATAAAATTTCATCAGAATTTTAAAGATGATGGGAATGGGCTTACGGAAAAATTATGGCTTTTATGTCAGTAACTCATAAAATTATAAGAACTGAAACAGTGTCACGTGCTCATTTTTTTCTCAAGTACATAATTTTTACCTTTTATTAATATGGTTTTTAATAATCTTTTCAACTTTGTAAATGTCATCTTGGTGTGTAGCAGAGATCCTAGAACACTTGTATGGTCTTTAAAAATCTTTTCACCTTTGTATATGTCATCCTGTTTGCTGTATAGCAGAGATCCTGAACACCACCACCACCACCCCACCACCCCCCGTGTTTACTGGACATGTACAGTAGATGCAAGGTTTTGATTGGCACATACTACAAGCAACCAGACATCAATCATAGGAGTCCTCAGATATAATTTGATCAATTCGTATTTGATTTGTTAATCCATTTAACTACATGTACCAACAAAACCCACCAAATTCAAATTTCAGTATGTTTAGTTTTACAGATTTCTTTGCCAGACAGTCAATAAAGATAATGCAAACTAAGCTTAATTCAGTAAGATTGCTCTGCCTTATTTGCAGTTTAGTTGTCGGACAGGCAACAGTGAGTGATGTACAAAGCTTGCATGGTCAGGATGTTTTCCCAGTTGTATAAACTCTCTATAACCACAAAACAAAAGAGGGGCCATGAGTGGCCAAGTGGTCTAAAGTGCTCTCCGTTACGGATCACTGCCATCTCACCTCTGCCTGTGTAGGTTCGAGTCTCAGATTCAGCCAATGTGGATATGTGAGAAAGCTTGCCAGTAGCTTCTTGTGGGTCAGTGGTTCTTTCCAGGGTTTTCCCGGGTTCTTCCTCCACCATGTATAGCCTATCGTGTGCTGAAAAATGGTGTTAAACCCTACAACAACAAAACAAAAGGTGTCAAAGCTTATGTTTTGGACTTAAAAACATTAAACTTAATGGTTGCCCCTGGGTCAGTACTAATAGCATTATAGATCAATCCCTTACACCAGGGGTCTCAACACGCGGTCGAGGTGCCACATGCAGCCTGCCAAGCTGTATCTGTAGCCTGCAAAATGACTGGCGTCACAAGGTGTAATGAAAAATAACAAAGGCAGTGCTGCCCTTGGGTCATCAAAAATGCCCTCATGCAGCCCTCAAGGTGGTTTGAGTTTAAGACCACTGCCTTACACCATGTGGTTTGTGTCAAGCTGTCAGCACCTGACATCTTAATAGCAAAATATGCAAAGACTAAGTCCAGATTTTAAGAAAAAGATACTAGCTACAACAACTCATTTTCATTACCATCCTCTGTGACTTATTTGGGGACTTTGGGATCCTGTGAAATAAAACCTATACTTCTGACCTTGCAGGAGATGAATGTTAATTAGGTGTTACATATTTTCAGTTTGTCATCATTAGTACTTTATTTTTGAAAACATTAGAATGAAATAAAATCTGTTGTTGGGTGAAATTCTATGGATTAATTTTCTCAAAAGAAAAAAATGAGTTTTATAAAGAATTCGTGAGAGGAAACCAGTGAATCATTGAAGGATAAGACTAATGCTAAAGCAGCAGCAAAACCAGAACTAAAAATTACACATTTTCTGGTACTTTTAAAAATTACATATATTAAATATTTTTTCTTTTGTCACAACTTTTGATATCTCCTTTGATTGCTTTTATATTAAATTTCACATGTAATTTTAAGGAAAAATGAATGGCAAGAGCCGTTAAAATTTCAGGATCCATGTTGTATAGGTAAAACTATTGTTCATAAAATGAATGTTGGCATGATGTGGTCAGTGAGGTAGAGGATACCAAAGAACCAAGTGGATACTAATAATGACCTAGGCTGGGCAGCAACTTGACTTTGTGTATGCTGAAGCCAGGAATAAAACCTGGTAATAATGAGGTACAAAACAAGTGAGCTACTGTAAGCCATCTTTTTTATTCTCTGCTACCAAATTTTACAGGTTTTTATGTCAAATAATTTTTGTGACTAATACTTTTGTGCCATGTTTTACCTGACAAATTTCATGAAAATAAAGAAACGAAAAGGAGTTCCAGTCATGTAATTCTGTCAGGCTTCTTTGTGTCTTTTGTTGTCAAAAAGTGTCATTTTATCATACCTGTAAACTATGATGCCAAAGTTTATCTGTGTAACTATAAATGTATTAGAAACTGTAGGTTCATCAGTTGACTGTTGGTTAGGATATAATATGAGTGTGTGTACTTAAATATTTGTTACCTGAATAGAAAGATAAACTGTTTAGAGACTTAAAATTATGAACACTTTTTATAGCAAAAGTATAGTGTGTATGTATAATAAAGTTAAGTTTGATCTATTGTTATTTTAGAATCTAGTTACATAATTTCTTATAAGTAAAACTAATGAGTTTCAAGGCATGCAGGTGAGAAACTCAGGTAAACTGCTGTAATTCCATGTTTACAAGTTTAACATGGATGATCCTGTGAATATTATAAGACATGTACACAAAATTTTCAGGACAATCATTTCAGGTGTTTTTTGTTGATTTCACATGTTGCCCATCTTTGCTAGCCACGGTTCTAATATGTTAACACTATCTACACCTTGGCTTATTGAGCAATATTTCTGTGCTTTGGGTCTGTGAATTTCATTGGATGTGGCAATAAGCCACCACATCCAATCAAAATTAAGTTGCTGAAATTTGAACACTGTTCCTACATGATCGAAACAAGGGAATCACATACCTTGAATGGACTTGTTCATAAGCAAATACGCCTGTAATGTCTTCTTTCAGGTACATAGTCATACTTTCGGTGTTAAACTTACAAAGTATCCTTTTGAAGTCAATTGTCTCCACCATTTTCAGCTGATATACAATGCACTGCTGTTACACACTATTGGTTAGATGACATTATATACTAAGGGAGGCAACTCATGAAATCCAATAGCTGTCATTAGGACAAAGCACTAAAGTATCTGCCAACATGTAGATATGTTTAACATATTGGAACCTTAGCTAGCCCAGATGCATGTTACCTTCAAATTAAATTTTACGTCCAAATTATTATATCAGTATTTATCCTCCTTAAGATATGAGGAACAATAGTACATATAGGGCAGTGTTGAAATGACTTTAACAAGTTGCATATGGTAATGTTTAATATTAAAGTTCCACATATTTTATACTCCAGACCCAAATTATCAGGCTAACGCTTCAGATACTTCTGTGGAAAATGCAAACTATTCCACATACAGACTTATCCAAGATAATATTGAAAACATCTCAAATGCAATGAATGATTTAAAATGTTAACAATAAGTAAACAAATATTTTTGAGAAAGGCAAAACTTGTGTGCAATGTTTCAAACAAGATGGCCCCATAAAACCTCCAGGAACTAGTTCATGCAAGATAACGGCAACATTCTCAATTTATCAGTTTCAGCTGTCTTTCCACTCCAAAATCAAATAACAAGAAAAGTCTTCAGTATGCAGGGTCACTAATCTCAAGCAGAATCCTAAAAGAAATTAGAGACAGTACAAATATCAGTTTGTTTTATTATAATCTAATTTACTGTATGTAATGTGAGAATTTTTTTTGCTTCAAATATATTTTCTTACAAGTCAAACTGCACAAAACAATATACCCTAATCTGTCATTGCATAATGTGCTGACAGATTTGAGTATGTGTTCTACTTGTTACTGCACAGACCCAGATCTGAGTATGTGTTTTACTGGTTACATCCAATGAACTGCATAGACCCAGATCTGCCATTGCACTATGCAACAGCAGATGTGGGTCGGATCAGTTTGCAGTTCTGATTGACCTGGTGTCAGGATAATGTGACTGGGTGAGACATGATGCTACATGGCATGACGCTCCAGTGCTAGACATCAGTATAAAACTGCCACACTAGGCATAGTAGCAGTATGACTGACATTTTTTAAAGATACATTAAAAATACAAATCACTCCGACACATTAACATCTGAAATTAGCATTTTATTACTCACTTATACATAGCTAGTCTTTGGTTGGTTCAGTATGAACTTGTGTTATATTATTTATGCTATAAAGAATTAAAAGTTTTTGTGATTTTCTATATTGTTTGTAATCTGTTTATAAATAGGAAATTAAATTGAGAGCCACAAGGAAGATTAGTTCCATGCAACTAATTATAGCACTCTTTTTAAGTAAAGACATTTGGAATGTTCCATTTAAACATACATTTTACCTTGGGAAGGCATTTTGTTTATAAATATATGCCAGGGTACCTAGATTTCTCAGAGTTCTTGTGAAAATGGACCCCTGCTCCAAATTTAGACACTGACTGTCCTTGCTACTTCAAAGAAATGAAAGAAAAAGGTGCCTTTGACTTGCCGTTTGTAATTACGACAATAAAAGCCAGTTCTTTCTGTGTCACATCCTCTATTCAAAGAAAGATGTTTTGTTGATGAAAAAATTCAGGTCAGGTATTAACATCAACTATGTATAAAAAATATCTACAAAGAATGGGAATTGAGCATTTCATTCTTTGTCTGGTATTCAAAAAGAATGCCCCTCATCCATCACATTCAGAGTAATACTCGGATAGAGGTCCATTCTTTCCCACACCAGTAAAGCTGGTCAGGGTTTAATTTGGCATATTTCAAAGCTCATCAACAAAAGGATAGTCATAAAAACAACTATAGACAATTGGTGTTTCAATTATTTATGTCAAAACAAGTTATCAGAATATTTTATGGATAAAATCCACAAATAAATTTGATCCTGGACTGTAAGTAGCTCTATGCAGTGAACAGAAGGATATCAGGAAAAGTTATCTGGACTTAGCTTGTTCTGTGTTTCTACAATAAAATTTGTGAAATATCTTAGCAGAAGATCAATTGGCAGTATCAAGTATTGTTTTCAAGGTCAGTCCTAGGCTATAGTCTTTTGAAGTTGAAGCACTCCTTATAGAGTGAGCTTTGAATTTCTTGGTATCAATCCCCATATTTGTTAAAACGTATTTCAGCCACCTTGCCATTGTATCTGTCGAGATACTTTTATACATTTTGAATGAAACAAACACTTGCTTTGACTTTCTTTTCTCCCTTTGTCTTATCCAAATAGAAAAGAAGTGGTGTAACACTGCACAATTTAGGTTTGTGATATTTATGCAAAACTAATGATTTTGTTCGTTGTCCAGGCCTTTAAGTTTTTAACAGTGCTAATATTTGGAATGACACATTATCTTTTGATATTTTCATATGATGAAGATTCAACACTATCTAGGTTTGTGCCCTTTGACCTGAAACCGAGGCCATCAGACATGCTAATTTGTATGACAAACCTTTCATGAACCTTGACATGAACTGGTTCTTGATGAATGAGTTATTACCAAAATCAAAGTTTGAATTAACATGGATTTGTGTGTTGACTACACTATGACTTTCCTGCATCATGCAGATAATTAACAATATCTACTTCAGAGGGATCATAGGAATTGTGATTGCATTTAGAACACCAAAGACACCATTTTTGCCATGCAAGGTCAGGTTGCTTACATGTTGATTTCCTCCATAAGGATGCAGTCTGAAGCTCTGTTTGACAATCCCTTGTTACAGAGGGCTGACCTGACAAATGACACCCTACTAATCTCATCTTCACTCTAAGTGGGTGTTTCTGTCCATTGCATGGATGGATCAATAAATGAGTAACTTTTGGCAAAGTTACTGGGTTGTCTGCAAGCATTGGTAGTAAGAGAGGAAACCAAGTTTGAGTTCTTCAAAGGAGAACAAGTATGAGAACCAGGTTTACCTGTTCGACTCGTGATTTTCTCTAAGATTCTGGTTATCAACCATAAATGGAACCAGACTGCCCAATTTATAGGTAAGGCATCATTTGCAAAAGCACTTGGGTCTGGATGCCAAGAAACATACCTGTCAATTTGATTTCACCTTCTCAATCTATGAAAAAATATTTTAATTCAATTTCCATTCTGCTGACTCCTGAAAAAACCAGGATAATTCTTCAGCTTGACTGTTATTTTCTCCTAGAACATGAACAGCAAACAGATGTATTCCTCTTCCAAAACACCATAGCAATATGTTTTTGGTCAATCTATACATGGAACTATCTGAACTTTGTTAATACACCAAAACAACAGCATTGTTGTCACTCTTGATGCAAATGTGCTTGTTGATTGTACAAACTTTTCAAACCAAATTGAACAGCTAACAATTCCAGATAATTTTCTGGGAACTTTGTCTCTGCTTGTATCTATCTACCACTGGTTTCAAGACAAAATTTTGTCTGTGTTTCTATCTTCCACTGGTTTCCAGACAATTCAAATGTGCACCCCAGCCTGATTCATTAGTATAATAGGTAATGAGAGATACTTGGTAGTCAAATAGACTTCCCATTCATGTTTTCCAAGTTAGACAACCACCAGTGAATTTTAGTCTTACTGGCCTTTGTCATATCATTATAGTTACCATTTACATTTGGCCAGGGCTAGGTTCCTGTCCCTATCCAACTCTCTATAGTACAGTTGTGCCAAGTGAACTGCTTTCACTATAGATATAAACATGCCAACTAAACTTTCAACATTTTCAATGCAATCTCTCTCAACACAAGTGCACCTATATAGAATTTTCTTAAGTTTATCCTGTCCCAATGATACTATCATATCTAGAGAGTTAATGACAAATCCTAGACGAACAACTTTCTGAGATGGAATAAGAACAGATTGCTCATGATTGCTTTCAAACCAATAATTTTAAAAGAGAAGTTACAAGCAATGATGCATCATTTAAACACTTACTGATTGATTGTGCAATAAACAATGAATGATCTACAATACAACAGATGACACCATTGAATCTCACAAAAGCAAATATAGGTTCCTGAATTTTGGTGAAAATTTTGGGACTTGATGCTCAACCATATGGAACGCAAGATTAATAAATCTGACCTTTCCAGAAAAATTTAAAATCTTTCTATGAGGTTCGAAAAAAGGAATGATGAAAAAAGCATATTTCAAATCAAATGACGCAAAATAGTCTAATTTTTAATAGAATCAAAAATGGTGTCAATGGTTTCTATTTTGAAATGAAAATATTCAACAAATCTGTTCAGAGATTTCAAATTTATAACAGGTCTAAATGTCCCATTTTCTTTGGAACCAAAAATAAGTTGGATATGAACTGGCCAGCTTTGTGCCGAGTGGGTTCAATAGCCATTTTCTTAATAGTTCATTAATTTCAATATGCACAAATTTATACTCGTAAGGTGAAAATTTAATAGGTTTTAAAATAAATCTTTGTTTGATTCATCTAAAAATTCAGCTTTTTAGCCTGAAGCTATTTGTAATATCCAGGGGTCATCTATCAGCTTTTTCCATTCATCTTGACTGCAAAATTTTCAACTTGCATAGCTCCTCCTGTTCTGCCCTCTCTGGTGTTGGCTTACATTGTATCCGACTCGCCTGGTTCCAGCTCTTAAAAGATCACTGGACCCGAACTGTCCCTGGATATAAAATCTTACAAAATTCTTATAAGGCCTCATTTTGACTGAATTGTACATGTCTGATTTCAAGTGTTTTGAGAGCTCATCCCCTAACAAGCCACTCTCTGATATAAGTACCTCAGCATTACACAAAGACTGATGAGATGGTTTGAGGTTTTTGCACATATAAAATATTGTCTCAAAAGAGATGTCTCCATAAAGGCACAACCAAGAATTGTCAAAATTTGTGTGACAGCTGTCTCAATATGAGAAATTGACAAAGTTGACTGTTGCAAACCAGCTGCCAATGTTAAAATTGGTACAAAACCAAGCCCCACAAGTTTCTGAATATCTTGAAGATATTTATCCCATTGCAGTAAAACCACAGACAGCATACTCCAAATTTCAGACTTGGTTCTTGGTGGGGTAAAAAAAATAATTTGCAGGGACCAAGATTTCATTATCATGAACATATTTGGACATTTGGCCTTAATTTTAACTACAGTAGATAAAACAAATTGTACAAAATCATCACTTGGGAGGCCAAACATTTGTTACAAATTTTGGTAAGTTTTAACTTAGAGGCATTGGACACAACAGTGCTAGTGGTTAATGTGGATGCATTTGGAACAATATTCTGCTTTAAGGAAGAAGATGACTGTTTGGATGCAGAGGCTAACCCTCCCGTTTGATGGGGTGTCCTATTCACCCCCCACCTGCCCTAACTGGTTTCATTAGTATTGTAACTCATCAGAGGAAATAATATGGGCGATTCGTTTATTCAACTGTTCCAAATATGTAGGTGAAACAAAAATTGGAATTTGAAGTGAGAAGAAAAGAGAACCTGAGGGATATCCGTAACCATAACGATTTATTGGCATCTAAGCATTTTAATTTGACTGAGTACAGTGTAAAATATCAGTAAATAGAAATTATTAAATATTCTGCTTTGTTTCTAGCTTCTAAATAGACTCCTGAAACGCAGCAAGCTGTTTTGTGGTCATCCCCTTTTTTTACCTGTAATTTTTTTTTTCATAATTTTAACACGTTTTGGTAGGTTTTTTTAGTCAAGTAAACAAAGTTTCAACTGGTGAAAATTGTGAAAAACTATATTTTGAGCAAGAAGTCACCACTTCCTTTCAAAGACTCATTTTGACAACTTCTTCCCTCATAGCATAAGGTACTTTGTTATCTGAAAAACCTTCAAAATGGTTATCAGCATCCGTGTGATAAAGACTCAAAAGAGTCAGAACCATCCATGTGGGAAAAGAACCAAGCAACCAACAGTTGCAAAATTACAAAGAAAGGGCAAGAAAAACATTTAAATTATTGTTAAACTTCAAATTTAAACACGTTTTCAACTTGAAAGTATCATAACAGCTACCTGTCTGTGAACACCTGTAGTGCTAAATTACTTTTGCTGTTGCAAGACTTCTTTTGTTCAAGTTTCATATAAAGGTATTTTAGAATAGGTAACATAAATTTCATCACAGTGCAGGGTGACACTAGTATTCTTTAGTTAAAATCACCAGTGAATTTATATGGTGGTTTGTGTGAAGTTTGCCGCTTGTATTCAGACCTTTTCATGTACCAGAATATTTCGACTTCCATCTGGATAGTTGCACGTCAACATTTATGCAGTTTGAATGGTGAAATGAGAACTTTTTATAAAAAAATGTGTAGGTTGTTTTTAAATTGCCACCTATTTATTGTTCTATTTATTAACATATCATTTATTACAAAATCAGTGTGTGGAATAAATTTAATGAGGTTCTTTTGTCATTCTTTTCTTATAGTTAATGTCATAGATTAATTTATGAACAGTCTAGTATCCACATTATTTTGAATGTCAACCCAATTTTTTTTTTATAGCTTTGTTCTAATTACCTGCAGGAGCTACAGTGTCTCAGTGCTGGACTCAAGACCTAAAGCGTGTGGGTTCGAATCCTACCATTGGACCAACCTGGGTTAGCTACCATGGTGTGTCCTTGGGCAAGAGACTTTACTCCCAGTTGCCTTGGCACCAAATAACCTGTGTTACTGTGCCATAAAGCACGAAACCAAACCAAATCAAACCAATTACTTGCAGAACCGGAGTTTAGTCAAGGGTTAGTTTTGTTTTGAGTTATGGTTCTTTGTAAACTGGAATTCACATCTTTGGGGCTTTCTTTTCTAACAACTAAAAGACAGCATTTTGATTCATTTTCAGCATAAGTTTTTTATCAAGCTTTAGTTCCTAATCAGATCTTGGATTAATTAGATAGATAAAATATTTTTAATTTCTTGTGGCCCTCCACAACCGCAATGGTTTCATTTCAGCTGAGGGAAATATCGACATTAGGTGTGGTAACTTGCTTCTGCTCGTGCTGACCTAACTTATGTGGTTAATTGATGAGTATTTTTAAAAAAAAAAATGTTCAATTTTTTTTCTTCATTTATTGTGGAACCCATCTGTTTCAAAATGTGTTTATAAGAACTAGTGTCCCATATATATTGTTATGAACAGCTTAGATCTGAAATTACAAAGATTTAAAATTCAAATATCCAGACATTTTAGAAATTCAATTTTGTCTGTATAATTAAATTCCCATCAAATTTCCTGACACAGATTGCCAAGCTATAATATAAAATTGTGTTCTCAGGATTATCAATACTCACAAAATTTAATGTGTACCATATGTACTCACTTTAAGTTGAGTCTAACTGCACAGACCCAGATCTGATGTCACATAATGCACTGACAGATCTGGGTCTATGCAGTTGGTTAGAAGTAATCAATTGAACAAACAAAACAGACCATGATCTACTGGTGCATTTAGCAATGGTTGTTGTTGTTGTGGGGTTTAATGCCATTTTCTGCACACAATAGGCTATACATGGCGGCCAGTATTAATGGTGGAGGAAGATCCCCGGGAAAACCCCGGAAAGAACCACTGACCCACGAGAAGCTACTGGCAAGCTTTCTCACATACCCACATTGTTTAGCAATGGTAGATCAGGGTCTATTTTGTCTGCAGTGGGACTCGACTTGGGTGAGTATATCGGTATGTATATGACAGAGAAGCTTGCTTTTAAAAAAAAAATTCTTTCTGAAATTCAAAAAACTTTACAGCAAATATGATTCAACTTGACATTTTATGCTGAAAAAAATGTAGTTTTACCTATCAGCTGAAAGAAAACACAAATCAGGAAAGTAGGATTCATCACTGTCAGAGTTTCTTGAAACTTTAAAAGACTGAAAACTGATTATGACCTAACTCCAAGAAATGCTTTCGAAATCAGTTCTTAGAAGAGATGAACAGCAGTTAGAATGCCATTAACAAACATGCAGTGCCCAGAAATTCCAACAGCCCTATGCCTGAGCCCCTCTAACTTTCATTCGGGCTTGTCCTGTCTTCAAAGTAAGGTGCCTGTCAGGCTTGTCAAAACAATAAGTTTTCCTGAGGAAATTTTGATCACCGTGATGAAATGAATAAATGTACTTTCAAGATGTTGACATACATGCCATAAATCGAAATCAGATTACCACTGTCCTACATGAAATTGAGATCCTATTTTAATCAAATGGAAGCTTTGCAAAAAATATGATTTTGTACTCCCAAACCCCCTGACACAGTCTAGTTTCAAGAAAACAGTTTTCAGTAATCTAAAAAAAAAAAAAAACCAGTCTATGCCTGTATATGTAGTATGTATAAACAGTAATCTGTAATGACTGGAACTGATATAAAACAATTCCTTGAGCAGTTTAAATAGTAGCAATTAAAGGAAAATATGTCAGGTATGAAATCAAAGTTTCACATTAGCTGGTTGACAATAGCTAGTAAGATGTGTTGAAGGCTGCATTGGGTGAACCCATTATACTAATCTGCATAGGTAGGATCAGGATGTGGAATAACATGTCATAGGTAAATCAAAGAGATGAAAGATGCGTGTACAAGAACAAAATGTATTACTTATTATTGCCTTGACTGAGAATGTTTAAGCCACTATGTATTATATTTTTGACAAGTTTGTGAGCAGCAGTGTTTCTTTCAAGTCGATTTTACTGCATATATAAAATGCAAAGCGTGATCTTTTCCGTTATCATAATAGTGTTCAGGTGTAATTAATTTTTATTAAATTTATATTCAACAATATTAAAAAGGGAAATTTTGGGCATGTGGATATTGGAGTCCAGCATAACTCAAATTTTCAAAAGCCAAGTAGGGAGAATAAAAAAAAAATAGTGAAGTTTGGACCTAAAATGGGGAGATTCTTTTTTGCAGCATTTTCAAACGCTGGTGTCAATAAATATTGACTGATCTTCCAAGTCCAATAAGAATGAAATTCTCAAAGGACGTGCCAGAGTCGCCCAAAGAAACTGGGGGGGGGGGGGGGGGGTCATGTACCAGTCAGCCATGAAATTTTAAGGATGTTGTTGTTGGGTTTAACGCCATTTATCAGCACATGATAGACTATACATGGCGGCCAGCATTAATGGTGGAGGAAGAACCCGGGAAAACCCCAGAAAGAACCACCGACCCACGAGAAGCTACTGGCAAGCTTTCTCACATACCCACATTGGCTGAATCCGAGACTCGAACCGGTGCAGACAGAGGTGAGATGGCAGTGGTAACGGAGAGCGCTTTAGACCACTCGGCCACTTGGGGCCCCTTTTATGGATGTAGGCTAAAACATGTTTAAAGGTGAAATTGGGGGAGGCGACTATTGCCCCCACCCCCTTGCCCCAATGTGTGAGTGTCCATGGAATGCAACATTTCTCCCTGTGGCACACCTTATTTTCCCCCAGGAGACGACCACTTTTTCATATTCTGGTCAGCTGTGGCTAAACTACATAATAGCTAAAGGTTAGACTTGAGTACACAAACAATAAAGCCAGTGTGACAAATTAACAGTTAATCCTTATTAATGCATTTATCTTGTGAAAAGGACCATGTTCTACAGTGTGTGTATACAATAATCAGCAATTGATTGCCAAATAAACCATGCCCTATTTTGATGTAACTTACTATGCTTAGGACTTCATTTTAACATTTCAACTAAGCAGTCACTGTACATGTGCAACTGTTTCTCCCACATTTTATATCCCACCTTATTTCCTTAGGTTTAACTCTTAAGCATGTAACAGTTTACTAAAAATATTTACTCTTAGTTCTTTGGGGTCACATATACTGCGTGGAATATTTTGTTTTATTCCTTCTTTTACTTTAATCATGGTAATTAAAGTTTACAGATATGGTAGAGGAATGCCAAATGCTGGGTGTTTACTGGCCAAGTTTGTTTGGCGGAAATGGAGATGCAATTTTGTTTCCAGAGAAAATTACACACCATTCACAGTGATCATTCATGGGATTGAAACTAAATGGTGAAACAATTTTTTTTTTTTTACTCAAGTGCTGTTGTAGGGGTGTTAAAAAATCTGAAATTTACATGAATAATGATTATTCTTAACATTCTTTTTACTGAAGAAAAATAAGCTTTGTAGTGTGATAAAATAGAATATGGCATCTGTGGAATGCATATGGAATTTCAGTCAGGACTTGTGAGTTTATTTAAGTCACCAGCCCAGGGTCTGTGCCTAAAAAAAATATTCTTTGAGCACTGAACGTGTGCAACATAAGAAATTGTTTCACAATAATTTCTGCTATAGTGAAGAGTAGCCAGTTGATGGGCTTTTTCAGTTGGTTCCCATCTGTTCCAAGTCGGAACAGTATAAGGTATATACACAAAACTGGATACATACTTTGTTATGAGTTGACAGAAGGAATTAGTTTGATTTGGCATCGTGATACAATCGAGGTCATCAGGTCCAGACATATTCCTATGCCATATCAAACAAGTTCTTTCCCCTGACTCAGCACAAAACACAAATATGGTTTTGTATTTATTATGTAGCCCCTTTTTTATATTTCTAATTTTTTTTAGCTTAAATGTAGGAATGAAATTCAAAACAAACAGATTTTTACAAGTCAGAGTCACTGCATCTAAAAGTCTATGTGCATACTTCAAATAAGGTGGACTGAATGCCAGATCAAGCATTTAAGAATAAAAGGGTATGTAATAAAAAAAAAACTACCCAAGCTTCTGTGACTTTACATTTATTCTTGGTATTTATTCTGGATCATTGTCTTTCATCATTTTAAAAGTAATCTGGGTTGTGTGTACACACACGATTAATCACAACTGGAACGAGCAGTAATGCAATAACTCTTAAAAAATTGCACAAATGCAAATATTTGTCCATAGTCACATGTACAGATGATGATAATTATTTCATAGTGATTCATAAAAACTGCACTCACACGTTTCTGCATTGCATTACTTACATTCATCTGCTGAACAGATCATCAGACCACAAGCTACAAAAATGGCAATAACTGTAACCAAAGTCACAAAAGCACTGTGATTTGTGTATATGCACATCTCCAGATAATGGTCATAAACATTATGTTCACGAGATTCTTTCATACCCTACATCTTGCTCCAAGCAAAAAGGCATAACAAATAAAACAAATTCTAAGTTATTTGTCAATACGTGCATCAACTGATGATGATCATAATGTGAAAAGTTTAGTGATCCACCAAAAACTGCAGGAATTTGCATTCAAAAGATTTTGTAATAAACTTTTTCAGGCTCCATGTCAGAAAGAGAAATAATTTGTGAACTAACTGCAAGAGCACTGATTTTTCAGTGACCTTTGACCATTTGACCCAAAATCAATAAACTTCTTTCTTAAGCCATTTTACAAAGTTTGGTAACTGTAATGGGTGGAGAACTTGAGTTATTATGTGGAAATGATTTTTCTTCTCTGTCACAATGACCTTGACCAGTGACCTTTTGGCTTCAAAATTAATAGGGTTCTTTATTACACCAAAAGCAATCCATCCACAAAGTTTGTAACCGTATGTAGTGGAAACCATGCCCAAACATCAGCAGGGTTCTTTTTTTCCAAGTGCTTGTAATCCACAAAGTCTGATAACTTCAGATGGTGGCAGACTCAAGTTATTTGCGCAGAAACCCATTTCTTCTTTCAGTCAGTGATCTTGACCTTTTGACCATAAAACTGAGTGTTCTTTCTTTTACCTGAAATACAAGCCATCCATGAATTTTGACAAAAGGCAGTGTTGATGGCCCTGTTTGTATGAATTTATTTTGCTTTCAACTACTTTTCTCAATATTTCAAGTGATATTTGTGCACTAAATTACAAAATCTTATGCTAGAAAAAGACTGCTAAAGTATTTTTTGTTTCTGAACTATCTTTTTCAATTTTTCCTTCCTTTTCCTTTGTCTGGGGGCTGAGAGCTTCAGGTCTTTCTCCCACTGCTTTCTGTACATGGTGTAGAGTCTCATGGCTGCTTGAGCATCTTGCACCTGTTGCAGTAATAGTATTGATAATCAATGAATCAGAATCAACACAAGAATTAAACAAAAATTCAGCTAGCTTTTGTACCTTGCCTACTATGATGAAGTACTGAAAGTTCACAATTGAGAAATCAGACTATACAAAACAGAACTGTAAAGTTGCTGGATGGACATAAAATCTACCCAGTTGAATTAGCCTCTCTTTAAAACAGAATTAGTGGGGAAAGCACAGAAAATGAGTAAACAATTCATCAGTGACCTTCACCTTGCAGATAAAACCTTGACTGTGATGTATAAGATGCCATCAAACAAACGGGTTTAATAACATAACAAAAAACTTTACAAAATTGATTTGACCCTGACAATAATGCCTCACACAGGCAATGCAAAACATCGTGTGACAATAAATAAGCTTCACCCACAGCTATTAAGTTGGAAAGCAGAAGGGCAAATGTGAATTAAACCTAATCTTTGGACCTATGAGCTTTAAGACAGGGCCCTCAAAGTAGTATGTGACACACCTTTCAGAGATGATATATAGTTTATCTCAAATGGCTCTAAGATTATAGAGTGGAATGGTAAGTTTAACAGACAAATTCAACATAAAACACCTTGACACTGACCTTGAAGATAAGACACCTAATGTGGTACATAACACACCTGCCAATGTTATATATGAAAACCAAGTTACTTTCTTTAATCTCAAACAGTTCTTAAGTTATTTAACGGAAAACAAAGAGTGCTGAATTTTTTATACTAAATTGTGACTTGACCTTGAAGACAGAACCCTCAATGTGATATGTGACACACCTTCTTGTGAAAATGTAGATGTATTTATCGGTTACTGCATTTGTATGGGAAAATATGAACGAGTTTTGGGATGGAATAATGCACGACCTTGGGAGTGCATTATATCCTTCCGACAAAACGAGTTCATATTTTCCCATACAAATGCAGTAACCTTTTTATTATATGCTCATTTTTTATATTCTACCTAAGGTTTAATTATATAAACAAAATACACTACAAGAAACAATGTAAATGAATGAATGCCGTATTCCAAACTGAATACACAAGCGCAGATTTGTCATTACACAATGACATCATTATTAATGCGCACATAACTCCGCCCAGATAAATTTGAACTTAGTCACATGCTCTACAGAAAATGGCGTGTCTAGTTAAAATTGAAATTTGCAGTCATATTGTGAATGAATGCGCACTGCAACAACTTTTCCATTTGATCTGGAATGAATATATTTTGGTATTTTGTTTCGATTTGACGAAAGTTTGTGATTTTGGACTGGATTCATCTGTGCAAATTATACATGAAATACATCGGAATGAAGTGGCGTGGGAGAAGTGTGTTTACATCTGCAAATGTGTTTCTGTTTCTGTCAATGAATGTTTGAAATCATAATGTGTGGAAAATATGAAGTCTTTCAATTGCAATTATCAAAAAGACGCAATGGAATTTAATGCTTATTTCATTTTGAGTGCAGTAAGGAGGATGCAACTGCACTTATCATCAAAATTACAGCACAATTTCGAAATGTGTAATCCAGATTGAAATCTATGACATGGCTCATGTAATTCGGATTTGCAGAATTAGGAAAATACATTTTGAGGAAATTCAGGATGTAAAACTGTAAGTATATTTTATTTTGCCATTATTATCACCAGCTAAAGAAGAGAGTTTATGACTTGTCACATGTATGTTATTTTGTAAGGACCTTATCTTCCGTCTGTTATATAATGTAGCTAGCCTAAATCCATAATATTGTATCAACGCAGAATGTGCCAAAACAGCTGGGTTTTTTTGCAGAACATGTTTTAGTTCATTCAGAAACAAATTTTAACTACATAAAGAGCCTCTGGTGTCTGTGTCCATTGTTTGTTTACAATAGAAAGTAGTTCCTTTATGCACGTGAATGCTATATGTGTATTGTTGCGCGAGTTCAGTATCTGGTAGTATTGAACGATTCTGACAAAGTTAACGGGAAAAAAAATGAGCATATAATAAGTCAAGTTTCATTCCTCAAACAGCTCTGAAGTACCAAATTTTATGCCTTTAAATGTATAGCTTCAAAGGAAACATATGGAAAAGGACCAATACTAAACCTTGACCCTGACTGAGGAAATAGAATACCTAATGTTGAATGTGACAAACCTTTTGGTGATGATGTACAAGTATACAAAGTTTCATTCCTTAATCTCAAATGGCTTTAATTTTTAAAGCCATCACAAAGTGCAACAAACATACAAAACATTAAGCCATGACATTAACCTTGAAAATATGAACCCCAAATGTGGTACACAACACACTTTCTAGTAATGATTACAAGTGTATTAAGTGTCATCCCTTAATCTGAAACAACTTTAAGGTTATGGAGTGGATGGGTAAATATGATGGAGAAGATGCAATAATAAGCCATGACTTTGACCTGGAAGCTAAACACCTCAATATAGTTATGTAACATCTAGTGGTGATGAGTAAGTATACCAATTCTCATCTCTTAATCTCAGTCTTCAAGTTAGAGAGCAGAAAGAAAAGTGATGGAAAGAAATCAAGTATAGAGCTGTGGTCTTAAAGATAAGATCCCCAATATGATTTGTGACACACCTTTGATGATGTGCAAGTATACCAAGATTCACCCCTCTTAAATAAATGGTTTTTAAGCAATAGAATGGAAGAGAAAGTGTGATGGAAACATAAACTTATTGACCTGTCAGCATGTCCTTAAACCTGGGTCCCAAATGTAAACAAAACACCCATGCATATTTACATTCAGTTTTAGCCCATAACCCTTAACCTTATGCAAGTATCTTTGGACGCCTCTACTCCATTCGCATAGAAGCACCTTTTGATGCCTCTGCTTCATTCGCATGGAAGCGCCTTTTGACGCCTCTATTCCATTCGCAAGAAAGTGCCTTTTGACACCTGCTGTAAACATCAGCCATTTTTAGCTGGTTTTTGTAGCGCCACCTTCTGGGAAAACCCCCCTATCAGATACTACATTCATTTCTGCGAATGAAAATTATGTCAGATCATGTGGTCGCTGTTTATGTACTGGTTGATAGCTGCTATTTAAAGTAACTGGGTCATAATCTCCACTCTGCAAAATGGCGGTCGCGGATTTCATTATGTACTTAGGAAGTTTTCAAGATTAGAATCACAACTATGAAAGATTCAATAACTTAGGTAAAGGCTCTGATATTGATATAGGCAACAATTAGTTTTTATAAATTATCAAATTCAGATGACTTACATTACGGTGAACGAGTTCTCTCAAGATTTTAAAGCACATAAAAAAATTCTTCCGTGAAAAATAATTACACAGCTATAACAATTGGACTTTACTCTTAAATTTGTCCACATATAATAGATGCATACTAAAAATGTAAAATGGTTAAAACTGCTGTTACATATAACATACACTACGTTGCTTAACAGTTCACAGGCAGGCCTATGCGGATGCTGTTGACTAGGTAACGGGTGTTCTATTTATAGCGCACTGCACTTTATCACTATGCTCTATGAGGTAAAGGGTTAATCTCTAAGGACATATAGCTTGGAAGGAAAAGTGTGGTGGATGGAAGAACAGTTACTGTGTCACTCACTCTTCTTCAAAAAGGTCAATGAGGAGTAAAAAAGCAAGTTGTGATGCTTTTCCTAATGACTCAAATTCCTCATCCCCCACTTCCATTCAAGGAGCATCGATAACAAATTGAAAACAGTTTAACTTCTTAATGTGATGCAAGTTTTTGTGATTTCATGTACACTGCTTGCCATAGTGTATTAATGATATTAAAGTTATCCAATAAATTCTGCCTCCAATTTCACTATTATTTACCAACTTTTTAAAATTATAAATCTTTCTATTGGTGAATATAAAATATACTAAAAGTTATCAGACAAAGGTAAACAACTAAATTCTGTAAGTTTTGTTTTTCAAATATCAACACTTGCAGTAAACTAGTTAGCAAACTACATTAAATATGGATACATTTTCTAAAGGAGACTGGAAGGAGGCGAGTGGCTTTATGTTCTAAACAACTTTGCATTGAAACAATATATCTGTCCATTACCTGACATAAAAAATAATGGTATGTCAAAACAACTTAAAAATATTTTACAAGTGAACCAATCTTGAAATTCTGAGACTTACTGAATCATGCTCTCCCTCCTGAACACTGACATTCAAAACCTGTGCAGTTAGTTTCTTCAACGATGGTGTTCTGCCATTAAAGAGTTGGCGAAATGGCTTGTATCGACTTGTGTCCCGAATGTCCTTTCTTGGATGATCCAAGTAAAGAACCTATAGAAAAGTAAAATTTAAACCATCACATAATACACAGGCAAATCTGGATCTATGCAGTTTATTAATAGGAATCAACAAAAAACCTGATCTGCAGATGCAATACGCAATGGCAGATTGGAGTCTAAATTCTTTGTAGTTGGATTCAACTTAAAAGTGAGTGCATACAGTAAGCATCATGTGACCCACTGGCATAATATAATAAATGTGCAACATCAATATTATTAAATGCTATATCATTTATGTTGCTATTTGGGTTTAATGACATTTCTCAACACGGGATAGGATATACATGATAGCCAGTACAACTGGTGGAGGAAGACCCTGGGAAAATCCCGATAAGAACTACCTACTCACAGGTAGCCAACGACATGCTTTTTCACATACCCACACTAGCTATTAATTATGTCTTTTAAAGTTTATCATAACTTACTGAAAAGCCAATGAAGATCGATATCAAAGATTACAAATGTACTTACACTGGCAATGAAAGAAATGATACTGGAATCAACTATTCACTGCCATGATATTATGATGCACAGATTATACTTTCATGAGAGTTATTACCTTGAGATCATTATGAATAGCATGCCCAACAAGAATTCGTCCTTTTAGTTTCTCTGCTACTTCCTTCTGAACAATGAAGAAATCTTTACCTAATTTATAAAAACAAAAATCTAGTTAAATCCACGATATTTGCATCTAACCCTAAATTCAATAAGCAATAATCAGTAATCAAAATCGAAAGCAAATCTTTATTATTGTATCAGATAAACTGTCTGAGCAAGGAAACTCTCATTGTTGAATTGTTCTAGTTTGATGAGACCATTCTAAGAGAGTTTTCCTAGATTAATTTAATTTTGTATGTCCTATGTGAAGTTGGCGTAAAAAAAAAAAATAATCTAAAACATCATCTGACAAAGTTAGATAGGCATTTGACTTTATAAAAACATGCAGTCAGCTGTTAATGATAGTGGCCTCTACAATTTTACAACAAAGTTTGCATTATAAAACTTGTGAAGTAATGACATTTAATTTTGATTGAAAATACCCAACACTTAATGTCACAGAATTTTCATATTTTGTCACAGTATTCAAGAAAAGAAAGATTTACCAAATAAATTCTACAAGTGCGTTCAGCATGCAAGTATTTACTTTGAAATTTTTACTTAGAAATAGGTTTTAATATTAATAGTTTGAGTCTTATCACAATTAAATGGAGGAAAAAAATCATATTTATGAAAAAATAACAATCTTAGGTGTCAACAGATTAAACACAGAATGAAATTACAAAGAACTTTAAAAAAAACAAATCTTGATATGTTAAAAGCACATACTGTGCTGAAATTAGAAATAGCCATTTCATACACTATTGTAAATCAGCCAAACAAATCATATTCCAGAATGGACAAGAGCCCCAAGTGGGCATGATATTACTCAACAGCCATATGCAAAAGAAGCTGGCCAAGTCAGTATGATACTTTCTGTAAAACTTTGTATTCTGATGGTGTTGGCTGAACACAAAGAAAACAACAGTTTTAAGGTTTCATTACTTTTTATTATCATCCATATTTGTCATATACTCAAATGCCTTTAAGACAGGGATGCTTCCTATGTTATGTTTTATTCCCACAATTTTGTTTAAATGTATTACTGCTAATAATGGTGGCAACATTTTATCATGGATCTATATCACTTTAACAAATATGATAACCCTTTATACCAGCATGCTGTAAAACTGTCAAATTTTATTGAGTGTTTTTTATTACAAAAAGTGATGTCATGTTTTTATATTTTTAGTAACAGTGGCCATATCTAATGTGGATTGAATTTATTTGCAAGTAAGTTGAAAGTTATTATGCCAGTATACTATTTGTCCAATTAATACATTACCATTCAGCAGTTTTTTAATTTCTTTTTGGAAATAACTAGTTTCTCTACTTTTAGTAACACTGCCATATACGACAGCAGTTTGACCAGTCGTATCAAACTAATTCTATTCATGTCACTGTCAGTATGCTCTTCATCAAATTACATTGAATTCTGTTCAGCAGGTTTTGAAAAGAAAACTTTAAAGGTTATGTATTGTGTAATGCCAAATGTGTATGATGGTAGATCAGTATCACTTGTACAATTTTTAAAGCCCTTTGGATTAGGGTGTTTCTGTCAAATCTGGTCCAATCTGCATTTTAGAAAAGCTGTTGCGGAAATATTTTCTATTAGGTAATGGGGGCCACATTTAATACTGGAACAGATTCATTTGCATACAAACAAAAGCCCCTTCATGCAAGAATGCTTTGAGCTAGATCTGGTCAAAATCTGAAACAAGGTAATTCCAAGTTTTCTTTATAATAGTGGTCAGATTTGATGGTAGATCAATCTGAAAGCCTTTTTATGCCAGGATGCCTCGTAAACTTCTGCTGAGTAGTTCTTGAGAATAAATTCTATTAATGGTGTCGATTATTGATGGTGGAGTAGCATCATTTGTTGAAAGATCTTCAAGCCAAGACACTTTCTGCCAAATCTGCTCAAATTCTGTTCAGTGGTTTATGAGAAGAAGTTAATGGTTTTCTATTTATTGTAAAAGTGGCCATGTTAAATGGCATATCTACACCAATCAGAACAAATTTTAACATTTTGCCCACATGCATTCTGCAAAATATGTTCAAATTCTGTTGCATGGCTTTTGAGAAGTAATTTAGAAGGTCAAATAAAACCTGTCAACAAAAGTAAACAGAAAGGTCTTTTGAAGAAAGGAAAAGGAAACAAACCCAAAACTGCTGAGGCCATAATTGATGATGACATCAATAAACTGTTTGAATATTCACTTTTGGACCCCAGCACACTATCAAGTTTACTGAACACTTTATGGTTTAACAATACTTGCACTTTGGATATGGGAAAGGGGGGCTGAAGAACATGGAAACTAAAGTCTGAAGACATATCATTAATGCAAGATTTTGAATTTAAACTAGAATACTCAGGATTTAACGAGAAGCAAAGATAAGGACAAGGGAAAACATAATAAACATGAGAAACGAAAAATCAAGGATGTATGCAAACCCTCTATTATTATATCAACAGATTTAGTTATTGCATGATTCAGCAAATCATAAAATAGGTTGTTCTCTCCAAAACCTATATTTTACACAAGATTAATGTATCCTACTCCCTTGAATCCAAGCACTAAACTAAATCATCACTGAACTGAGCACCACAACAAAATATCAATGTCACTATTAATTGACACTTACATGTGACTGAAACAGAGAAACAATTCTTTGTTCAACCAACTTGTATAATTTGACTTCAAAACTGCAATCCGCATTATGAAAAGTATCTGGATTAACTAATTACTCAACTTGCCAAGATGAAAAGAAGCCTGATGTGCTATTATTAGCAGCACATATATTGACACTTAGCTGGGTTTTTTTTATATGGAGGGTTGAAACTTGTATCTTTCTACAAAGAATAACTTTATAGTCAGACATAGCTTTATTTCACAGGAAATAAATGAAGATATTTAACACAACACTTGCAAAAAAAGGCAACTCCCATTTCAGCTAAAACATGACTGCTTTTCCCACAATCCAGCAATGAATAGCTTTTACCCTTTCCTCTAGCGATAAAAACTACATCACTGTTCAAATCTCGTACATCAACACCTTTGAGTTACATTGACATTGTGACTGGTGTACAGTGCGCGCAAGTGATACGAGATAAGAAATGTTTACCCATTCATTCAGATGATATACCTTTATCAAAACAATGACCTGAAAGAAAAGTTTTGTTTGCATACACTAAGCAGTCCCTACCAATACACTTTTTACTGCTCAAATCAGTTTGAAAGCAATTGTCCATTATATACATGAGTTTTACATAAGAAATTTACTGGAGGGAAATTAGAATGACCATTGAGAATAGGTGATTGCTATTCAAAGGTGACCAATCTGACAGGTTTGACTGCATTTCTAGTTTTGTTGTTGTTGTTGTAGGGTTTAACGCCATTTTTCAGCACATGATAGGCTATACATGGCAGCCAGTATTAATGGTGGAGGAAGAACCCGGGAAAACCCCGGAAAGAACCACCGACCCACGAGAAGCTACTGGCAAGCTTTCTCACATACCCACATTGGCTGAATCCGAGACTCGAACCCATGCAGACAGAGGTGAGATGGCAGTGATCTGTAACGGACAGCGCTTTAGACCACTCGGGGCCCCCATTTCTAGTTTTAGTAATATCCATATTGGATGATGGACCAGCATCAACTGAACAACTCCAAAAGACTTTGAAGCCAGAATGTTCCCTGTAAAGTAAATCTTTATATTAGCACCATTTTTTTAATAGTAAATACCAACTCTGAACAGACAACACAAAATAGATGATGCCCATTGCCCACTGGATGAATATGCCATAAACTCAAATGGCATAACTACCAGATAAGCTACAAAAAAGACAAATGGTACACGCTTCAAAAATTTAGCCATTGGCCAATTGCTGTTCAGGACATGTGACTTGGAAGTTCTATTCATCCTGTCCATTTCACTTTGGAATTGGATGTAAACCTGCACTTGTCAGAACAGACAATCATTTGAAAAATCTATTTGCTCCTGCCAAACTGCCACTAGTAAATATAAGCACATGAGTTTAGATCTGACAGGTTGTGGTAAAATCAATAATCTAATATGCAATGAGAAAAGAGAAAAATATAAAAGATATTTGTCATTGACAACAAGACCACCAACAACAAATACAGTAATTTATTTAGTTTTTGTACTCCAGTTTTGAAGGACTAGCTATATTATCAGTAACAGTTAAAAAAAATGACTAAGGAAAAGTAAAACAACTCCAGCTTATACCTGCAGAACATTTAAAACCTTGACTTCTTTCTACATTAAGAGAAAATAACATTTGGATCCTTTTCTTACCCTTCAGCAGATCTTCTTCTCTGACTCCACTGAGGGGAGTTCTGTAATCTATCACATCTTCTATTGGTTTAACAAACTCATCATAAATCTTGTGGCCATACTGGTTGACGATGGATACACGAGCCAGCATGTTCTCTTTGCCATCTATCCCCACACCAACCATCTCGCAATCCATGGCAACAATCTTACTCAGACTGAAGAAAAAAAACATGTAAAATAGAAACAAATTGCAAATTGACTTATCTTTTATAAATTAGGATGTGCTACAATTGTAACTGTGTACAGGGATCACCAAAGACTACATATTTTGTTGTTGCTGTACGATGCTACAAGCTCAACTGAAGTTGATAAAACAGGAGTTACCTCCCTTATAGAATACAATTGTATGGATTCGTTCTCTCAGCAACTTTAATAGTATTAAGAATCCATTAATAAATAGACAAAATGATTCTAAAATAGTTAAAATGAGAATAGCTCATAAACAAATTCCATCTGATAGCTGAGATTTTTAAACAACATGCATACAAGTGCTGAAACCAGCAATAGATTAATATAATAAAAAAAGAAAATTACATTCGAAACTTCTTGCATTAAGAATTCCTTAGCTATCTCTGTCTGAAACTTGTCAAGACAAGAACTGAATGGTGTTATAAAAAATTCCGTAAGTTGCAACATATAATGCAGACCCTTCATAAGATCCCCGCTTTACAAGTGGGTTTTTGTCATCTTTTTTATCTGAATCTGTAGCTTTCACCTCACAGTTTTCTTTCTGCTGACTTCTCATAGAGTCTATTAGTATATCATCCACATCATCAAACCAAATCTCAGGCTCTCTGTAGTAAAGAATAATATATTCAAATCAGTATTTAAATATGTTTATGTAAAAGATACTGATATTTGTTCTTGTGTCTGAATGTTTAAAATGGTTCAATTAAATAAAACTTATGAGCGACTTTTATGGTAAATTGTGTAAGACTTTTCATCAATCAAATCTGTCTTTATGAAATATGCTCTGCGAAATTCTAAATACCGGAATCTATGGCCCATCTCCTTCCCTCCTGAACTGCACCCAAGTGAGAGAGAGAGAGAGAGATATCATATATATTAAATTGCAGTAGTTGTTTTGTCCTACTGGTTACTCCTAACAAACTGCATAGACCCAGATCTGCCGTTGCATTATCTGATGATAGATCCAAGTCTGTGAAGTTTGCAGTTGGACTTGTAAGTAAGAATATATGGCAATTTATGTTCTATTTGTGTTATAAATATTCAAAATGTAATGAAGCAAGGAGATTCAGTGCTCAAAGAAAAAACTAGTTTGACACATGCCCTGGGCTGGTGACTATAAAATAATCATAAGCCCTGACTCAAATTCCACAAGTCCAGACTACAATTAAACCTCTTTTCAATAAGGGTGATAACACTTTATCAACACAAATCAACAGTGCAGAAAAAACAAGCGTGTGTTTATTACTGTCTATCAATCAATCTATTTCATGGCTAAAATCATACTGACGAGCATAGGTAAATTAACTAATCAGAATGTTCAATTCAACGTGTTGAATATGCTACATAGTCTTATTCTCCTATTTTGACCGACATAGTACACACAGAAATGATGTATGTCGATATGTCATTTGCCATATGTGCCAAGAATTAAATGCCCTCCGTTGCTTTTGCTGGCATGCAAAATCTGTGAATCAAGAGTTCAGAAATTTAGTTTTGCTATATATGAGGTAAAATCCAACTTCAAAGAAATGTTACCACTGTTCACAAACTTTTCAATAATGTTTAATACAAATGGCTTAAGCATTCACATTAAAGGCAAGGATATGTAATAACTTTTATTTGCATACATGCATCTAGCATCTGTTTGATTTACCCATATTTTTGGGTTGTTCCACTTCATGAACATTTTACCTATGCAAATTAGCACAAAGGTTTCATCCACTGCAGTCTTCAAACACAACACACTAGCTAATGTGAGCCAATTAAGTAAACCACGCAATGGTTGTGTTGTGTTGTTGTGAGGTTTAATGCCATTTTTCAGCACACGATAGGCTATGCATGGCGGCCAGTGTTAATGGTGGAGGAAGAACCCGGGAAGAACCACCGACCCACGAGAAGCTACTGGCAAGCTTTCTCACTCACCCACATTGGCCGAATCCTAGACTCGAACCCACGCAGACAGAGGTGAGATGGCAGTGATCTGTAATGGAGAGCACTTTAGACCACTCGGGGCCACACACCATGCAATGGTGGTTTATGCTTGACCTCTTTGCCTTTTAATTGCCTTGATTTAAACTACCCAAAGAATAATTTTACATCAGCTTCAATCATGACTGCTTACCATTTATACACGCTAGAAGTAACAGGCATATACTTAAGTGTTTAAATTTTTGTTCTATTTTCAAAAAATTACTGAAAATGGTTGCTTTTTTTTAACAAACCGTGTCAGGAGTTTTGGGAGTAGAAATCATGTTTTTAGCAAGACATGCTGTGGTATGGCAGGTTAACATCTTGAAAATAAATTTCCACATTTCATAAGCGCGATAGAAACTTTCTCGTGTAAATTAAATTTTTGACAAGCCAAAAGGCTACTCACTTATAAAACAGGATGGGCCAAATCTGAAAATAGAGAGGCCCTGGGCATTAGGGTATCAGATTTTTTTTAGTACTGGGATTCCCATATCCTCAGTGTATGTAATGGCAAAGCTCTTTATAGGATTTTAAAAATTAAAGTTCTGGGCAACATTTCCCCAAAAGCTGCATGTCCATTGTATGAAAAATTAATAACTAGATTTTAAATAATATGTGCCCAAGAGGCAAGAAAGTGAATATCCATGGAGCAAGGAATGCCACTACTGTAATGACCATATTCTTATCCCCATGAAATTTTTGTACAGTATCTTCATGAAACCAATTTATTCTAGTACGATATGTTTCTTTGATAAAACTTACCCATTCCCAAATACCTTTGGAGCAGGATCATTATCTTGCATATCCAGCCCTCCCAGCTACATTTTATTTAAGCTATGGGAGCTAAATTTTGTCTGGCCAAATATAACAGTTATCTCCCCTTGATCCAGGGTCCGGTGCCAAATTCCATGTGTACATCAGCTGCTGCTTGGAGCTGAATGCATGTTCTCCTAGTAGAATGAAACTGATGAAATACTGGGAGGATGTATTCATATTATGAACATGAGTAAGGATAATTGAAGAAACATACCATTTTTTGTAGAAAATTTTGATTCTTCTTCAAATATGTTACCTAATAATAATACCTTCATAGAATAGGTAAGGGGTGCACATCCAGTGGAAGTTGTCATGCCATGTCCATAAGCTGCCAAACAACCTTGAAGGTAACCTGTTGCACTGCAGTAACAGGTCCAATCAAGCCCCTGGGGATGAGATATGTCAGAGGAAGAAACCATAGAAAGTTTACTCCAACCTTCATTCCACAGCCTGTATAGTATCAGGCAGGGAACAGTTTCACTCAAATGCAATACTTGCTGTGACAGTCCTAATTTTATGAGCTGAAATACGTAATACATTCATTTGATTCTGGGTTGATTTTCTGTAAACAACGTTTACTGTCATGGTTCTAAAACATCAATTTGACTTTTTGTCACATTTCTAAAGCATCAATTTGGCTCACCTTGAATCCTGTTTGGATACACCTGTGCCAGTATCCTTTTTATATTTTTTCTGTTCTTTGTGAAATTTCTCTTTTCCCAGGTAAGGTTTCTTCCCAACATTTTCTTTAGACATTTTCTCCTTTTGAAGAATCTTTAAAAGCAAATAACATTTAAAGATACTAGAATACAGTCAAGTTGTGCACAAGTCTTACTAAATGTACTTCCAAAGTAACTAATCAAGTCATTATATCAGCTAATTTTAGCAGAATATTGTGAAAGAAATGAGCTGTTTAAATTTGTAAATTTTTAAATTCTTCCAATAGATCTTACTCCCAATTTCTCCTCCATAAAGCATATTGTATTAAATTTAATTAGCCCAACTGTCCAACCTCCCCCTTTTAAAGCCTATCCAGGCATAACTTCCTATTCAAAGAATTCATTCATCTTCTGCGATCTATGGTGGATAAAAGGCTTAATTCTTTTTTCTTCTTGTCTTTGCCACCATCATTTTTTCAAGTATTTAAATTTTGCTCAGCAACTATATTATGTATATCTTCACTGAACATACAGTGTCAACCCAATAATTGATGGGTCATTCTTGTTCAGAGACTTGTCATGCTAAGTTGTGTTTACTATAAACAATGGTCCCATCCATACTTATTACCAGACTGCAAGAATTTTTATCCTCCTTTTAATAGTCTCCAAAAATTGTCAGCATTCCTTAAAAAATGTGGAATTAGCTGAATATTTCAAGCTGAATAGTGACTATTATGTTTGTCAATTATCTTTCCTTTGATTAAAGTTACTAACAGGTTAAAATTGTCTGGAAAACTGTAAATATTATCACTGAATATGGAATGACGATCTTTTAAGTACCATTAAGATTAACCCTTCATTATACTGGTGACCATGAACATATAGCTTTCTGCAGATCTTTCCATATTACCAGTAACATATATTGTTTTCCTTTTATAATTTTCTTGTCATATGTTAATTATAATAATCCTATCCAAGTGAAATGAGCAGTCTGAAACATGAATTTTTCGGCATAAAAAGAATTTATTAGAATAGGGTACCATAATCTTTATACCATAAATATTATCAAACTTCACATACTTATAACAAATTCTTGACATACACGTAGTTGATAAATTAAAACATATTTTGGTCAGAAATTGTTTTCTATTAAACTTTTCTTATTGTGTATAGGCAGTATGGTCAGTAATGCTGCTCTAACAGAACGGGGATTGCCACAAAATGATTTTTCTAAGTCACACCCATTATTCTAAATGCAGTATGTGTACTACAGACATGCTGTATGTGTACAATATACATTCTGGTTCAGTTTCAGATCATTTTCTATAGTTCATTCAGCTCAGCATCACAAATAATATCCACTTCCATAGCTAAGTGAATTTTCACTGAAGTATCTCAAAATGCTGCTAACTTTACTGGATATATCATTAATTTTCACTCCAGTGTCTCAATATGTAGCTAAAATTACTGAATGACTCTACACTCACTTTACTGAATCTGTTTTGCACACAAATGATTTCAACACCATTTCATCAACATATCAAGCAACACCTCTCATTTAATACATGCTGAAAGAGAGGTCGGTATACATGGAATCAGCCCTGGTGGTCCTGGAGTTATGGAAGAGTCAATTTTTAATACAGAAATTACCTGATATGGCAACTACCATGTGCCACAGGCAACCAAACATCGTGTACTCATGAGACAAATCATATCATAAATAAAAAAATATCTTAATGAAAACTTAATGCTTCTTTACCATAGGCATGTGAAAACTCCCATAATGCTTCTTTACCATAGGCATGTGAAAACTCCCATAATGCTTCTTTACCATAGGCATGTGAAAACTCCCAAGCCCAGTCAACATGTACTAAATAAGTGATGTTGCTCTGCATACTGATACAAACTGTGCTGAAATCATTCCTTCAGAAACGAGTTTGGTAATTTTATTTACATGCTAATATGCTCACAGGAAAATTCACTGAGCTACAGACATGGATATCATTAGCAGGGCAATCAGCCGAAGTAATTTACCTGGCTACTTTTACTTTAAACCTGCAACTTTTTTTTTAAAAAACTGTATCCCCATTGTGATCCCACAAATCCTATGCCTACTTTGGCAACTCACCCTCCAACTTTAGCCTAATGGAAGGCCCTGATTTGTGAAGCTGAGCTGAACAACAATAATAAAGAAAAACCTTTGGAAACAAAACCAGTAGAGAGATCCTCCAGTGCACTTGTGCCATCAAACAAAAGTACATGAATTACAATAAAACTATTCATGGCATTTTTTTATATGACTTTTCATGGATAAAATTAACTTTCTACAATTCGATCCTTTTTCAGTGTTATATGCTTTTAACAAAAATTATCAATGATTTGACAGAATGTTTTAGATTACTCAATATATCAGTTCCAACATAAAGCCTTGCTCTTTTCCAAGTTGTACTGTGTCAGACAACACTTCTCTTATGGAGCTTAATTAAAACTAATGTCTTTGAACTGCATGTGTTTATAATATGATCAAAATGTGCCATTTGATTACACAAACAAAACAACTTTTTATGTAACAAAGAACTTACCAACTGAAGTTTCTTCCAATTACATGAAAATTCTTCTGTACTTTTAGGTAACTCAATCTTCACCACCTCTGTCTGTTCTTTTAAAGGTGAACTGCTTATCTGTGTCTTCTTCTTCTTGTCTTTCTTTCCCTTGCTCACGTTTTTATTAACTTTATTGCACTTAGCTTTAGAAGTATTTACTACCGCATCCTTACTTTTATGTTCCCTAATTTTTGAAATATAGTTTTTATTTTGAATACCACTGGCACAATCTGTGTGTTCATCACCCAGTGACTTCAACATCTTCAATTTTGCTTTCTTTTTCTTTTCAATTTTTGCAATTAATTTATTTTTTATATTTAACTTTTCTGTTTTCTGTCTGGAAATCTGGTCTGTTACTTTAATCTGTCCATCTTCCTGATGAAACCTCTGCCTTTTGAAAGGTTTATCGTCTGAATGAAGCAATTGAGACGATCTCTTTTTGCCTTGATGCCCTGCCATTTTGCTGAAATAATGAAGCACATAATACATGTGTTAAGCATAAATCTAAATAAAAAACAAAAATTATCCAACCATTTGTCTGTCTTACAGATTGTCTATTTGAGTTGTGCTTTTAAGCACTTAAGAACATATGACACTTTTTATCGATATACAAATTTTCCTTTGAACAGAATATAATAGACAGTGCACCATAAAAAGTATAAATAAAATATATTTGGTTAGGTGTTGATACTTCATCTCTTTGCTTAAAAGCTACATACAATTGTTTTTTAAATTGTGACTGAATCTAATTTCGGCATTCCCAGCTTCCATTGCATTCCAACCAGATGAATGTAACATGAAAATGAATCCATTTGCTACTGTCAGCTTTTCATTCTATCAAGTTAAAGGCTACAAAGTAAGTATAATCAATTAGATTTAAATTTGTGAAAGAGTGTCAATATGGGCTGCTAAGTGTGCAAGATATTCCTGACAATTTTACCTCTTGTTCTCCTGTCAGTCGACTTAAGTCAATGCTACACAAGGTCATTATTCAGGTAGTAAGACGAAGTATCAAAACAAATAACATGAGATAATTCTTACAATCAGGACTAGTCCTAGTCCTACAATGTAAGACATCAACCCTGATATTTATGTTTTGGGATAGATGTCTTAATGCTGAAAAATGGCAAAGTGTAGTGTGTTCTGATGCTGATTAACAAATTCTCACATGGGCATGTTTCAAAGTTTCTTTGGCCTACATTTCAGTTGGCTGGAATGCGATGGAAGCCGAGAATAAAGAATTCAGTTAAAAGAATGATAAGAATCTTGAAATAACGGAAGCTATCTAAACATTTTCTTCAACATTAATATTTTGTATTTGTCTCGATAAAGAAACATACTTCAACTGAATCTGATTTTGGCATTGTGTGAAAATCTGAATTTGTTTAAAAAAAGACACGAGAGTAAGTAAGTCTGACTAAAACATAATGACATTAATTTCAGAAAAGCACCATATGGGCTTCCAAGTGTGATATTCCTGAAAAATTTAGACTTTTCATTATGCTGTTAGTCGACATCAAAACACGCTACACAAGCACCATTAAACTGGCAGTAAGATATCAACCCCCAAAACATAAATATATGGGTCGATGTCTTTTTAAACAGGCAGGGGGGTACATTTCAGTTGGCTGGAATGCAATGGAAGCCGGAAATGCCAAAATCGGGATAAGTTGAAGAATCTTTAATGAAACAAATACAAATGTAAAGAAGAAAATATTTAGATAGCTTTGTTTTGTTCAAGATTCTTATCATACTTTTTAACCGATTTTGGTATTCCTGGCTTCCGTTGCATTTCAGCTAACTGAAATGTAAACAAACAGATCTGTGTGTGTGTGTGTGTGATTTGGATTTTTAACATAGCTTTAACAACTTTTCAGTCATATCGCTACGATATCTGCAGTGTGGCAGTTTATAGTGATGTCTAGCACTGGGGTATCATGCCGCAGACATATAGCATGATGTCCCACCAAGTCACATTATCCTGAAACCAGACCAACCAGTCCTAACACTAACCTCTTAATGCTGAGCACCAAGCGAGGCAGCTGTTAGTACCATTTTTGTAAGTCTTTGGTATGACTCAGCCGGGGATCGAACCCACAACCTTCCGCATCCAAGGCGGACACTCTAAACCACTAGGCCACCAGAGTGGTCACAAACAGAACTTGAGAACATGTCTATTTGCTTGTGTGGTAATTTGAATTTATTAGAAAAAAGACATCTGAGTAAGTAAAGTCTGACTAAAACATTACAACTTGTAGAAAAGCGCCAATATGGGCTGCCAAGTGTGAGATATTCCTGAAAATTTGACTTATTGTTCTGATGTTAACCAACATCGGAGCAGGCTACACAGTGCCAATATGTGGATAGTTGAGACCTCGACGCCCAAGACATAAATATCAGGGTCAAGGTCTAGTCATAAAATGTAAGACATAGCACATGTTCTTGTTTTAGTGCTATGTCTTACTACCCAAATAACAGCCTTGTATAGCCTACTTTGATGTCGGTTTCAGGAATATCTCACACACTTGGTCACCTTTATTGACACTCTTCCACTAATTTATGTGTAATTAATATACTTACTGTGCTGTCTTTATCCTGGCAGAATGAAAATATGACACTAGCAAATGGATGCATTTTCATGTTCTGTTGACATACATTTGAATTTGTTGCAATGCAACGGTAGTTGAGATATGCCGAAGTATGTTTAAGTAGGTTCATGTGAAAGATATGTTTCTTGAATGAAATGAAATCTTGCTTACAGTTCCAATAGGCATAATATATATTTTATTCATTTCGTTAAAGAATAATATTTCAACTTAACCCGATTTTGGCATTCCCAGCTTTCACCACTTTTCAGCCAACAGAAATGTAGACCAAAGAAACTTGAAAACAGGTCCATTTCTTTTGAGAGAATTTTTATTTATTAGAGAAAAGACACCAGGGTAAATAAAGTCTGGCAAAAACATTATAATTTTAATTTTAAGAACAGCGTCATTATTGGTTGCCAGTTGTTTGACATTCCTGAAAATTTTACTTTCATTACACTGTAAGTTGACATCAAAACACACTACACAGTGCCGTTAAAGTCTGATCATATGAACCCATTTGTTTGTACCCCCCTACTGATTTCAGTAATGGAAACCTTTTCTGTGATAAAAAGTGCAAGGAACTTAGTCAATTTATATACTGATTTACAATTTCTACCGTGACTGTGAGTAAAGTGGCCCCAAGACCGTCATCATCTGCGCGTTTCATGCTTAACAGAAGTTTACAATATAATAGACGGACATGCTCAAGATCCATTTACAGTTTCTGGGCAAGTCCATTTTCAGCAAAGGGGTGTGTGCACAACTACAGATGTACAGAATTTACAATGTCGAATCAAGCAAAGGAAAGGAATGACAACAACAAATTTGCCTTTCACGTGGATTTAACAAGCCATTCAATTTCTATGTTCGTGTGTGCAAAGGGATATATTTACAAAATCTTAACGTTAATGTAATTTACAGAATTATCCAGCAGTTACCGAACAGGATGAACTATGTCATTATGTTCTGATGGAAATAAACTAGTCCATAGTGTTACGCAGTATGGCAAGATGCTATTAAGGAAAGTCCGTTAAGCATGAAAGGTGCTGGGGACGCCAGTATTTGTGCCATTCTGGTCACAGTCAGGTTAAAAATTATAAATCAATGATTAAGTTGACTAAGTACTGTGCAACTTTTATTACATTAAACCTTTTCGTTATTAAAATCGGCAGGGGCTTACAAACAAACGGGGATGTATAGTCAGACTATAGGCAGTAAGACCCATCACCCCCCAGAACAAAAATATCGGGTGATGTGTCTTATGTTGTAAGACTAGGTCGAGGTCTTAACATTGTAGGACTATAGTCCGACAATGAAAGACGTCTACCCTGATATTTTACGTTGTCTGAGTCGACCCAAACAACATAAAATATCAAGGTCTTACAATGTAGGGCTAAACTTGAGCATGTACGTCGCTAGTCCTACAACGTAAGACGTATCAATGATATTTACGTTTTGGTGCTACAAAACATAAATAACGTGATATGTATGATATTGTAAGACTTGAATTTCGCACAGCAGAATTTAACTGTATTAGGTAATGTTAAACAAAGTTCTTCGCAAGCTATAACCTTCAACCAAGGCTACCTTACACATGAAGAAAGATCTGCAGTACCTTCCCAATCAGCCGTAAAAACAGCAGACTCGATAATCAACACATGGGCTGCATGTTTAAGTAAGGGAAATAACTCTACAATTGTGTACAAAATACGGTAGGTATAAAGTGCGTCAAGGACTCATTTTTTTTGAAAAGGACATACCGTCAGAGAAAAGGACAGGAGATGAATTTACTAAAAGTTTCAATCAATATTTTATATTTCACAAATAAACTTATTATACGAAGTAACCCATTTCATATAGAATTTAATGTATTTTTCTTCACGCAAAGTGATAAATATCGGTCCTTTTCGCTAAACGGATCCTATTCGCGAAAACGACAGCCTCTGCGAAAAGGACCCAGTACGGTTACACAGATAGTTCAATCATTATTTATACTTCACGAATTAAATTAAGGTGTGTGTTAACTCATTTTACATAGCATTTAGTATTTCGTCTTGGCTCCAGCTTGGCTATGATGTGATAAGTTTAAGTGAATTAAATCATTGAAATGGCGTGACTGGGGTAGATGTAGACCAACAAGCTGTTCTCCACCTCTTTTTTTTTTTTTGGGACTGGCGCCGCCAGTCAAACAAAAACAAAAAAAAGGTGGAGAACAACTTGTTGGTCTAGGGGTAGATGAAAAGACAGTTCCAAGTACTCCAATTTTCAACCTTAAAAAAAGCAGTGAAAATCAATATTTAGCAAGAAATTATATTGAAGTGTAAGCAAGAAATATATATATTAATTAAAGTCCCACAGTTGTTTGCATGTCCTAACTTCCAAACAAGAGGTCGCGAGTTCAAAACTCGCGGCGGCAATCCACTGTTATTGTTTTTACAGGGTGATTGTTTTGTTTTTTTTAAATAATTATTTATTGTTCAAACCTTTCTTTGAACTGCTCATCCCGATTGTGTTTTTTTAATACATTTTTATCTTGAAAATTTCATAGTGCAAATGTAATTTTCTGACTTTGGATATCTACCACCCACCCAGCCTAAAATTGCACATATTCATCTTCATATCTTCAATTAACAATAGCGCTATTTTTGCATTTGTTAGTTATATAGTCAAAAACAACTCTTTAACTATTACATATAGCTATACAATAATATTTAAGCAATACAGTTTATTTAAGACCCATTCTCAAGCAAGTAAAATAATTATATCAGTACTTAGAATGCGCATGGCAGTACTACAGATTTATTCTTGGTGTGGTAAATTTAGTGGGTGAAAAAACAGCCTTCATTTGCATGAATTGACATACACATGTATTAACTGTTCTAAACTACTGCAGTATATCTACCCACTTTGTGTACATACATGCTTAGTATATATAGGTATCCCTCGTTATAACACAAATTATTGTAAAATGATTCCAGATAGAATGCAGTAGCGCATGACACAAATTATACCAATGCATAACAATACGGGTTGAACGAAAGCAAGTGAAATTTAGGTAAATATCTTAAGTTCCTGTAATAATTGTTATATATAGATTTGCAATTCTCACCTTTTTAAAGATCGTAGTGCAGTGATTGACCACTGACACGCCTGGAATGATATCAGAATTTGTCTTCAATCATAAAACCTCTGGTCTTACCAAATAAGAAATAAATTACTGGTAGGGCAGGTAAAAACAAACACAAATATCCATTAAACTGCATAACAATACCATAATAAAATACAGACGTATTTTAATACCTCTCTACGTAGCTGTTACATTACACTTTATGTTAAAAAAGATATATTAATTGCTATGTAGAATTAGTTGCTATACAAAATAATTTAATTTAAGAAATAAAAATATTGATGGAAACTATTAGTAAAATATAGCCTGTGCTTTTCGAAGACGGAAAGTCTTCTTCGCGAAAGGGATTCCTTTTCGCACTGTTCACTCACCCTATAAAGCATGGATCACAAACATGAGGCCTGCAGGCCCAATTCGGCCCACCAAGCCATATCCTTATTCCCTCAAAATGATTGGCGTCACAAGGTATCATGAGAGATAACAAAGGTGGTGTGACCCTTGGGCCATCGAAAATGCCCTCATGTGGCCTTCAGGGTGGTTTGAGTTTGAGATCCCTGCTACCTAAAATCCTCGGGCAAGTGTTGTAAGTTCCGATGTTTTTAACAAGTGCATATTCCAAGTGAACTTTGTTTCATTATTTACTTTTCTGTTATTTCGTTTACTTGCGCTTAATTGTCTTGTTTGACAGCTGTCTATACAATAATCTCAAGTGTTGGCATTATGATTTATATTGAGTATTTAAACTCTCTCTCTCTCTCTCTCTCTCTGTGAAAAATAATCGGATAAACTTTTGCTAGTCAGGAGTAACAAGAAAACTAGCATCAATTTCAGTATCTGCTAACTAGCCTCTACACTTCGAGCACATTGTAAATACAAAATACGAATTATCGTTTTGATTTTATTCACATTTTAATTTATGCAAAACTATTTTTTATCGATATAATGGCCATAGTTGATAATAATTAGGCACCCACGCAGTCATAATTTACATTTATATATGTCTGATATAACAGGGAAAATGAAAATACAACAAATACAACAATCGAAATTGTCACACATGAAAATTTAGTTTATCCTGCACCATAGGATTGTCTATAACTTAGAATTTTCTGGAAATTAACTTTTGACCCTCGTTCTGAAATTGTCCTAGGTTTTATATTAAGGTTGGTTATATTGTAATTATTCATTCCTAACTCAGTATCCGAAGTGAAATCAATCTTATTGTTGTGTTCAGTTTTAATTTGAGAGGATTTTTTTTATTGAAATTATTCACTGGAATTACAAAGTACTTATCATTCATTTCGAACTAAATGACTATTCTGAGATTATTGTGAATTCATCAAAGGACATTTTCGATTATATCATTGTGATACATCAAGACTGTTGCTACGTTAGTGCATTCGAGACTACTGGCATATCAGCACATACAATACTGAAATTTATTCAGATCACCACTAGAATTAATTCTGATTTTATTTACATTTTGGCTTCTGACGTTTAGGTCTATTTTGGTTCACAATACTGTATTTTTTCTAAATTTTCGCTTTGTATGCTAGGTAAATAAACTATTTGTTGAATTTGACACAATTTGTTTTAAAAAAATTAATTCTCTTCTGTTACTTTGTTTAAGATCATATAATCATAAGAGCAAACTGGATGCTCATGTCATGGTTATGAAGTTCTTCAAAATATTTCACAAAGCTACAATTTGTATTTGAAATCTAAATTCACTTTTTAAATAGCTTTTTTGGTCCCATGTATTTTAATTTCACGCATTTGAAAAAGGACGATTTGTTCCAGGTTGCCAGACAAGATGATCTTTCAGAAGCGAAGGCTTCTTTAAAAAAGGAAGAAATAAAAAAAATTTTTGTTTCACTATTTGGTGGAAAAAACTTTTTGGGATAAAAATGATTTGGGTTTCATTAGTAAGTCTCTATCTGGCTCTGAAATGAAACACTATCATTGGAATTAAAAACCTAGATGGAAATAGAGTTAAGAAAGCAAAAGAAGAGATGGAAATACAGATTAAATGAGAAAAAGAAGAAAAGAAGTGCAATTTTGATTAAAAGAATTAGAACTAGGAAGCGGAAAGAACTCTCCTACCGATTAAAAAAATAATCAACATAATCAAGAGTGACCTACTCCAAATGATCTTATTTCTAAGAGGTCAAGGTCAGTCGTGTATTGAAAGCAACATTTTTATTGGGTCAAAAAAATCCAGTCTGATTTTATTACGGATAATTGTGAACCATCCATGCCAAACGGTTCGGTATCACTTGTTGGTGATTCTGCCAAGCCATATTCCATTGAAAATATTAAGGGACACAGGAGCTTCTCAGAGTCTTTTATTATCAGGCACTTTGCCTTTATGCGAGAAGTCTTCTTCTCGTTGAAGTGTTCTTATTCAGGGAGTAGGGTGCATCTTTGCCAATGTTCCTCTCCAGTGTGTAAATTTGTCATCAGACTTAGTCTCAGGACCCGTGACAGTCGGAACATGAACGTCTTTAACCATTGAGATATTCGTTTATTACTGGGCAATGGCATAGCTTGAGATAAGATTGTGAACAAACCCTTGCTTGGGTGAAATGGTTGATCCTGTTGAAATTGAAATCTCTGAGTTATAACCTGCTTGTGCAGCTATGGCAAAAGGATCTCTTGAAAATGACGCTGATATGGGAATTATTCTTTTAGCTGATTCATTTATTGGTCATTGTTTGAAAAGGTCACGTTTGCTCCTAGTATTGGGCCACAAGAGGTATTGATCACAGTGATCCTCTTTTTACTACTCATTCTCTTTATTCTAATCAGGGTGATTAAAGACAATCACTTGTTGTTGAACAGGAACAAGATCATGAAATCTGTTTTTGAGGGCTATTAGCGAAACTGAAGTCACACAAGTACCTGTCTGTTATTTTGTGAAAAATGAGGTCCTTATGTAAAATTGGAGACCACTTGAGTTACCCCATGGTGACGAGTGGTCAGTGAGCTATAAAATTGGTGTTCCTAAGTTGTACACAAAGGAAACTCTTAGTCTAGCCAATGAAACTCATTTGTCTGGTCATTTAGGGTCAGTAAGACTTATCATAACATCTTTAACAAATTTTATTGGCCTAGAATTAAAAGTTATGTTTTTAAATACAATAGATCTTGTAACACTCGTCAAATGGTAGGAAAACCCAATCAGAAGATGCATTTGATGAACCATTTAGCAGAATTATGGCAGACTGTGCCAGTCTCTTACATAAGACCAAGTCAAGCAACCAATACTTGCTGACCATAATTGTCTGGAATTTTCCAGCATGTTTTGCATGAATTAGGCATCCAACAGTGAAAGTCTTCTGCCTATCACCCTGAAAGTCAAGAGACTTTAGGGAGATTTCATCAAACTTTGAAGAATCAGTCATTTTGCTTTGATAAAGGAAAAGATTGGGATGAGTGGTGTTCATTAGGGAATTGGTTCAAGAATTATTGGATGTAGTCTTTTGGAACTTGTTTTTTACATGCTGTCCATGGACTATTGAAGTCCATGGACCATTGAAGCTGTTAAGAGAATAACTTCTTTAAAACCAAAGGTTCATAAATTAGTCTTCTTGACTATGTTTCTGACTTCAAATATAAGTTGTCAAAGGCTTGTGAAGTAGCAAGAACTAATCTTCACTCTACTTAGTTGAAAATGAGATGAAGGTATGACAGAAATACTGAGGAAAGGAGTTTTAAGCCTTGTGATAGAATTTTGACTCCCTTCCCGAGAAAATCTTCAGGCTAAGTATTATGGTCCTTGTGCAGATGAAAAGAAAGTTAGTGACTTAAATTATATCATTATCACTCCTGGGAGGTGAAAAGAGAAACAACTTTGCCATATATAGAGGAGTATGTTAATAGCCCTGTTATTAATTTAAGCAGCTTGGTTGTACCTGCCACATAGTGTGAATTTAAATGATGGCATCCAGTCAGACTTCAATGACTTTGGTGTAACCAAACTTCAAAATTCAGACATATTGAATAATCTGGACCAGAAACTTCCATATCTTGAATCAAAAGAATAGAGTGAAATAAACCAGCTATTATTTGAATATGAACACTTGTTTCCAGATGTTCAAAACATGATAAATTACAATCTACCATGATGTTGCAATTGTAGATTTTACACCTGTGCATCCCTCACCAAGTTTCAGGATTCTAGACAGGAAAAAAACCTATGTGATCATGAGAAAAATGCAAAATCTTAACCTATGCTAGTAAATTGTGAAATGTAGGCCACAACAGTTTAAGCACAAATTCAATCAAAGACAGCAAATTGTGAAATATCACAGTAAGATAATCTTCTGATGAAGGTGTGCACTCAAAAAGATCAGTATTCTCACCAAATTGAATGATTCCAAATATTATACAGAGGGTTAAAACAAAAAACTATGTGGTCATTAACTAATCACAAACACTGAACCTAAGCCTGTAAAATTTTAAAGTAGGTCACATTAACCTTTTTTGTTGTAAGGGTGTTGTAATAGAAATGCATACAAACATCTAGTTAGAAGATTCTTTCAAAAACAGAGCTTGGAAAATAAACTAAATCACACAATTAAACCAAAGTCAGTGAGGTATGAAATCTGGGGTCACAGTGACCTAGTTTGATAAGGATGTAGTACTCAACAAGATGCATCCTCTCACAAAGTTTCATGAATCTAGGTATAACAGTATATATACAGGGTATAATGAATGGCACATTATATGCCTGCCCAGTGCTTAATAAAACTATGTAGATAACTGAATTTTTTGCACAGAAACTGTTTTTCTTCTTTCAGTGACATGATATTTGACCTTTTGATAACAAAACCAATAAGTTTCTTCATTACAGTAGTTGCAAACCATCTATAAAGTTTGGTCCAGGTCTGTGGTGTAAAACTAATGTTATTGTACAGAAACCACTGATTTTGTTTCAGTCACAATGTCCTTGTCATTTAACGTTTTTACCCCAAAATCAAGAGGCTTCTTCCCTTACCAGAAGTGCAATCCATTCACAAAGTTGGATGACTTATTGCTGTAGAACTGATGTTTTTTGTGTAGAAACTATCTTTATTCTTACAGTCACAATAACCTTAACATTTGACAATATGACTCCAATAATAAAAGTGCCTTTCACCCCACCCCCATGCAAGCCATTCACAGAGTGGTAGCTGTAGATCATCGAAAACTCAATGTATTGCAAAGAAGTAATTTTCTTCCTATAGTTGGTGGAAGGTCAAAGGTATTGTGCAGAAACCTTTTTTCTTTTTTGGTCATATGGCCCTTGATATTCAACCTTTTTGGACCCCTTCCCCTTCCCTCAGTTGATATGGTTCTTCCTTACCCCAGGTGCAAGCCATCTGCAAAGTTTGGTAAATGTAAATGGTACTGAAATCAAGTTATTGAGCATAAACCACTTTTCCCCTTCTTTAAGTTAAGGTGACCTTGATTTTGAAATTTTGAAACAGAAATCAATTAGATTCTTCCTCACCAAATGTGGAAGACATCCACCAAGTTTGATAACTGTAGATGGCAGACAACTCCAATTATTGTGCAGAAACCAAGTTGGTGATAGATGAATGCTATGCCTTATGGTTGGCATATCAAAACGTATACCAGCAAAATGTGAAATGTTGGTCACCATGATCTTCTTTTGCTGAAAGAATGTGCTCCTGATGGATATGATCATCTCATTTGGTGCTTCTTAGCAAAGACAGATCTTCAAAAATAAACTTTAAACAAACTTTAAACAAAGGCAGTTAAGAGCAAAATATGGGTCATGGTGACCTACTTACGTGATGATGGTGTAGTAGTCATTAGGATGTATCCCATCACCAAGATGCATAATTGTAGAAAAAAACTTTACCAAGGTTGTACATGTATAGAAGGTAAACCCATTCCAACCTGTTGACCAGAACCTAGGAAGAAAGAATCGCTCAGAGAAGTCCAAATGTAAATTGCACAGACCCAGATCTACTGTTGCATAATGCACCAGCAGATTTGGGTCTGTGCAGTTTGTAAGGAGTAATCAGTAGAGCAAACAACATATACCCTGATCTGCAGACACATTATGCTACAGCAGATCAGGATCTATGTTGTTTACAGTTGGACACAACTTATAAGTGACTATACAAGGTACATATGTGTTTTAATCTGTATGGATGTCAAGCAGTACAGTAGGTCTTTGTAGATGTGAGCGCAATACTACATGTACTACAGAAAGAAAAAGTGGAAACAGAAGTATAGTGCTGAATAAATAAAAATTAAATTGAAAAATAACAGATTAAAAAAGTTTATTTAGCAAAGTTTAATGTAACAAAGGCCAGGCATATAAATCTTACATTGTGTTATGCATTCTTCTGTATATAAAAACTTGTACAATAACATTACATACTCAGAGTATTTAAAAATGCAAATCATTTGCAAACAAAGAACTAAACTTTGATATGTTTACCAAAGACACAATTCAACTTAGTAACAAGAATTAAATCAATGTTTTGCTATCCAAAATGTTTTTTAAAACAAAAATGTGCATGGCAGAAAATATGGCATTTTGGGACTAGTCTGTTGACTTTCCTATCAAAATTACCATTCAAGTATGTTTGTGTGCAAGTTTATTGTGTGTAAAAATAACACAATTAAGCACTGCACATCTATACTTCAACTGTATCAGTTAATTAGATGCTTTCCATGAGAGTAGTAAAACACGGGTGTCAAGCATGGTCTACAAAAGGAAGCAAGTCAGGTGGCAATGGATAGTTTCATAAACTGGTGGAGTAATGACAAGACATTCAAAATTTTAAACATGATGGTCAGATTTGCACTATTTTCATTAAGGAGCAACTGGATATTATAAGTCTTCTGGTGAAATTCCCACGCTGATATGATTTTACGTTCAAGTGGAGTAGTGAAGATTTTCAAGCTGGCTACAGTGAAAATCATATTGGTTCTCGGATCTGCACCATTTTCATTTAGGACAAACCAGACATTACCAGATGTCATTTAGTGAAACCCCAAGTTGATATAACCATACCTTAAGGAGGAGAAGCAATAACTATATAGCATGTCTGATCAGTACCATTTTTGTTATGGACAATCTAGATCTTGGGATGAATGTGTGTGTGTAATTAATTTCATGAAAATCCTCCAAGTAGTTTAGGAAAAATACTGATAACTATCTTGTGCTAATGAATAGATATATACAACAGATGACATACAAACAGGCCACTTCATAGCTCTTCTGGGGTATGGGTAGTCCGATAAATGGACAATTTGTGGGTATATGTCATGCGCTCATTAAAATGTGCAATTTTCCTACATGCATATCTTTCCAGAACACTTCTGTGAGCTGACACTTACTGTTATTTGGTTTACAGCCATATCTAACACAAAATTAAAAATGGCCACAGGACATAGGGTTGTGCTACTCCATGTGGATTTACATGTCATCACACATAGAATCTGATCTGGAAATACTATGTATATCACCAAAAGAACCCTTCAACTAATAGTAACCCAAGAACCGTGAGAAATGCCGGTAAGTAAATAAAATATACACTGATGTGTACATACGAGAGTTGCATGTTTTAATGAATAAATGAGATCAACCCCATAACATTCAGTCAGTATAATCATGTGTTGGGCTGATTTATCAGCCTAGGGTATGGGGTATGACCAGTAGAGCTAAGAATCAAGTGATTTATGGGTATTTTACACAGATTCTCTGAACTTCCAGGACAAATTAATACAATTTCAGTTCACACTTGTGAAATTCAAGATTATAATCATTCAGAAAGATTTTGATCAGTTAACAAATAAGTTAAATATGCATAGTATTCATAATTTTAATAATTCCCAACATAACAGTATCCCATGCAATTAAAATCGGTATTTGACATATTCTGTAATATAACATATATGTAAAGTATGGAAAACAAGACATTGTTTAAGGTATATTTCAATAATTGGGGCCAACAGAGTAGTTATATTCTAGATTTCTGGCTGACATATTTATATTTTTATAATGGAGAGGAAAATGCAAGTTTAACAATCTGATTCCAATCCATTTGCTTTGTATACATTTTCTCTATGGCAATAAAATGTTTAAATCATGATCCTTGATATTTCCTAAAGGCAATAATCCCTACCCTTGTTCTTTTGTGGAGAAAACAACACAAAAATATATCTGTGCACATTTGATGATGTTGTTTGTAATATTTTGTACACATTTTTATAAAAAATTTCAGGGATACAAATAATGAACATCAGTACCATTAGCAGTACATTATATGATATGTCTTGTCTAATAGTCCTAAAATCGATGGGCTTCTTCCTTGCCCCAAGTTCAAGTTGCCTACAATGATTGGTCCTGGTATATGACATCAAGCAAATGCTATTGTGTAAAAACCAGTTTCTTTCTTTAGTCAGTGACTTTAACCTTTGAGCATTTACCCCTCAAATCAACAGGGTGTTTACTTACTCCAAGTAAACAACAAAGTCTGGTCCAGGTAACTGATGAAGAACTAGTGTCATTGTGTGGATCCATTTTTCTTCTATTATCAGTCACATTGACCTCTGACCTTTAAATCCCAAAACTCATATGTTTTTTTTCTTATCCCAAGAGCAAGCTAAGTTTGGTAATGCAGCTGGTGGAGAACACAAGTTATTGTGCAGAAACAAAACTAGTAACAGATGGACGGAAAACATCATAACATAGTATTTCTACTAAAAAAAACATTAATGATCATATTCTTTGGTACCTAACAATGACAAAATTTAAATGAGAACAAAGTTCTTTGTACCCAAAATGGGATGAAAAAATATTTGAATTTTATAGTTTGATGGTATATGATCAATAATTCAAGACCCAAAAGTTTAAATTACAAACAAATATAGTATTAAACAAACTGGATGTCATAACATATAATCAAATGTATAAAAAGATGCAATTTAAGGATAAAATTCTATTCTACTCAGTGTAAATGACCACAGGGATCAGGAATAACAAAATATCACCAGAACTGCCACTATCCAAACTTTGACATAAGCATGTTTGGGAAAATTTAGAGTTTGGATAACCAATTCTGTATATGCATATAATTGGATATGTTAGTGCAACATGAGGTTGGGTTGGTTTAGCTTGGTTTTGTTTGATCTTTTATAGAACTGCAACACATGAAGGTTTTATCAGGCTGAGGCAAGAAGAATAATACTGAACATAAGAATACATTGTTCAAGATCACTCTATGGTAATTGGTCCAGGTTCAGATCCCACGGTGTGAATTAAGCCCATGACATTCTGAAAACACCATGGTGCCAAATGAGATGTAAAAATTCCCGAATGATCTAACAGCCTCAAAATTAGATTTTCATCAAACTGTATACAAATCTTGTATGCAAAATACTGGGCAAATGATGGAAACTTTAACTTACTAAGAAAACTGTTCTACTTGTCACAGGCTGCTGGACAACAGATTTTTACATCAATGGAAAATGTTGCTGCTCTGCACAAAGCAAACATTGTGAATCATATGTACTCGTTTTTAGGCTGAGTCGAACTGCAAAGTGCAAAGACACAGATATGCGGTTGCATAATGCTTGGAGTAATCAGTAGTTTGTTAGAAGTAAACAGTAGAACAAACAAAAAAGACCCTGATCTGCAGGCATAATATACTACAGCAGATCAGGATCTTTATTGTTTGCAGTTTGTCTTGACTTTTATATGAGGATATACAGTAATAGAGATTTAGATAATCAAGACAAGTGTATACAGTGATCACTCACTATAAGGTGCCTCAGAATAAGGCAGTCCATTCTATATGGCTGGCATGGTCACAGATCTCATTATGCAACAGTATTATTATGTATAATGTAGCCCAGCACAAAATAACATCACCTATAACATCTACCACATAGTATGCTTTCACAGCACCCATGAATAGCATTATTATCAGGTTTGTTTTTACAAATAATACTAAAATTAATATGGCAACTCGCCATACACAGAAATTTAATTTTCAATTTTTAAAAATTTCTGGATTCTAATTAAATCATTTACATACCATATCACTCATCATACAGCTGAATATAAAAAATATACATGGCTCCTGTTTCCATAAACTGGAATGTTACCAGGAGTAAACTTGTGGTGCCAGCCCATATACAAACACAGGAGATGTTTGTATGCATTGTTTGTCGAGAAAAAAACTTGTCTCATTCTCCACATACAGAGGAAAAGAATGGAAATACACAATAAGATAATTTTATGCCAGTAGTAGGCATGTCCCTTCATCATAATGTAAATTACACGTCCTTTCAGGCACATTTGAAAGAAACAAAATTAATAAAAGTTAAATGTGTTACAATAAACACATAATCAAAGTCACAAAATTGTTCTTCAAAATGATCTTATAAAATCTTATGTTAAATCCACATGTTTTTTTTTATATCCATGACCAAGAAAGTCTTTGTAAAATTGATTAGTTTCCATGAACAGCTAAAGGCTATCATATTTTTTCAGGCCATACTATATCAACTAAATCCAAATTTCCTTTAAAATAAAAGACAATAACAATACTCTACAAGGCTGGCTATATCTTCCACTTTGGCATAATCTTGAAATACCAGTAGGATACATTTGGTATTTCTACTTAGGTATAATATTGAAATACCAGTAGGATACATTTGGTGTTTCTACTTAGATATAATCTTGAAATACCAGTAGAGAACATTTTTAGTTTCTTCTCTGGCATAATCTTGAAATACCAGTAGGATACATTTGGTGTTTCTACTTAGATATAATCTTGAAATACCAGTAGGATACATTTGGTATTTCTACTTTGGCATAATCTTGAAATACCAGTAGAGAACATTTTTAGTTTCTTCTTTAGCATAATCTTGAAATACCAGTGGAGTACATTTGGTGTTTCAGCTTTGGTATAATCTTGAAATACCAGTTGACTACATTTGTTTGTTAACTCACTGAACACTGGCACTGAGTGGGACAAATTTAGCTTCTCAATCTTGAATTTAATAAAAAAAATCTATCTAGAAATGTTTCTGAAAACTGTCTACAGGTGAAATGTTGGTTTTAAATTACTAAACAAAATTTACTAAGAACAACATGGTCTAATCTAGTATTTTATATGATAATATTCATGCTAATATTCGTGCCAATTTGTAAACCACATGCTGAAACAGCCACTAAATCCATGAAAATCAGGTATTACTTCTGCAAGCCCTAACTTGCTTACTTCATTAAATTTCCCCTATATTTAAAAAATTACCCTTTTTCAAATCAAGGGAGAATCTTCGCCTCCCCACAATTTTTAGTTGTAGAATTTAACCTGCAACAATAGACAAAAAATTAATTTTAATAATTTGAGGAATATGTAATATGTATTACAGAAGAATCACATAAAGAAAACCCATAGCAGATCTATAGTCAAAAAAGGATGAAAAACAACTATAACATCCTTCTGGTCGACTGCACAGAATAAGAAATATAGTATTAAAATACTCAAACACGTACATTGAATCCCCTTTCAGACAACGCTCATTAATTTCATGGTTGCTATAAACCAAATACTTAAAGGACAAATGAAAAATTGAAAACAAAAGACACAAATTTGACAAAAAATGTTGTTTTCTGCATACAGAACATAACTGGTCATGATGACATAGCTAAATTCACAGACTTCCTGTTCAGTGGAGAAATGTCTTCTTGGGAATGAAAATATATTTCACATTCTTTGGAATTAAGATATGAAAATGAAAAAAGAAATTAAATACAATTTGGTTAAGAAATCTACATCCAAGTAAATGTTACACAGTAGCTGATAAAACTGACAGCCACAAAAATATCTCTGGTAGTGAATCATAATGAATTATCAAATGAATACAGTTTGCTAAATAACTACATTAATTTATACATATGTATGCAATAATTACATTAATTTATCCATACATAATGAAATAACTACATTAATGTATGCATACATATGCAAATAATATTAATTTATGCATAAATATGCAAATAACTATATTAATGGATACATATATATGCAAATAACTACACCAATTTATGCATACATATGCAAATAACTACATTACTGAATATATACATATGCAAATAACTACACTAATTTATGCATAATATGCAAACTTCTGTCTGTGTGGGTTCGAGTCTTGGATTCAGCCAATGCGGGTAGGTGAGAAAGCTTGCCAGTAGCTTCTCGAGGGTCGGTGGTTCTTTCTGTGGTTTCCCAGGTTCTTCCTCCACCATTAATACTGGCTGCCATGTATAGCCTATCATGTGCTGAAAAATGGCGTTAAACCCTACAGCAACAACAACAAAACAACAACTTAATATGCAAACTAGTTGGGGAAAAAAACAACCATATATACCAGTATAGTACATTCTAAGTGTGTGTGTGTGTGTCTATATATATATATATATATATATATATATATATATATATATATATATATATATAAAGGAAAAAATTCTTTTGTTCATTAACACATGCTTTAAGTGTGATTTCAGCTACACAGAAATGAATGCATTATTTCAATTTTAAATATCTCTTTTAGTGACTATTCCCACAGTAAAACCACCCCTAAATGATGGAACACCGACTCCATCCACCTGCCACATATTAAAAGTTTTCATTTAATAATGGCCTGCTAACCACTACTATCATTGGCAAGGTATGAGTGATACATAATTACAGCCAATTAATAGCTTCTAGTCAGACTTGGCAGATCAGCTCGAACACCTTACCTTTATAATTGCCACAATTTAACATTTATCCAATGCACATACAATAAACTGTAATTACTGGTTCATGTGAAGCTACAGACAAGAAAAGTTTGGGTTTGGGTTTTAAAAAATGCAGGAATGGGAAATATGTGATAGTAAAGTTATGTAAGAAAAACAATTCAAAAATGTCTTAATTTTAAAGCATCCCATAATGCTATATACAGCCATGAAATCTTTGGATGCTGGAATGATGTTATAAAAAAATAACAATGAGTACTAAAAAACAAATTGACTGCAAGGTTGAAAAAATGATTATATTAAAACACAGACATTATTATGAATGTGCAAATGACCTGATATTCTATACAAATCTGGTAGACTCCAATGTCAGCAAAGCTTTGTTTGTTTTAAGCCTTTAACAAAATTTGAATCATTTCACAGAGAGGTCCAATCATGAAAAAATGCTGAAAAATAAATGTTTTAAAATGTCTTGACATTGTACACTAAAATGTCATTTATATTTTTGCTGAGAGCTGATGAAGTTTTCCAAACAAGTCCACCCATCTCATTGAGCTAACAATAAAAGACTTGGCTAATAGGCAAACACATTCAGTTTTCTGACAAATATACTTCAATAAATTGAAAATGATAATTACAATCTTTGAAAACATTTGAGTTTTGGATCACTGCCATCTCACCTCTGTCAGCGTGGGTTCGCGTCTCGGATTCAGCTAATGTGGGCATGTGAGAAAGCTTGCCAGTAGCTTCTCATGGGTCAGTGGTTATTTCCAGGTTCTTCCTCCACCATTAATACTGGCCGCCATGTATAGCCTATCGTGTGCTGAAAAATGGCGTTAAACCCTACAACAACAATCTGATTTTGAAACATCACGACTTCTAGAACTTGGTAAAATATGAAGTTAAATTCTTAACATAATCACTGATTATGCTAGCATAAACCCAACTCTTTGATCACATAAAGTACTGCAAATCCCTGAGTATACTAACACAGACCCCAATCTGCAAGCACACAAAGTATGGCAATTCCGAGTAAACACTGTTCTTGAAATGACAAAATAATTAAGCAAGAATTTGGAAAATTAAGACAGATATTTATTTAAGGAAATAGACATCCCTTTTCAAGTCATTATTTCAATTTTAAAAATGAAAAAAGAAAACCATTCAGCTTAAGTACAGCAACAGCATACAAGGATCATGCTCAACTACTGACTGTGATCGCACAAATAAGCCAAACTGAGCATAACTGTTAGCGGCATTTACCAATGAGGATTTGGTTTGGTCTGATACTTTATTGTACATCAACACAAGTAGGCTATTGAGTGCTGAGGCTATTTAAGTAAAGTGCCTTCCACAAGGACACATCACAGTACCTGACCCAGGCTGGTCTGATAGTAGGATTTAAACCCACACCCTTTCTATTGCACGTCTGGCATGCTAAGTGCTGAACACCATGGCTGCCTGAATAAGACAAATCTATTTATGCAAGATAAATACTTTTTTCTCTCTATCCATTGCAAAGAAAGACAAAATTGGTCCAAGTTTAAATTGTACATATTTCATTCTGAAGTACTGAAATAAAATGCGAGGGATTTAAGAGAGACTTAATGAAAGATGAAAGTTTAAAATTTTCAATGAAGCAAGGGATTGTTATGAGTCGAAACAATGTGGTTAAAATAACCTGTACTAGTTTACAGTTTTATCTCTGACTTGCTGTCATCTTTTGTGACAATGGATAACAACTAATGTAGATAAGTCCACGCCAAGATGTGGGACATGGTTGACTTTCTGTGCTGTTGTAGATGACATGACAAAAGTGCCTTCAGTGAGCTAACACACATTAGTAGTTTTCTTCTTCAATATTTTTTCAAAAAGATGAATAATCATAAATAACAAGAATAATAATCTGAACAATAATTTGTGTCAAGTTTAATCGTGCACTGGAAACAAATATTAAGTAAAATAATTTGTGTCAAGTTTGTGCATTGAGAACAAATGTTGTATACATGTGCCCTGAGAACAAACCTTGTTTAATTGTGCGTTGAGAACATATCTTAAGATAATTTGTGTCAAATCTGCCGATGGAGAACAAATCTAAAATATTCAAGTTTGTTATTTTGTTTGATTAAATGTCTTGTTCACAAATGAAAACATCATCTCAATCCTTTATCATCCTAGGCTGCCCATGCAGAGATTTCCTCATTTCTCATGAAAATGCCTAAACCTGATTAACCAATCACCACAAATTCAAGTAAATTTTTCTCACTATTGGTGACCCAACATGACCTTACATGCTGTCTGAATGAGCCAATCCAAGTTTTCTTCCATGAACAGTAACTTATCAATCAATAAAACTGACACTTTCATTGGTGTGTAGGAGACTGTTACACTGTTTTGCTGATGACATATTTCTGTTTATGTGTACTCATGAAAAATAAGGAAAATCAGCACAGGCTGACAAAGGAGTGTAGGAGTGGAGCACAGGCAGATAAACAAGTGTAGGAGTGGAGTATCACCCGAGCTTGCAATGGGGATTTGATAATGAAAATATTAACCCTGACATGCAAGGAAAATTATGAATCTGAAATATTTCTAAGAAGATGGAGTCATCTGCTTTCCTTGCACCACCAAAATGTCTGTTCTGAAACAGAAGGATTGATCTAAGTTTCATATATAGCATCTACATGATTACAAAACATGCATGGAAGTAACAGGCATGTGTGTGCACTTGTTTCCTTTGGATTATATTCATTTTTGGTAATCAAGCTTCTGGTTTCATGTGGATGGATAACAACAAAATTATGAGTCTGCATGAACTTTCCCGTGCATCATTTTCACCAAAGAGTTCCAAAAACCAAACAGCATATCTTGACAATCAGTCTCATATGTACCATCAGTACTAATTTTCAACCCATGTCCAACTGCATACACCTAAATCGTCTGTTGAATAATGTAGTGGCAGATCTGGGTCTGTGCAGTCTGTTAGGAGTAATCAGTAGATTAAACAACATAGACCCCGATTTGCTGGCACATTATGCAATGACAGATTAAGGTCTGTTTCTTACAATTGGAATCAACTTATAATTAAGTATATATGATATATAATGCTTTATAAAACAGTTTTGGATTTGAACTCAATAAATAATAGTGTGTATGATGGGTGGTTAACACTGATTTTGCCTTATGTAAATAATGACCTTCCAAAGGAATATGGATGTATGAGGATCAAAAAAAAGTGCCATCTAAAGGTATGTATTACTGAAATAATTGAAGTTGAATGTATACATAACTTGTAAGACTTTTACTGTAATATGTATACCAAGTTTCATCAAGATATCACAGTTTGAAGAGTTATGAACTGGAAATGAAAGTGTGATAGTTGGGAATACATTTGCAGAGTTGGAACCAAATTGCAGACTCATTTTCATAAATTAAGTACATGTACCTAATTCTGTCTATTCAATGTTTATTGGCAGAAGGGTGGTCTTTCAAGACAGGTTCTACTGTACTTGTTTTCACATTGTACTAGTCTCACTGAATAATAATTGAAAGGAAAACAACATTTACAAGAACTTCCATTCTTTCTGCATCACAAACTTTTAGTTATTGTTCTCATTTTTAGTACATATTGAACTTTCTCAAAACAATTAAACATTCTGTTACAAGACAAATGAAACAAATTAAGATGCAACATAATCAATATACAACATGATAATTAGACATTTAAATTGCAAATAAACCAGAAACTTCATACATAAATTGCAAAAGCAAGAAAAATATGTCAACGAAATGTACAATAACAGCTTGAAAAGTAACCATCTGAAAATATTTTATAATAGTAATTATACATCAGTGCAATTAATAATGCATTTGATTATATTTTCATACTTAAACAACGTCAGATATTTACATACTCATATTTATATCAAAGAACTATACATGAAACTCTAGTAATCAACTGAGAGACGAGATATGGATTAATCTGTAGTTGTATGCAATCCTTCTTGGTATGGTCACACTGAATTGGCCTAGAAAATGTGCGGAATATTTTTGCAACGCTCAATTTTCCAATACACAAGACTCTACTGTATTAAAGACAACTAGATGTGTCAACAGGCCATGGAATCCCGATAAAATGATGCAAACAGGGTAATAACTTTGCTACATAATTGGTAACAGTAAAACTTGGTTTCAATCCATGCATTCCTTGTAAAGTTACTGCATAGAAGTGAAATTATCACGACGATGTGACACGACGACATGGGCAACACTACTGGTATATGCCCCATCCACTGATATGTGCATGGAGACATTTCCACATGGTTTTTGTGATTTTTGTCTTTGAGTCACTTTAATAAATCAATTATAATGTGTCAACAAAACATAAAAATGTAACCACACAGAAGTTTATATGTATGTATATATATACAGAGCACTTTGCAATATGGGCTATATTGAATAAGTATTGCTCTCTAAATATTCAATACTGTGTGTGCAGAATTTCTAAGACATGTCACTGACTCGCTTCACTGACGAAAAATTTACCATTTTCTGCATACAGAAAATATAAATTCAACTACTGTATATAATGGCTTATAAGTCGCATCAAACTGCAAACAACAAAGAACCTAATAAGCCACTGCATAATGAACCTACAGATCAGAGTCGATTGATTATTCCTAACAAACTGCACAGACCCAAATCTGCTGGTGCATTATGTGATAGCAGATATGGGTCTGGTAAGCAATTTATAGTTGGACTCGCCTTATAAGTGAGTAGATATGGTAATAAAAAAAGATTTTAATAATTGATATTTAAGAGGAGAAAAGGAAAGTCCTATTTTAGCTCTATAAACCTAATTTAAATTATCATTTCTAGAAAAGCCTTTAGTGACTAAGCATTTGTTGTACAAAGGATATCAACCATACTATACAGCAGTGGAATTATCAATAATTATGGTGCTTCAGATTGCAATATTTAGTACTGAATAAGACAGAAGTAGTTTAGGGGCCCCGAGTGGCCTAGTGGTCTAAAGCACTCTCCGTTACAGATCACTGCCATCTCACCTATGTCTGTGTGGGCTAGAGTGTAGGATTTGGCCAATGTGGGCATGTGAGAATGCATGCCAGTCACTTCTCGTGGGTCGGTGGTTCTTCTCGGGGTATTCCCAGATTCTTCATCCACCATTAATACTGGCCGCCATGCATAGCCTATTGTGTGCTTAAAAATGGCGTTAAACCCCACAACAGCAACAACAACAAATAAAGTACTCTGACTCTTCCCTTGTCTGTAAAAACTATGTAATTATATCATGGGTGTATTTCATTTCCCACAAAAAGTGCCAATCAGGTATACAAACTCATTTTCTCTGAACATCCATTTATCCAAATAGCATGTGTACCCTCTGAGAAATTCAGATAATAAGATTAAACTGTAAACTACCTCTAGAGACATTAGCTTTATTTTAGTTGCCATGAACTAACACTCCATCTAAAATAGATTACTGTACAATGGTGCAATAAGATGCACACAGTAATTGTTTCATTATCGAACACAGCCCTGTAATCCCCTAGCACAAAGTAATTGTTTCATTACTGAACACAGCCCAGTAATCCCCTAGCACAAAGAAACTGTTCATTACTGAACACAGCCCAGTAATCCCCTAGCACACAGTAATTGTTTCGCTACTGAATACAGTCCAGCAATCCCCAAGCACAGAAGCTCCAAATACAAACTAGTGCAGTCTATACATATTTTGCAAGTTGCTACCGTGAAATATTCTTAATTACCTAATTCTCCAAACAGATTCATCCATATCTATAAATAAACTGAAAATAAATCTATGAAAGATTTTATGAAATATCTAAGGCAACAAATTCAATGCCTAGTGTTTCCCTTTGGTCCATTCCGCTGGGGGCGGCCTTGGCCCTTTGAATTTCTTCTCAATTCTCTTTCCAAATTCTGAAAAAGAAAAAGAGATCAGCTCCAATACTTCTAAAGAAAAAGACTATTTAATCTTTTTTTCCCAAAAACCATAATTATATCTTAGATTAAAAATGTAGCAACATTCAAATTTTGCTTCCAACTTGTATAAAATCTTTTTACAGAAGTACACTTATTGTGAACATGAGCATTACATTATCATAAAATAAATTTGTACATGTACTTGAAACAACACTATTTCCAGGTATACATTTTTCTGCCAATTTTTACTTCAAGTTTTTCGTACAAGTCCAGAGTTCTTATAGGGCTGCCCTATTAACCAAATATTTCCATATTGTCAGATAGATGGTTGAAGAAAAAAAAGTTGTTAAATAATAAAAATAAAAAATGGCATGAATGTGTGCGTAAAATCATTTCATGGCAACCCTCCAAGTAGTTTAGGAAGAGTAATAAACTTGTGCTAACGGATGGATGGACGGATGGACAATAGAGTAGAGCTAAAAAGTGGCATTTACAGCCATATAATTTCACAGATGTGACCACATCCCACCGCAACCCCCTGTAAATTCAGTGAAAATAAACAGCAGGCCCCAAAAGCATGTTTATAATTCTAAAGAAATTCAGAGATAACTTGATAGAACTTACCGGAACTCGAGTTTCCAGTTTTAAACTGAAAAAAATTTAAAAGGAACCATTTTAATATTTTTCATGATTTAATGAATAGTTAATATATTGTAATTGTAATGTGTTTAACACAAGAGAACTAATGACTATATTCTGATGACTTGTTAACGTATCAACTTCTTTAAAATAAAATTACAATGTGAAAATATGCATACATAATATAATAGCTCAGATGAATTATTGAGGATATCTTTGTCAAATTTGGTAAAATTTAGAAAAGTTACAGCAAGATTAATTTGTACATGTAGAAGAAATGTCTGGATGTCAAGTGTTTAGTCAGATGACTCACACATGTACCATATATACTCACTTATAAGTCAAGTCAAAACTGCACAGACCCAGAGCTGCCATCTTTGATGTTTGTTAGAAGCAATCAGGAGAATAAAGTATACTCCGGTCTGCAAGTACACTTTGCTATGGGAAATCAGGATCTCTATTGTTTGCAGTTTGATTTGACTTATAAGCAAGTATATATGGTATGTGAGTCTGAGGCTACTGCATAAAACTGTCATTTGGTTTGCACACTAAATTCAAGTATTGCTATTTATCACCAAAATCCTAAAACATGCCAATACCATGGCCTACCAGCATATACTATCAATGGCAAAGGTATGAATTTGTTCAGACATTTTAAACAAATTTTCAGTATTCACAATAAAATTAACACCATTCTAAATGGCATAAGTGTCAACATAATAATTTGATTTTACCATATATGCTCGCTTATAAGTCAAGTCATACTGCAAACAACAAAGATCATGATCTGTTATAACATAATGTGCCTGTAGATAAGGGTTTATGTTGTTTGGTCTATTGATCACTCCTAACAAACTGCAGAGACCCAGATCTGCCAGTGCATTAGCGAGTATTTATGGTATATGATGCGTTATGCTAATGAGAACGGCATGGTTATCTCTGTTGTGGTTAATTGGTCAGATGTCGACTGGGATCACTGATCAACATCATTTGATTCACAGTAGGTGAATTCCATTTAGGTGGCTACCGATACTCTTCAAATTCCACAATTTTCTGTAGCTCAGTTCACTTACACATATTTACAGGCAGATGATGGTAAAAGAAAGTACTGGAAATAATATGTATATAGCTTTCATTCATCTGTGAGTACTGGAAATTTCTGGAAATCATATATATTTACCCCGGTAGCTTTAATTCATCTGTGAGCATGATGTTCTGTCAACTATGATTCAAAAACACTAGTATGCCTCAGGTGAAGTAAACTTCATCTGGGATGTTAATGCTTTATTTATTTATTTATTCATTCATTTATTCATTCATTCATTCATTTATTCAGTTAGTGTTGTTTTTTCTTCTTTCTGTATTGTGACATGTCACTTCCATTATGAAACACTTGTTGTTAAGGCCTGATTTACAAGTCCCCTTCCACCAGATTACCATTTATACTGGCTTATATGTCAATTCCAAATGCAAACTGCATAGACAGATATCTGCACTGTATAATGCACCATCAGATCTGGATCAATGCAGTTTCTTAGGAGCAATCAGTAGAACAAACAACACTTACCCTGATTTGCTGAGGTTTATGTTATTAGTGGTTGGGCTCGACTTATAATAAAGTATATATGGTAACTTAAGTCCAATGCTTGATGATAATACTAACACCCACTTAAACTTTTAGAGTACTTTTATGTTAGAAAAACAACATTCTATCATAATCCAACCCCTAACTTTTCAATGATTTAATTGGTTGGCCACTGTGGGCTAACTGTGGCTGTCCCCTCTGGGATAATTGCTAGAGAAATTCCATGGCTTGTCTATCTGGGCTCATCATGAGAGAAATTCTTGCATGCATTGTTTCCAGCAGTTATTGAGTAAAATAAGGTCTCCAAAAGAAAATTTCTAAACAAATTTTTAAAAGCCTGTATATATGTACACATTGCAATTCATTAAATTCAATTTTTAAAAAAAATAAAACAAATTCATTTAATTTTAATGAAATTATTTCTTTATTTTATGCTAGCCCAAGAACTAAGAAAGCAATTTTTGTACTGTAGTTAATATATACAGATAACATTAGGACCAAAAAATATCAGATGCAGGAGGTCACGGGTTTGAACAACAGAGATATGACTGAATAATTGTTATAGCTAAGTTAAAATTTGAAATCACACATATACACGAAAACCGTTAATGTGCCATGTTGTTAATTATTTAGTCTAGTCATAAGCATGGGAACCTGTCACACTAGAGTACCAGGTTTGAATCCCACAATGCGCACACACAAAAAAAAAACGTTTTTGGGGTGGGGTTTTGTACTTTTTACCTTGAAATAAGAAAGAAAGCTATGTTATGACATATTTTTGGTACAAATATACACAAAACACAGCTGATCATGCATAGCAAACAGCTTAAATTATCATGCTGGATATGGTAAGAAATCTGTTACTTCAATCTGTTATGCACTTTGTCTAACCAATGTGTTTGAAGATAAAATAAAGAAACTTTGCTTGTTCTGAGTGAATAACATATTTCATCTCATGGTAGAAAAACTCAAGCATTTTCACTGGCAGCTTTGTGAAAACATTAACCATTTGTTTTTACCTATTTCATGAAATAACAGTCATCAATGCTAGCCAAGGTTCCGATAACCCTATCTACACCTTGGCGGATCAAACAGCTTTACTGGTGCTTTGTCCTTGCGACATCTATTGGATTTCATGTGTTGCCTCCCTTAGTATGTATACCAACTAACCAATAGCATGGTGCATTTTACATCTGCCAAAAACTGGTTGCAATTGACCTAAAATGGATACTTTGCAAGTTTAACATCGAACGTATGACTATGTACCAGAAGGAAGCCATTATAGGTGCATTTTAGTGAAATATATTTGTGCAAACATGGACTGACACTGGAAAATTGCTTATTTATCAGTCCATTCAAGTTGTGTGATCCCCATGTCTTGATCATATAGGAACAGTGTTCAAATTTGAACAACTTAATTTTGATTGGATGCAGTGGCTTGCTGCCGTATCCAATGAAATTTACAGACCCAAAGCACAGAAATATCTGCTCGATATTTCAAAGTGTAGATAGGGTTACTGGAACCTTGACTAGCAAAGATGCCATACAGTCGAAATGGAAAACTGTATGAATCTTTTAAGACATATTGCCACAGTAAAATGACATGAAATTTCAAAACAAGTACAGTGCAACCTTCCATACCATTCACCTCCATTAAAGAACAACCTCCCCTCTTCAGCCAGATCTAATTTTCCTATAGATACCATAGCCCTAAAGAAGCCAAATTAGTTCTTTTCCCTTGATGGGTGGTAAAGAGAAGTTGCAGTGTATATACTGTACATTTTCCAATTTTAAGCAATAAAATATAAAATTAGTTATGATGTCTACGACATTTAACATAATTTTCCATACATAACTGTTTTATTCAGACCACAAAATATTTATTCTATATGTTGGAAACATTTTCTTCTTATTTAGTCTCATATATGTGCAGCTTAAATTAATGTATTCTATTCCTGTCAAAATTAATTAGTTTAATAAACTGGATGCATGGTGAGAAATTTGCTTCTATAAATACATACCTGATTCTACAATATTCCATCCCTACCCAATGATGGCGGTACAGTCTCAACTGAAAACAACCATCATAGAAGTTGCCTGCCATGTTAAAAGGGGCAAGAACTCTTACCAAACACATGAACACACTAACATTGGTTATTATTCACATCTTTGTAGGATTACCTTGATATGCACCAAGTATGACTGAAATCCATCAATATCTTCCAGGTGAGTTGATTCTGTCATATACTGTAACCAGATGTAACTTAAGGTAGACAAAGTGCATGATCTTTGCCAACCATTATACGAGGACAATGACCAATCAAAATTTGATTATGTGTTACACAGCAGCAGGGAAGTTCTACAGACCAGGTGGCACAGACCAAATCAACCCTCCTACGCAAACTTTCTCCGTAGAAGCCTCAGAAAGCAGAAATACAGCCTTCTACGTAAATTAATTTGCGTAAATTCGACCCGGAGTGCAATTTTCAGATACAAAAAAAACAGCAATTTTTGGGGGGGGTATAGTAAAGTTTGTGTGTGATTGCAAGAAAAGGGTTGTAATTTTATGAGTAAATTTGATCAAGGCCGATTCGATACCTACTGCGCGGATCATGAAGATTAATCGTGATAAATCCGTGCGGTGTTGCCTGAGCGTGACTGAAGAAATTTTTAAATTTATTTATGTCCATGTCGCCGTTGCACCAAGTTTGATGAATGTTTCTTAGCGTGTGAGTATCAACGCCATTGAATACTGATAAAATATTACAATTATCTCTAATCACCTTTGGAATTTGTGTATATCGCTGTGTCACGTAAATCACATCGGTATTCTTGTGTCGGCCACGCGAGAATATCCTAGCCGGATTAGTTTGCTTATCCAGCATCACATCATCGAAAACAACAAGATTATTAACATCGCCGTCTAAATTTTCCACTGATGGAGCTTCATTGATATCCGTGATAAATTCTATTGTGCCATCTTCAGTATTATCACTAAATTCCTTGAGTACCTGATAACATCGCTGATCATCAACAGACGGCGCAACCAAATACAATTTGTCCCATTTTAACCATCTCATTATCAAATTCAACAACAGCTGCGTCTTTCCAGATCCCGACGGTCCAATGATTATCATTCTTATCGAATTTGGTAATGCCGCGGTGTGTTTTGCTTGCTCGCGTTTCTTTGTGGCTGAAAAATCAATTACATTCATGTTATTAGAATATTATGGATTTATATTGTGTTAAGTGTCGCACTCGAACTGCTACGATAAATCCAATCGAAGTCGTTACACGCAACAACAGGAATGCAATCAAAAGTGAATGTGCAGTTTGCAAGACAATTAAGTTTAGATTTGTAAAAAAAAAAGTAGAACCGGAGGAGACATCGCTGCCTCCTTAACAAATCTACCTGGAGCTCCCTGGGCGAAATATCCCGGAGAGAAGCATTTGCCAGGATATAATTACTGCGGACCTGGTACAAGGCTAGATATAAGACTTAACAGTAATAATCAACCAAATCCTGGTGAAGAACCAGTAAACGCCATTGATAACGCATGCTACTACCACGATCTTGCGTATCGTAGCGGGGATTTACAACAAAGACATCTCGCTGATATCAGACTAATTCATGCAATAGACGCAATTCCTGATAAAAATTTCAAAGAGAAATTGGCAACTTGGTTGATAAAAGGTGCGATGAAAGGTAAATTAGTTCTCGGTGCTGGTAAATTATAATGGAGCAGATATATTATTCTCCGCGAGGATTCTGGCGAGGAAAATCAGCAATTGCTAAACTTGCTAAGGCAGCAAAAGTAAAACAATCCACCGCTGAATCGTGGCTATCGAGGCAGGCGGCCTGGCAAATTTATCTTCCTCCACCTAAAAAAATATCATATGCGAGTTTTTCCGTCAGTGTCCCTAATGAAGTTCATCAGGCTGATTTAATGTTTCTTCCTCACGATACCGTTGACGGAGTTACATACAAATATGTTCTGACGGTTGTTGATATTGCAAGTAGGTACAAGGAAGCAGAACCATTATCAAATAAAACAGCAACAGAAGTTTCAAAGGCATTTGAGAAAATTTACTCGCGATCTCCGTTAACATGGCCGAAACTTCTTCAGATTGATCCAGGACGAGAATTCCTCGGTGCGGTTAATTCATTGATGAAGAAGAATAATGTTAAAATCCGACGTGGTATAGTTGGTGTTCATCACAATCAAGCTATCGTTGAGAGATTCAATAAAACTCTTGCAGAAAGATTATTCGGATATCAGTACGCGAGAGAATTTATTCAAGATAAACGATCTCATGATTGGGTAACAAGATTGCCTCACGTGATTAATGCACTAAATAACGAAGTAACTCGAATAATAGCAATGAAGCCCGCAATTGCAATCACAAAAACAAATATACCACTGAAGCGAAGTTCCATAATTCCACCTGTGCTAGGTAGTGTCATGGTTAGATATTTATACAAGGAAGGAGAAGCCGAGGGAGGAAGAAAAAGAGCAACTGATCCAACTTGGAGTGTTACGACACATAAAATATCAGCCGTAACAAGATCATCAGGAAGACCAGCAATTTATTTTCTAGATTCGTTAGCACCACAACGAGGATTTACCAAGGAGGAATTACAAATAATACCAAAGGATACTCAATTACCGCCATCGTCGTTAATGTGAAATTTAATTCTACCTAACTGAGATAATTTTCTTACTCGAGACACGGCTAGATAAACTAAATTTGACCAAGAAATTCTATCATCGACGATCCAAACCTGGCCATGTACAGTCAATCCCTGCGATGAATGTATCGTTGTTGCGTATCCGAGTTTCCATGGCGATCTTTCTGCGTTTATCGCATCATTGACAAGATTGATATCAACGAAAATAATATCGTTCAAAACTAATATTTTTTCTTCTCCGCAGGGTAAAGTAACACTGATATTTTGTTTCCTGGTATCAATGGGCCTGTAACACAACGGTACCTGCAATGTTGGAAATTTATCACAATGAAGTTTGAATAGCATTTCCTGAATAGCATCGCGAATAATTTTCCTACTAGCAACAATCAGATGATCTGGACGCCACAAATTTAGAAAATTATCCATCGAAGTCTCGTCGATTATTCTTCTCATTACATCGCATTGAAACTTATTAGGTTGCAACCGAATTATTTTTTTAAACTCGGTCAGTAAAATATCATTAGATCTATAATCAGCGTCAATTTCTTCATAATAATCAACAAAGTTTCTGAGCCATTTATGAGGAGATTCACCATCAATAGGATCAGGTTGGCCGTGATCTCCGCACATTATTACTGCGGTGTTTTTTTCTTCTAGCCAACCCAGAAACAATTTTAGTATAACTAAATTTACTGTACAAATTTCATCAAATATTATAACCTTATTGATATATTTGTTTCCCATTCGAGCCGAATCCCACAATCCACCGCTGTACTTGAAATAACTGTGATACGTGCAAGAATTAACGCCGCGTTGTCTTATTTCTCGCGCTAATCTGTGAGTTGGAGTCAACACAACCATATCAGAGTTTGAAAATAAATTTATCGCTCTTGTTGTTTTACCACTACCGCCAGGACCGTTTATGTATACAAATTTATTTCGTGAAATCGGATCAAATGCGGATGCGGCCGTTGATACTTCATCATATTTATCTTTATGAAACTTATCGCAATCTTCTACATCAGCGTCCTCACAATAATCTAGAATATCCTCGTTTTTTATTCTCCAGGTTCCCCATGAACCATTGGTGATTAAATTCTCCAATCTATACTGAAATTTTTTATCGATATAAAACGAATCCGTTGCAACTCTTACCGCGATATCAGAAAATTTATTTATCATCGACAGCAAATTTATACTCACATAGGCGAGCAGTGACGACCGCAAATGCGTATACTGCGCCGATTCTCCATCGAGATAACTAATCACAATACCCAACTTTTCTCCATCAATAATAATATTTTCTCTGTTGCAAAATATTCCACGCGATACTGTATCAGCAATAATAAAATCCATCTCGGCATCATTGATAAATAACCTAGCGTGGCGATGTTTATGATCAACGGATCCTCCTTGAGTAAATTTACCAATTATTTTTCTTCCGATATCCTTCGCATTCTCACAATCCGTGGGCAACCACACTTCGGTTTGTTTCCTATAGGATATAATCGCTTCACTTACCGTCAATGATATTAACATCGACGAATCCAACATAAATCTCAACAGCACTATAGGGACCCATCTTCGCTGAGATAAATGCCGACCAAACCAAATATAACAAATCTTATGCAAATTTTCAGCAAACTCGAATGAGGTAACATGAGCGAATCCGGTCATAACAAAATCAGGTAATGGTCCGTTAATCGCAACTCTCGTCATCTCGTTGGTGGGATGGCCGAATTTAGCAAAGTAATCCGCACAATCACCATATCCAAGGAAACTTCCAGGATAACACGCGCTCATGTCAACGGAAATCATATCCTCGAAATAATACTTGGTATTCCATAATCCTCCGTGGCCGTATTCGATACAACTAAGTTGAATATCATTGAGAAACTCATTCCTCGTAGGTTTCCACGAATTTCTTTCTCTAGCAGCGTGAGCGGCAACAGATGGAACAGTAAAACAATTTGTTAGTAACCGATCTGGATTTGACGAATATTTCTCCGCGATATTTCTCATCGATTTGTGTAATATTTCATCACGGTAAATATCTCCGCGTGGCAAAATAAATTGATCGTATTTTTCTTCACTAGAAAATAACCAGACTGATATTGGATCAGACGCGGCTAATAGTTTGATAAACCTAAACATTGCATCGGAATTGTCTTTTGCGCCATCAACGGGATAAAATTTAACAACACGATCTCGTGGAAATATCATTACCGACTGACTCCACGCATGTGAATTGTGATCAACAATTTCGATTGGTGTTCCTCGAGAATTATACGGCGACGAATATAATATTTCTCCCGATAATGTTTTTACCGTGATAGGAAATTTAAGTTTCTTACTCAGCGCAGCAACATCGTCAATCGATGCACCATCAGCAACTGTCTTTGCCCATGAATTAATTTTATTCAATCTCAATTGAGTCAGACCAGATCCACGTCGTGCATTTTTCATGTGCTCGATAACTCGCTCGGCCACGCAATTTATTTTCGGAGATTCCTTCATCGCAGGTAGATTTTTCGCATCAGGATTATTATTCAGCCGATAAATTCCATAAACAACAGCGCTAGAAGGATACGCCTTAGCATAATAAGGACCGTCTATACCTAATAATAATCCCGGTTTCGAATTCTTATCAAGAATAACATTTTTCTTACCGCCGCGTACTGGATCTCGTTTATCACGAATAATCCAAGTATCATCGGGTATTTGTGCAATAAATTTTATTCCGAAAATAAATCGCTCTTCTTTATGTGAATTTTTTATATGTTCGATTATCTTCTTTGCTCGCTCCAGATTCATCGTAGCATCAACAAAATTAGTTTTCCATGTCGACCAGGTATGAATCGCTCCATCATCGAAAAATTCCTTCTTTGCACGATCAACCTCTGGAATGATATATTCTGCCTCGTCAAGATCAAATAAATCCATTATTATATTTTAGACAAATGTTTAAATTATATAATGCAATGCAAATGGATAACAGTCGGATCAACAAAATCATGCGATAAATCCTGCAGAGGTGAATATTGCGGCGCTCACATATACGAAATTCGACGAGGTAACAAAGGACCACAGCGATGCTTAATTTGTCAAGTTGGTATTCGAGGAAAAACTCGATTATGTTTCTCTTGTGGAGGGAAAAAATATCGTGAGTTACGGAGATATTATGAAAAAAGATCCTCGTCAGTGATAAAATGTGAAGAAGATTATATTAATCGTTTCAAAGCAAATTATGATTTAAACAAAGAGAATATCATATATGGAAATGAAATCAGCGATTCCCACAATGAAAATCACATGCGAGTATAAATCGCATCCAACCATCGAAGGTTACGAAGCATCTGAGGATGGTAATATTAGACACATCAGAACAAAAAGACAAGTTGGTAATGTTAATAATTCGGGATATCTTGCTTTTACTTTCAAAAAATCAGGTTATTTATGTCACAGATTTATATTCGAGTGTTATCACGGACTCATTAAGAATAATTTGGTTATTGACCATATCGACGGAAATAAACTTAATAATAAAATCTTGAATCTTCGCGCGGTAACTCCGAGTGAAAATTCAAGATTTAATAATATAAGTGGCGTATATCGACCAGCTAAGGCGGTTAAATCGGTAAATCAAAAAACTGGTGAAGAACTTGTATTTGAGTCGATGACTGCAGCTGCGAAATATTATAAAATTGGTTCAGCATCGGTGTGGCGAGTAGCAGAAGGAATTCAACATGCGACTTTTTCTTATAGGTCGAATTCGTGGATCAAGTTTTCCTACACTCGAATAATATTAAATTCGGAGAGTGACGAAGAATAATTAAATACTACAAAATTAATATAATGGACGAAGAAACAATAAACGACATCATTGAAGCGATTGATGATCTGAAGAAAAAGATAGATCTTCCATCGGAGTTAGACACAAATAAAATTCGATCTGAATTCGAGACAATTGTTCAGGGAAAACTTGAATACAAATATACGCTGCCGTCCGAATATAAATTAATAAAGAAAATCCAAATTGCGATATATCAATCACTTGCAACAATCAGCGATGATCGCATCGAGGATTTTGTTAAATTATCGATGTTGGTAGAAAACGCTAGATTGATTTTATCAGACGCGTATGAATCACGAAAAATTACAAGTTCGCGTGTCAGGCAGTTGAAAAGACTTGTCGATGAAAGTAAAATTAGGGAATCATCCAATTCCTGAATAATTTCTGCAAAACAAAAAAAAAGATTAATTTTGAACATTCCCCTGGTTTTTATTTATTTTTTTCGCCCATTTTTCCCTGGGATACAGATTTGAAAATCTCACTCACGATTTCACCAAAAGATTGATACTCACAGTTTCCCCGCGTATATCAAGTAAATTTCCTTTCTGATCCGTTAGTTTGAAATTTATTCTTGACAAAAATCGATTATGACATCGCAGGTAAAACGGATTCATTGGTTCCTTGATTATCAAATAACCAGGAGATGCGCTAGGTGAAAATGAATACAATATAAAACCCTGATGGGCTTGATTTGACTCTGACGCATCAACATTGTAACTACCCTCGACAACATCCGCGTGAAGATAAATCGCGATAACTTCCGTTATATTAACGATACCCGGCGAGATATGCCGTCCGCCACCAGTCGGATCATTATTGTGTTTGAGAATCAATTCCGATTGTATTTTTTTAGTCCATGCGGCATGTAATTTCGGAAATAAATCATCAATGGTATCAGTGACGGATTTTCTCATCGCATCAAAATCAGAATTGGGGAATTTGAAATTTGGCAGTGTTTCCTCGGTTAATTCAAATACTCTCATGAATTTTTGTTTTTCTCCTGAGTTTTTGATCAACTCGAATTTGCTAATAGGAAGAACATACTCGGCAATTGATATATCGTCGACTATCGCCCGAATAAACATATCATGATAATATTCAATATCATTCGCAAGTTGATTTAAAATTTTCACGTGCTTTATAATTTCGCTACATGAACCAGATTTATTTAGGATGCATTCATGAAATGATCCTCGCAATAAATTTAATTGTAATTCGTGTTCTTGAATAAACTCGTCGAGGGTTCTTCTTACCAAGATACCGTCTATGGGGGCTATTATCCTGTTAATGTGGGTAGCGTCGAAGATTTTCACATCTGGGGGGATTTTAGGAAGAGGCAGCCATGAGAGAATTCTTTCGTTAATAAAAGTGAAAGCGAACATTACTAGGTTAAATTTGTGGTTATTCATGAGATTGATGGCGCTGTGGATCAGAGGCTTGTGTTTGATATCTCCATACCATCCTTCGTCGGTTGTAAAATCCGATTTTTTTGGTTCCGGTAGTTCTGGAAGGGCTTCCTCATACCAACCTGGAATAATAACATCCGATTTTTTTGGTTCTACCAGAGGTGCGACCTCGGGCCAACCTAATATATTTCTAATCGATGATTGGTAAATATCAACAATATACGGTGATTTCACTTCTATCATTGACGATAGTGTTGGATCATGTGAAGATATCTTTATTCCCGGAGTAGCATCGCCGGTTAAATTTGATATTCTAGTGGTAAATTCATTATTCAGTTGATCAATTTCATAACTGCCCGTTGGTATACCAACGACGATCCAATCAGGTGTTCCATCGGGTTTATTTTTATTTGCAAAAACAAGTGAATTATTTGACATCAAATTACCGAATGATTTCGATCTAACATTAGGCCAGCTGTTGTAGACGCGCAATTGTGTTAATGCAATTTCGTTGACGTTGATTGGTGTTGAAAATTAATGCTAAATTCTGGTTTCGTTGAACTTAGCGATATTAACGTTGTTGTCGGTGGTGTCGTGTTTGTCACGATCTGGGCTAGCTCGGACATTATTAATATTCATTTGTTCAATCTCCGAGTAGATACTGATAATCGAAGAAAATTCTAGATCGGATATAATACCGTCATTAAGACTCTCCGAAAGTAACGATGATAATTTCGAGTATGCGTCATTGATTTTAGTTAGTTTACTTTTGTACGAAGATAGTTTCTCACTTGTGCACGAGGATATCTTTTTTGCGATGATATTTAAAACACCGGCAATTGTTGTTGTTGACGAGATTATTATTGTTGCTACGATTGGCGCTATCATTGTTACCGCGGATAGAATTATTCCTGCACCAGCGACCACAGCAGATACCGCGTACACAGCAACATCAATGGTAACTAATCTGCGCTGATATTTCTTTATTTTTATCTGATAATCGTCGAGGAGTTTTTTTAGTGAATCCTGCCATGATCGCGCCTGATTGTAGCGGTAATCCGATGCGGTCATTTATTAATCTACGATATCAATTGCATGATCACTGTTATATTCGTATAAAAATTCGAAAATTGCAGAATAGTGAGTTGGTTCTGTGAAAGATCTATCTGGTGGTTCCAAATAAATAAATGTGTTGCTATTTTCTTTTAACGCAATAATAAAAAATCCCGGGGAAATTTCATGAAATTTATAACCAGAATTTTGTTGTCTTTCTTGTACTACTTGTATCTTAAATTTTATATCGGAGATAATATATACCCGATATATACCAGTAATTGGCGCATTGAAAGTAAAATCGTTTCTTTCTGGACTCCAGAAAAGATCATATGACCTAAACACAAATGGTACATAGCAGGATATTTTTTTTGTTTCTACCTCCGCTGGTATCGAAATTCGCGATAATATTTCAAGGTTCATTGACGATATTTTTGTGTTGATGTAATCAAACCTCGTAGTTGCTCTGAGAATATCCTCGTTAATATCTCGAATTTCTTTCTCGTACACTGATGTTTCGACTCGTTTTGATATCATTTTAGTTAACATGTCAGTGTCATTGAGATTATTCTCGTCGAGTTTTTTTATTTCATCGTTGATGGATTTTATTTGTCCTTGCATCACGTTAATCCCCTTGGTAAATTCAGGAACAACAACATCGCCGAGTTTAATAATTTCCTCGTTGATTTTTTTGCTGAGATCGTCGATTGATGGTTTCTCACCCATCGAGATATTTATCTTGGTAATTTCCTCATTGATGGATTTTACTCTCTCAATGAGATCGCTGTGTGTATTTGAGGAGGTATCGATGAATTTTTTTATATCCTCGTCGAGTTTTTTATTGAGATTTTTTGATACCTCCTCGAGTTTTTTAAGGTCGTTAGTTAATCTGTTAAGTCTTTTTGTCATTCTGTCCTGAAGATCGTCGTGTAATGCTTTATCGGCCTTCAGAAGCAACGTTGCTGATAACTCTTTGTCGGATTTTTCCACATCCGCGATATTGACCTTCAGGGGTAACTTCGCTATAATATCGGCGATATCAGCAATAGATTTTAATACCATCTCCGATTGGCGAGTAAACTGACTAATGTGATCGCGGTATTCGTCTCGCTTGATTATATCAGTTATTTTGATATTGCTAGTTTGTAATCGCCCTTCGGTATTTTGAAAAACAGCAACTTCACCAGGATCAACTTCTGATAGTGATAGAAGATTGTTAATATCGCTCTTAGTTGCAAACTTTGATGTATCGATGTCGACTGCTCCCTTTTTTTCTTTTCTGAAGAGAGATCTACCGTAAATGTCAACCATGATATTTATCTACGGTATATTCAAATAAAATTTTGCGATAAGGGTTGGATGATTTTGAAATTGCATCAAGGACATTAATTGACTCCGGGCCGCATATTGGTGGATCTGCTAATGTTTGTGTTGGAAGCGTTGAATACCAAACCGGAAGTTTTAGCTTTGACACATATTTGATAAATTCATTTGACGGTGCTAATCCATATGAGTCGAAATAAATAACTTCGCGAGGATTAATCGCGTAAGCAACCCAGTGAGTGCCAGGACCGGAATTTTTATCGAGATTTATTATTCCTGTCTCGGTAGGATTTGGTTTATCTGGTAGTTGATCTCGCATAAATACGCCTCTGAAAAATTTTATTTTCTTTTTTTTTGCTTCACTTATCAAATCTAAATTTGAGGCTGGTAGGCTCGACTTAACCCGGATCCGTACGGGGGTCGTCTTAGGTAAAGGCCGGATCCTTGTCGTTGCTGCATCATTTTTGCAAGAAGGAGGGGAGCAAGAAGAGGAGGGAGAAACCCTCCCTTTTTTTTACGATATCTTCCTCCGGTAACTTTTTTTGCTAATGCGGAACCTATCCCTCCAAGCGCGCCTAATCCTACTGCCTTTGCAATCGCGGGAGCCGCCGCAGCTATCAATCCCGGAATAGCGGCAAATAAAGGAAAAATACCGCCAGTTTTGATCATATCTCTGATTGCTCCTATTGAGAGATTCAGGCGAATACCAGTATTTGCTGATCTGGCTCTGGTGAAATGTCCATGTTGATTTTTAGTTAACGATAGTTTGTTAGGTCCACCGTGAAGCTGATTGCTTTTTAAGGTTAAACTTAAACCTCGTCGCGCTGTTGTTGCCGATTGAAGCTTTTTCACCTGACCGGGAGTCAGAGTTACACTGACGTGCTCGTATGGCATATTAATAATCACTTTATCTAAATTTAGAATTTATTACATATTTTCTACGGGCGCGTCTATAATTCTCATTCTACCACTGATGCCTTCCAATATCATTGTTCTATCACTGAGGATCACCGCAATTACTTTATATAAATTATTTCCGGTTCGAATTCTAGCTTTGAAATGAATATCAACAACTGATTGCTTTACCAAATCGAGATGCTCCAGGGAAAAGTAATAGATAGGATAAAGTTTATTAAAATCCAACTGTGATATTTGCAATCCAGTATCGATATTTTGATCGCGACCCATAAAACTTAGTAACTGATGATACGCGCGTGCCGTGGAGTAATTGGCAAAATTAATAGATAATTCCTCGGATGGTTCTTGCTGACCGTTTATTCTCAACGAAACGTTTGTTGCGTTGATATTATCGAATATCATATGACTATATAATTGATGATATCTTCGTGTATGCAAAAAAGCAACAAAGATATGACGCGGTGCAGAGGTACCTTGCTGTGATGCAATACGCCAAGTAAAATCACCATCAATATCAGTGGTTGTGGAATCTGTTGATGTTGTTAGCCACGACATAATAGATTTACCACCTTGATTCATGAATGATAATAATTTTTCTTCCGCGATTATTGATGGAGTTATCGCTGGCATCCACAAGGTAAATTTTAGTAATTTTACCCTACCTCCATGATTCGTGTCATCATTTGCACCTATCACGTTTGTTTGGTAATCGATATCACCTTGTCGCCAAATAGCATCATTGCTATCCGCTTTCCTAATAAACGTTACGGTGTGTTTTGCTCCGTAAATAACTTTTCTAAAATGCCTACAAAATCCGAATATATGAGATAACGGAATAGCACAAGAGAAATATCTATGTAACCCCAGCAACATAGAATTTCTCGTGGCAAATCCAAGATTATAATCAGGATTAGTGCCAACAGGAAGATCCTGAAGATTTGCAAAGAGGCCTGGATTAGGAAGGACGCGATCGTTGGGTTGTCTAATATCAAGCGGTCTATTATCGGGACGATCAGAATTATCTTTGGCAAACATCATACCCGGACCAGCTGATCTAGTAAAATCATCCGAGTATCTCGCTAGACCTATTATCGTTGTTGCTAAGTCAACATCATTGGTAATTGACTCAATCTCTCTTCCATCAATCATGTAAGTGGCGTTCTTGAATAATGCCATAATGCCGTTATTGACAAATCCGACTCTAAAATCTTGACCATAGAGAGTAACGCCGTCACCTCTAGTAATTTCACCGGTAACTTCAATATATGCCTCAGATGGAAGAAAATATCTCGTTGTATCGTGAACTTGAATCTCCAGGCGATTATCAGTATTTGGTGTTACTGCATCGTACGAGAAATACTGAAAATCTCGTACTGATGTGTCTCTACCTACAGGCTCATCCATGTCAAACACTTCATTTGACATTCTTGCGAACATTATTATTAATGATATCGTCTAAAACGAAGACCGCTACCTGAAACAAAACTTGTGTTTCCAAGATTTGCGTTTGCAATTTCATGCGCCAGATTTGTGTTTGCAATTTCATGCGCTAAATTTGTGTTTGCTAGATTTGTGTTTGCAATTTCATGAGCTAGATTGGTCTTAGCAACTTCCTGTGCTAGATCGTTTATTTTCTTATTTGCTGCGTCGTTTATGGTTTTGCTAATTTCGGGTGGCATTTCGCTGGTGATAGGTAATTTGACTGGCCGTTTTTTGCGTATTAAATTTAATATTTTATTTTTGACAGCATTGAAGCCTTTACTAGCCAAATTACTAATACCAGAAACAGCTGTCTCGCCGATCTTTCCTATTGCTTTTAATCCTAATTGTTTGATCGCAGGACCAATTTTAGGTGCTACTCGCGTGACAAGACTTCCAATGATATCACCAAATCCATTACCGTGAATATATTTGTATACTGGCAATCGAGAGTTAACTACGCGGACCTGATTAGATCTGCGTTGATGTTTGTGAACAATCATGTTATTTCAATTGTATTGTTTTAATCGATGAGTTCATCGACGAGTTCCTTGTAAATGTGAGAATTGATGATACCACCACGAAATAATCGCTGACAAATATCTGATGCTTCGTTGACTACTTCACGGGAGTTATTTCCTGCTCGTTTTCCTCCGATTAATACTTCGAGGCGAGATACATCATTGACAACACTGTCAGGACAAACTGTATATCCACTTCCTTTCTTTTCTGAATCCTCAAATACTTCTCCTGACGAACTAGACGACGTCAGTGGTGAATATATATCTGGTGGAGGTGAAGGGGTACCGCCCCTAAGTGTTTTACCCTCCCCGGGGTCAATTCCCCATCTTATTGGTTTTTCAGTGGGACCCCTGTAGTTTGACGGCGTTGGTTCTGGAGGTGCGGGTCGCCAAGAAGGGAATGCAGAAGGTTCCCTTGGATATAATGTAGGAGAGAGAAGAGGGTGATGAGGATCAAAGGAAAATGATTCAGGACTATCACTTTTAGGCGGTGAACCTTTATCTTTAGGTGACGAACTTTTACTTTTAGGTGACGAACTTTTACTTTTGGGTGGCGAAATTGCCTTTTTCGCACTCGCAGCTCTGTATTTAATAACATCTGATGAAAATTTTCTAAAATTTTCATCATCATATTTTACTGGTTTTTCTATACTACCAAAATACATCATTGCTAGCCAATCAATTTCCTCAATTTTATCAGCATCAATATCTTTTCGCAAAAGTAATCTTTTATTTTCCGGAGAATTATCCGCAGCCATTTGAACTGTTGAATCATAGTTGCGAGTTAAATGCAACATGTTTTCATCCAAATAATTTTCAGCAGATATTCTAGGACTAAGAATAAACGAACTACTAGCCGGTGATGGTACATATTCGGGAACAATTATTGGTTTATCACTCTGATCTTTTTTCTTTCTTGATTTTCTTTCTTTTTTCTGTGGTGGAATATCTTCCTTTGGTCTAGCTCCTAATTCCTCTGGTTGAAATATTGGCTCCTGTGGTTGAATATCTTCCTGTGGTATTACTTTTCTTCCTCGTTTTTTAGGTTTTGGTTCCTCTTGTTGAATATCTTCCTGTGGTTGAATATCTTCCTGTGGTGCTGCTTTTCTTCCTCGTTTTTTAGGTTTTTGTTCCTTCATTTCTTCCGCTCCCTCCCTATTATAAAAAAATCTAGCGTTTGCTGCTTCTGTAAATCTTCTATAAAATGGATCAGTTTTTCTCGCCTGCGTCATTCTCGCATAAATTCTATACATCGCAGGATACCATTTATCACGAGATGAATATCTCTCTCTTCCTATTTCAGTCAAATATTCATCTCGAATATCAAATGCATCTTCAACAAATTGACCAAATTGATCTATATTATATATCTCAGATAAAGGTCGTGATATCATTTCCCATCCCTCATCGGTAAAATTTTCTCTTAATTCATTGATATCATACTTCCTTCCTCCTCCCCCTCCTCCAGGTCCTCCTCCAGGTCCTCCTCCAGGTTTTTTCCCTCTAGGTCTTGCTCCAGTTTTTCCTTTACGACCTACTCTATAGGCAATTGCAGGTTGCCCACCCTGCTGCGCTGCTGCTGCTGCTATTGCTAATCGATCGGGTAATGTTCGTGATTGCTCCTCAATACCTTTCAACGCGCGAAAAATTCCACGTTTTCTGGCTTCCTCATCTTCCTTATATTTTTCGTCACCATATACAGTTTGTTCAATTGTTTTAGTAATTGGCTTCAACCATTTTGCCGAAGTTTCGGAAATTCCATGTTGCATATCTTCGTAACCACGAACATTTCTCTTAAATAATTGTTTTGTCGGAATGAACTTCTTTAATGCCGCTAATTGCTCTCGCGCTAATCTGGCAGAATGAGGTTCTCCAACTGTGCTAGTTTTCCGACTCATCTTATTTTCAATGATATTGTTTTATTGTAAGATAAAATTAATATCCGCAATCCAATCTTGCAATCACACACAAACTTTACTATACCCCCCCCAAAAAAAATTGCTGTTTTTTTTGTATCTGAAAATTGCACTCCGGGTCGAATTTACGCAAATTAATTTACGTAGAAGGCTGTATTTCTGCTTTCTGAGGCTTCTACGGAGAAAGTTTGCGTAGGAGGGTTGATTTGGTCTGTGCCACCTGGTCTGTAGAACTTCCCTGCTGCTGTTACACATCAAATGCTTTGAGACAAGTTGCATTCACAAGATTCTACCATCTACTGCATTTAGGTGCAAAACAGAAAAGGGAATGATTTTAAGAAAAATTTTCTTTGGAAAAAGTGGCCTTCAGATTTTGATCACAGTATGTACCAACTTTCATGAGGACCAATGGAAAATGGAGACTAGCTGCATTCACAAGATTATGTCATACACTACAGCTAGTGCCAAGTCAGAAAGGGCAATAACTCTAAAACTAAGAATACCATAAATGGCATATTATACAATGACCCGATGTTTAATAGTCTTTAATTTAGAAAACTTAAATTTCTGTGTAGAAACCTCATTTCTATCTTCAGTCAGTGATCTTATTCTTGAACCTTTGACTCTGACCTTTATTCTCAAAAATGACATGCTTCACCCCTGAACTAAGTGCAATCCAAGCACAAAGTTTTAGACCAGGTATGTGATGTATAACTAATGTTATTGTCTTGAAGCTATTTGTATTCTTTCAGTCACAGTGACCTTGATATTCTGACTCCAAATTCAATACGGTTCTTCCTTACATCAAGTGCAAGTCATGCACAAAGTTTCGGAACCATAGATGATGGGGAACTCATGGCACTGTGTGAATACTTTTTCTTTTTGCAGTCACAGTGATCTTGACCTTTGACCCCTGATACCGATTGCATTTCTTCCCAACCTCAAGTGCAAGCTATCCACAAAGTTTAGTAACAATTGATGGTAGAAAATTCAAATTATTGTGTGGAAACCATTATTTTAAACTATCTTCAGTCACAGTCACCTTGACCTTTGCATTTTTTGGTCTTGAAATTAATAGGGTTCTTCCCAAACCCAAGTGTACATGGATGACAATTTGAGTTACTGTGTGGAAATGACATTAATAACAGACACACAGATGGTCAACATCATAACATAGAATGTTCTGCCTTATGGCAGGCATTTAAAAACTGCAGAAGCAGTGATTTGTCAACATGTGCATCATTAGATGATGATGACCATAATATGTACCGCATGTCATAGTGATCCATCCAAAACCATGAGACTAACTGCATTCATAAGATTCTGTTGTAAAGCTAACCCCTGACTTAACGTGACAGTTGCATTCTCAAGAGTGGTTGCATAACGTGAAACCACGGAACTCAAAATTTTGGTTTCACTTCCTTTAATTTTCGTTTAAAAATAAGTACTGGTAATTCAATTAACTCTAATACCATTCATTTCATTTCACCCATTTACAAATCACAATTTTTTTTTTTGTTTCTGAAAATAATTTCATTAACCCTTCATATGAAACTGCATCAATGCAAATTTGCTCAAGTCAAGCAGATACCTGTATACTGCATTCAGCTAAAAGACAACAAGGGCAATAACTCTTATAAAACTTGCAGAATAAAATAATTTGCCAATATGTGCATCTTCAGGCAGAAAACTTACCAAAGTCACTGAAGCCTGAAATGCATGCCACACTATGGAATTTTTGTGCAAGGGTGTTGTATTCAACAAAAATTGTCCATACAAAAAGTGTTGTGACCATGCAAATAGTTTTGATTGATCAATAATTACAGCTTTAAGGTTAAGTCAGTTTGCCTACATCTATTAAGCAGAAGCATACTAGCTTAATTACCACAATTAAATTCATTTTAGAAATACATGTACAAATGTACAGTGTATATAGCAGCTGATTAGAAACAAAAAGTGTACATCCTTTACATACAAAACCACTCATAAATAACATGAAAGAATTCTCTATGCAAATGTGTGTAACGTGGAGGATTTTTCATTAAAGGTAAAATATGCCCATTCTTTGCATATGAAATGACTGTAATTGATCAGAAAAAATGAGACCCTTAAAACAACTAATGCTCTTATGTCCACAATGACTTAGAAAGAATTCAAGATTAGTCCACATCTTCTTTTAACTGCCGTGTGTTGCTGTTGTTGTTGTTGTTGTGGGGTTTAACGCCATTTTTCAGCACGATAGGCTATACATGGCGGCCAGTATTAATGGTGGAGGAAGAACCCGGAAAAGCCCGGAAAGAACCACTGACCCACGAGAAGCTACTGGCAAGCTTTCTCACATGCCCACATTGGCTGAAGCCGTGTGTTGCATATATCTGATAATCTTGCGCAATAAGAATTTCATATTAGCCAGTGTGGCAGCCATATTTGATATAAGATCAGCACCATTTTCATTATGGACAAACCAGACACCATTAGAATACTTTTAGTGTAAACCACATGTTGATATGACAATCTACTGAAGAGAATTTGTGACAAGATATTCAATATGTTTATTGTGGCATCCATGAGGTCAGATTCGCACCATTTTCATTCATAACCAACTAGATGTTATAGTCTTCTGGTGAAAACTCCAGGTTGATGACTTTCCATTTTGGTGGAGTACCAAAACCAAGAGTTTCAAGATGGCTGCTTTTTGTGGCCATATTGGATGTCACGCTGGCACCGTTCTATTTTAAGACAAACTAAACATCATAGGGAGATGTTTTAGCGAAAACATGTTGATATGATCATCCCATTCAGGTGGTGTTTGGTAGCCACAAGATGATTACCAAGATGGCCACTGTGTTGGCCATATTGGATGATGGGGCAACACATTTTTCATTTAGGAACAAGTAGACATCATAAGGCGTCTTTTCATGAAAATGTAGTTTGTAGGGTGGGGGATGGTAAAACTAATGTTAATGATGTAATACTTACGTGTTGCTATTGCATATCTCTTTTTCAGATGGAAAATACCCTGAACCATATGAGAATTCACCCTCCTATAGGGTGACTCCAGACTGTTCTAAAATCCAAAACAAGCTTCTGGTCCATGTACAGAAGTCCTCATTCTTTTATAGAAGGTAGCCTTTGACTAGTCAGTTTTCAGTGCAGAGAGGGAGGAGGAAATCCGACTATAGCAACAGGCAAATTTTAAATCATTAAAATAAGTAATCCCCCCACAACCTCCCCTCTACATTTCAACACCAGTAATACCTAACCTTTGCTATTGCACAGCTAAATTTGATGATCCCACCACTGGTGAAGAAAAAGGAATATTCACCATCACTGCAGCAGTGAAAACCACTGCTAGATGGTATCCGCATGGGTTGTGATACAAAAATATGCCTTCACTTTAGTCAGTTAACAAGCGACGGCCAGCAAAACATCATAATAAGTCTTCTGGTAAAAACCCATGTCAGTACAACTTGAGTTCAGAAGAAGTAGCAAGAACAAGAGTTTCATGACTGTCATATTGAACATCAGATCGGCACCATATTCAAATAGGACAAACAAGACCAAAGCATGAACATATGTATATAGTTTCATGGCAATCCTCCATGCAGTTTAAGAGAAGCATTGATAACAAACTTGTGCCAACAGATGGATGTCAGACAATGGATGGTCAATGACCAAGCTAAAGAAAAGGTACATTTTCCATGGACTTGTAACATGCAAGATTATCACAGGTAAAAAGTACAAACCCCTTACATACCAAATCACTGTAATTACCCACAAAATTGCCATCTTAACATTTTTCAAGGACTTTTGTAACATAAAAAATGATTTCATCAAGGACAAAAAGTGCATAAACTTTACAGATGAAATTACTACAATTCATTATGAACCACAAATTTATCTCCCTATGTACTGACGTTACATTAATTATCCTGGCTCTTTGCAATGGTTTATCAAAATGGATGGATAGCACTGGCTGCTCTACTAAAAATTCAAGTCCGATTATGCAAGCAAACTAACTAGCTTCTTTAAAGCAGTTGGAGTCATCTGAGTAGGATAAAGTACAAACAATTTAAAAAATTTCATGGGGTACCAATTTCATCAATTTTGTGGTTGCAACAAGTCAAGAATTTAAAGACCTAATGAAGAACAATCCTTCAAAGAAACATTTGGACTTCTTTCCCACTTCATGAAGTTAGGTATCAATTAAGATGTCTTTTTTTGTTGCAACACTATAAAAACTGATACCCTTGAAAATACAGTTCACGGTACAGCTCCCCCTCATTATAGTGCAATAAGGAGTCTATCTTTGTTATTATATTGTGTGATAATGTTTGGCAAAAGTACTATATGGTCAATATTCATTCAGAAAACCACTATTTCAACCACTTTCCTTCCATCATATGTGATATCAATACTAACTGATTTAACCAGCAAAAGTTACATGTATTATGCATAGTATGAATTCTGTAAAATTGAACTTATTTGCCTACATATTGCAGATAATGAATCTTGCTGACCTCCCTAGCTATATTGGATTTCTCTTCAGAGGCACAGAGTATGTTACTATTTATAGCATACAGCTAGAGCCTGGTTCCCAGTATTACCAAAATTGCCATTTTATTTGTACTGATCCATTTCTTTTTTATTCCTGATATTTTTCAAATCTATCTACCTACTACAGTGACTAGCTGTATTGGAAGGTTACATCTGCTTGTCAATAGACAATCAAATTGGCAATCGTTTATTTACACATGCACTGTATTGTATCCAAGGAGACTACATACTTAGAAATACCATTGAGGTGTTATATGTAGTGTTCATTTGGTAGACCTGGTATAATTGGATTTGTTTCAATATCCATTTCAGATGTCCTACAGCCTACACTCACAATAGCGAATAGCAGCACGATACAGTGAAGGTTAAATAGAGATAAATGTTGCTGTCCAGTTTCAATTTTGTGGTTATATAAAACTAATGAAAATTGGAAATAATAATTTTTTTAATAACTTTTGTACTGAGATCCATGGGGCATTGTGTTACATTGGAATTATTTTATAATGATAGGCACTATAATGAAGGAGAGCTGTACCGTATATACTTGCTTATAAATAAAGTCAAACTGCAAACAACAAAGTTCCTGATCTGCCATAGCATAAGGTGCCAGTTGACCAGGGTATATGTTGTTTGTACTACTGATTACTCCTAACAAACTGCACAGACTCAAATCTGCCAGCGCATTATGTGATGGCAGATCAGGGTCTGTGCAGTTTGCAGTTGGGCTCATCTTATAAGCGAGTATATATTGTAACTGATGAAAGTTGTAGAAAGTTAATTTTAAGTGAAAGAAACTATAGTTAAACACAAGCTAATTCTTATAAATGATGTACCCATTTTTTATATAAGTAAACTTTACATAGCCAGTCAGTGGTAAAAGGGTAAAGGTTTAAATTTAGAGTGATTTATCAGTCATCTATCGACAGAGCCTAACATATTTCATGGAGATGTTATGACTGCAGAAAGGACGTGGAGTGGATAAATGATGAAATGTAACCTAATGCGTGATAAAAAAAAACTGGAAAAAATCCCATACTTTTGATTTTATAATTAACATATACATTCACTTATAAGTGCAAATGCAAACTGTACCGACCCAGATCACTGGCAGATAATGCACTGACAGATCTGGATCTATACGGTTTGTTAAGAGTAATCAGTATTGTACAAAACATACACCCTCATCTGCCATCACATTATGTGAAGGAAGCTCAGGATCTATGTTGTTTGAAGTTGAACATGAATTGCAAGCAAGTATATTGTTATGTATATCTATATATTTGTATATGCTTTTTGTTATTCATAAGACATCTTCCTATGCAAATTTTATTATTATTAATATTAAATTTACATTTAATTAATATGTAAAAGAAAGGTTTATTAGATAAATCTTTCTTTTTCTTTAAGAGGGGAGGTGGTCAGTATATCTATATTTTTTGCACACTGCATCTAAATTTTTTGTAATTATTAGTTTATTACCAAATTGTAATGATCATCTGTACTCAAAATATTAGATAGCTAATTTCTGTACATGGGTATCAATTCTATTTTAATATAGAGTTTAGATTGTGTATGACCTAAAAATAGGTGTTTACGATCAATAATAATAATAATAATAATGATCATATACCTGTTTACTAGTTTGGTGTTATTTCCAACTGGATGGTTGGTCAGGTGAGTTCTTAAAAGAATTAGGTTATTCCCCATTAGATGGGTTGGTCTGTAGGTTCTTTTATGACATGGGTTATTTACTACATTTCACATAGTGATTAGGAAAAAAATGCATTTTAGCGATGTTAGTTTGTATATAAGGAGAGAAATGAGCAATTGATTTTATTCCTATTTTGGATTGATTCCTAGTTTGGATTCCTATTTTGGATTCTTATTTCCTATATTCTTGCTGTAACATCAGTCTGCAGATGTATTAAATGTTGTTTTTAGATATTATTTGAGAGGAGACATTTGTACTAATTATTCACTGGAATTACAAAGTGCTGAAATATTATTCTGTGTATGCTGTAATTTTATTCAAAGGAATTCTGGACAAAGCCATTCTGATATGTCAGGACATTTGGCAGACCAGTACATTCAGATATCTGGAATAGATTCAGAACATTCAATTCTTTAAGACTTGTGACAGAACTTTGGTAATGAATTTTTAGTTCATTAATATACTGTAAGTTCCTCTTAAAGTTTCATTTTATAACTTTCATAATTAAATTATTTGTAAAGTTTTTTAAAACTTTGCTGGTTTTGCTTCTTTTTGTTACTTAGTTTATGACCATAGAGTCGTAACATATGTACGTAACTAGTATTGCAAATAAGCATACTGTCTTTAAAAGTCCCTAGCTCAGAGTTGCTACTATGAATCTAAAATGAAAGAAAACAGCAAAACAGTAATGCTCACACTTTTGCTTTTGTTTCAAATGAACAAAAAGATCTTCAACTCACTCACAATAATCTTGAAAGAAGGGCAATAACCACACTAAATACTGTATTAATTATTATTATTAATCAATAAGCAATTTTAGATATCAACAGCACTTATCAGTAATGCTTTAACCTTATTGCCCATTAGATAGCAAGAAAATGGTTTTAAACTTCCATTATAATAAGCTGATAAAATGTATCAACAAAGTTAAGCACACAGGATCCCATGAGCGAGAACAATGTATCTCCCTGTTACACAAATCTAGGCAACACAAATTCAAATTGTTTGCATTAGAACTAATGGTAAAGATGCATCCAAGGTGTGCACAGGAGTCAAAATTTGAAGGACATGGGAACAAAGGGAGAAAACTGCACTTTACTTTAGGTGCCCATCCTTTCAGTTCATTTCAAACCAACTGATAATTTTTGCAGTTAATGCTCCAGTGGAAAAAAGGTCTTCAAGTCAATTGTAATAATCCTGAAAATGGGCAATAATTTAACTAATACTACTAATTATTAAGTAATCTAAGAGACAAAAAACAATGATACAAAAGCTTAAACCATCACATTCCACCAACCACCCACATTAGACAACAAAACTGTGTAGACTTTCCACCATCATAATTTACCTATCAAAATGTGTATCAATGAAGTGTTAAACCTATGATCCAGTTAACTGGAAAACGATGCATCCCCTGTCCCCAAAATGTGAGCAAGGATGCACAAAAAATGTCAATGAGGCAAATAAATGTTTGCTTTAGAAGTGAGGGTTATAAAGTGTATGCAAGGGGTACAAATTTGATTGACATGGAGTCATAAATCATCAGAAATTCAACATCTCTTGCTTAACGTAAAACAATGTTTAGTCGATTCATAGTTATCCTCCCAAAATTCTAATGATACATAATGTAACCACAACATATGAAATTTAAATGAGCGACTGAAACCAAACAACACCCATGAAAAGGCTTAATACATTTTAAGTTTGGGCAAGAGAACATCAGTGGAACTTGGTTTATTATAGAGAAAACAAAATTCCACATTTTCACAGGAAAAAGATGTAGCCTTAGACACTGACCTCACAACATCAACCCAACCAAATTATTGCCTTTTTAAATGTATGTGATGATCATCTAAACAGTTCCAGATTCAAACTGCCAGATAAAAAGCAAACTCCTAGCATAAACTGATGTTTATCTTTGATCTCCTAACATCTGCATCAATGAATTGCAATCAATATTATGACATCCGACTGCTAGTAACGCTGAATAAAATATGACCCCAAGAAAACCAAGTCATCAAGCTAACATTTTATTTCACCCACGATGACCCTGACCTCTGTCTGTTCTATTTTTCAATGCAATAAGTAGTTTCTACTCAAAAGCAGGCTTCCTTCATTGAATTTTGAACAGATGCTTATAACAGCCTGAGTAACCAAGCTGGCATGTAGAGACAGGCGGAAGGACAGATGGTCCAATTAATCCTTGGATGCATTTAAGAAATTAGTCTAATTTAAGTGAAGCACAAAGTCAGTTACAAAGTAACAAGGTCAGTTCCCCAACTGACTAGAGATTCTAGCATTTAAACTTAACTGAAACTCTTTTGATGATAATAAAAAGGTGAGTTAATAAATTTGGTCAAATCATATAAATATTTAATGAAGAGAACTAAAATAGGAATGGATAGATGGTTAATTAGAGATAGATACATGTACACAGATAATACCACACATTTCACAACTGTGCCTACAGCTATTAAATGTAAGTCAACAGTAATAATTTGTTGCTAGAAGATAAAGCTGATACATTTCAAGCAACCTTTCAAAAAAGTTCACAGAGTGCTTCACACTTTTACCACCACTGGGTATATCAGGACCTAGCAAGAGTTTTTCCTGCAAGGAGAAAATTACTACAATATAAATCTATACTGTAATTCTTCTATACAATTTGACAATTCTTTCTTTATTTAGGAAACATTTTGTTAATTGATAAGCCCACCCATATCTTTAAAAAAAATTAAAAGTTAGACACCAATAGCTCCTCCATAGTCCAATGAATTGCTTTGCATTAGAGAAATATGGTATGTGTTCAAGATCAAAGCTTGTCTGTGTGGAAGTAACCTGAGATGGAAGTCACTGCAAGCAGCTAAAATGCATGAAAAAAATCTGAGATGGAAGTTGCTGCAAGCAGCTAAAACAGTAACAGCATTCATCTGCTTGCCAGAAGAAACAAAATACATTTATCTGAATCTACCTTTCAAAAAAGATCACAAAGTCCTTCACATTTTTACCAGTTTGGGGATTATCAGGACATACAGAAAGTTTTTCCTGCAAGGAGAAAATTACTTCCTTATAAACGTAAACTGCAATTCTCCCATGATAAGCCCATTCTGAATGATATGACAGCTCCCAAATGTTACACAATTTTGACAAAGTTTTATATAAGAAAACTCGTATCTAGGCTACATTTGATTTTCAAGACATTTGCAAGTGTGCCAAGATTATCCTAGAAGCAATATAATATATTGACAGCATGGAGGTAAAATATTCTGTAAAATGGTTACCAAGTTACAATTCAATAAACCTAGATATCATAATTATGAATTTCATTCCTCATCCTTAAATCAAGTTTGTTACCAGGCAGTCTTTGTTAACTCTTTAGATTAAAACAAAACTGGGACAATAGGTCCCACATACAAGCATACAGACAGACCCCCACCTCCCACCAACCACAGTTGTTACAAATTAACACTAAAATGAGTATGTTATTTACAGCCAATTACACTGGCATATTTTAGTTTTTATACAAAACACTTTGAGCAAATTATTGCCTACACCATACCAAGGAAATGTGTGCTAATTGTCTTTTTCAAGGACACACCAAGGTAGCTGACCTGGGCTTGCCTGGGTTGGTATCAAACCCATGAACCTTGGTTGGAACTTTCACCTCTATAGACTCTTAGCATCAAAAGCAAGATGTCCATGCCCAAGTGTAAATTAGACCAGTGAATGTTTGCTTATCATGCAGATGGGAAGAATCACCTTTTGAGCTAACCTTGACCTTAGACCTAATAGCCCCATAATCTATAAGTTACTTCATCTACCCAAGGAAAAGGGACATATAAGAATTGAGAATGAAACAAATGACCACAGCAAACTAATTTTTAAAATGACAGCAGAGGCAACAGTGTGAAATATTTAAATACTACAAACCATTAATAATTTATAAGAAGTTCTTGGAACAAGCAAAAGAAATATTTAAAGCATGCAGGGTACATTTGAAAGACAGTTAAGTTCAAATCCTTTTGAATTGATTTAAAAAAAAAAATATTATACTGGTTATTATTTGTTTATATATATATATATATATATAGAGAGAGAGAGAGAGAGAGAGAGAAAGAATTTTTTTAGTAAATTCATTATGTTTCTCTTAAAATATTTACCTGATCACATTAACATTTGGAAATAAATTCCATTACCTCTTGAATCCAGCCCTTCTGTAATGACAAACATTTCATCATTCCATCTGCACAACATATAAACAAAGGGAAGAAACTCTTCCAAATTATCTCACCTTTCCACCTCCTAATGGCTTCCCACAGAGCATAGGTTGGCAAGTTAAATCTTGACTTAAAAGTCGACAGGGATGCTTGCATTGTGGCAAGGTGTGGCAGAGCTTAATAGTTAATAACTATGTGATCAGGTAAGTATGCTCAGAGAAACATAGTTTACTAACAAATTTACTTTCTCCATCAAATACATTCCCTGATCACATTAACATTAGCAGAATAGGTGAGAGAAGGAAAGACCGAACATCCAACCTCTGCAATGGGTATCCATTGAGAGAAATGTGGCTAAACCTCTCCCCTAATGACATGGCAGTGCAACCAATGGTCAAGAAACACGTCATGTCAATATACAGGTAATGAAAAATCCAGGTGAATCTAGTAAAGTGCTAAACTGATGCCTTTTGAGGAGATTGTGCTAATGTTAACTTGGTTTGGAGGTCATAGCCTGTTGCCATGGGATCTAATTCTTGCAATACTAAATCTCTGGGGACCCCGAGTGGCCGAGTGGTCTAAAGCACTCTCCGTTACGGATCACTGCCATCTCACCTCTGTCTGCGCAGGTTCGAGTCTCAGATTCAGCCAATGTGGGTATGTGAAGAAAACTTGCCAGTAGCTTCTCGTGGGTCGGTGGTTCTTTCCGAGGTTTTCCCGGGTTCTTCCTCCACCATTAATACTGGCTGCCATGTATAGCCTATCGTGGGCTGAAAAATGGCGTTAAACCCCACAACAACAACAACAACAACTAAATCTCTGAGATAGAAAACTATAGAAGGCTGGCTATGGATGCCAGCCAATGGCTTCCACAATGTCTTGGATTCAAACATTGCATTCAAACAGAAGTTTTGCAGAGATTTATTTAATTTCATGAGCTGATTTTTTCATAAGATCTATTTGGTCTTGTGAGACTTTAAAACATGCAGAGAATATGACCCACTTCAACCAAGATATTAAGGCTTGAGTGGATATATATTCTTTCCTGCTGAAGAAAGAGGCATTGTTTGGATTGCTGCCTCTCTCGACATATCAATAAAGATAGAGAGTAGATGACCACTTTCTTGCTTCCCACAAAGGATAACTGGCTTCTATCTATGAAAACCTAGCTGCAGAATTAGGACCAAAGAACCATCTGATCTGAACTGGAGATAATTTGTGTATATTGAAAGGGCATGCAACTCACCCTGCATGCCAAAGCAGAAAACATGTATTAAAAGATAGTAGTTCCAATGATGTTTTGGCTAAAGTGTCACATATAGAAAGTTAAACACTGTCAAAACCCAGTAAAGATTCCACTTAGAAAACAAAAAATAAGGTGAGTTATCTGGGTCTATTCCCTCTTGCCACTCACTTTGGTGAAGAAGAAGGGTTAAGGAGCGGGTTTTCTAACTGAATGAACTGGTGTTAATGCAGATCACAACTATCAGTTGGGAATTTTTCAAAGGAATTCCTGCCATGAACCACTGTTTGTTCTGCCATGATTAAGGAATGATAACTATTTCAGTTGAAATAACAATTCATTGATCAGGTCAACTGGGAAAGAGGTGTCACTGGCCCAGCTAGGCCATCTGCAGTGATGAAAAGGTGACAGAGAAGGATAAAATTCACTGCAGCATTGAGCTTGTGGAGGAGTTCAAGAAACTCTCCTGCTGAAATTCACTCCATGTTAGAAATTGACTTAGCATGCTCACTAATCCATGCTATATGTATGTGAGGGAAGTGAACAAGGCTGCGACTGGTAAAAAAATCCATAACCTGGTTTTTTAAAAAATGCTGGGATGAAATGAAATTTGATTTGTCCCATTTTAATAAGAACCCTAACAGACTCCAAAGGGAAAGATGACTGTTCCTTCTCTGTACCAAAGGTGTACTGTGGACCATGTTGAGTGAAAGGAAGTGACCACAAAGTTGATGACCTTTGAATGCTGATGGACTGATGTTGAGACCAAATAAGAGTGCACTCAGTTGGTATATCATTCCATGGAACCAAGACCAAAGAAACTTGTGTGATAAAGTTTACATAGGGACATGAAAAAAAATGTCCTGATTAGGTCTAAACTGACCAAACATCATCCCTATTTATGGAATTCCAGATAGAAAGTGTAATCTCCATTTTGAACCTCAGTGCTGCTATGTCCTTGCTGAGCCAGCTGAGGTCTATAACTTGCCTTAGTCTCCCAGTGCTGAGGTCTATAACTTTCCTTATTATCCCATTAGCTGAGGTCTGTAACTTGCTTTAGTCTTCCATTAGCTGAGGTCTGTAACTTGCTTTAGTCTTCCATTAGCTGAGGTCTATAACTTGCTTTAGTATCCCATTAGCTGAGGTCTATAACATTCCTTAGTCTCCCATTAGCTGAGGTAGTAACTTGCCTTAGTCTTCCATTAGCTGAGATCTATAACTTGCTTTAGTATCCCATCAGCTGAGGTCTATAACCTTCCTTATTATCCAATTAGCTGAGGTCTATAACTTTCCTTAGTATCCCATTAGCTGAGGTCTGTAACTTGTCTTAGTCTTCTATTAGCTGAGGTCTATAACTTGCCTTAGTCTCCCATTAGCTGAGGTCTATAACTTTCCTTAGTATCCCATTAGCTGAGGTCTATAACTTGCCTTAGTCTTCTATTAGCTCTGGGCACTAGAAATGACTGGAGTGAAACCCTGGAGAATTTAGACTGAACTCTCTCCACTCCTTTTGCTTGGTTGCCTGGCTATCTTTTATCACATTTCTGAATGAGTAGGATATTTAAAGTAGTTTAATTATATCACTTACACAAAAATATTCATAACAGCATTTGATTGATCAATTAAATGAGTTGACCAAACACACGACCATGACTGCTAGCTTTTACACAGGTAGGATTAGCATGCCTTTAAACTTTTCTTTTTATATTACACCCCATTTATTTGATCTGATATAAAAGATCTAAGTAATATGATAATACAAAGCAGATCTGCTTTTAATTCAGTGCAAAGCAGATCTGCTTTTAATTCAGTGCAACACTACAAATAAATACATTCATAAGTCAGATATCAAAACACAGTCATGACTTAATTAGGCATAGCTATTATGATGGACCAACATATTTCACATTTGAATACAAGAGGACACATTACATTTATAATGAATGCACTTAAACCAAACGAAAAGACAGCACTAAAATGCACAACATATTTAATTGGTATTTATTTATCAAAGTGCTGCCTCCATAGGCATTAGTGACATTTTCATTGATCAAAATTTTGTTGAATATTGTTATTTATGGTGTCCTAAGAATGTTGTTTGGAAAGAAAATTTAACCAAATATATCACTGCTTATTAAGGCTGAGAATTTCAAATTTCCAGGCATTATTCAACTTTTCAACAATAAAATGAGCAATATAACAAAGTTTCAGTTATCATTTTGATTGCAATTTCTTCACTTTCAACAAATAGGGCCCATCTTTTAAGGTATTTACAAGTTTAAACAAATGGACCCAGGCCAATCTACATATTATAAACAGGTTCGCAAGTTATTAGGGTGCAACTTATCAAAGTAGTGATGTGCTTTACAGAATTCAACTACCAGGTAGTGAGATTTCAAAATAACATACTATATACCTTAGGATAGGTACTTTAACTGAGCTGAAATGTATATAAGAAAAAGTTATACAATAAAGTTTGCATTTTTCATACTGGACAGAATAAGAAATTGACAAATATAGCTGGAGCATGTTTCCCTGCATGAGAAAACTCCTTAAAATCACTCTAAACCATGAAAAAATGGCAAGTGAAAAATGATTTGGTGATGTAACCAAAACAGCAAGCTTCCTAGTATGAACTGAGGTAATAACTTAAGTATGGACCGGATTTGGCTCCAGTTCCTCTGTACACGTGAGGTCACTCATTTCTGACTTACAACTACATGGGTTGATGGCTTTCAGCACTTTTGATCCTCCAAATAAACTTGAGGGGGCTGGATCTCCAAGTCAGCAGGTGTAGTCTTAATGTATTAGGAGCAGGTAATGTATCAGAAGAAAAGAAGCAGACTGGTACCTGTACATAGGTTATTGGTGGGCAATCAGGGTGTTAAGTCATTGGTGATTGTTGGGAAGCCTGGGAAAGGTGAAACTTTATTTCTATTTCCTGTTTATTATATTGCCTCCAAGAGTGAAGAGTCTGTTGATTCTGAAACTGGTTGTGGTTGAGACTGCTGCTTTTGAGCAGAATCCAATCATATGTCCCTCTGGATACAATCATCTATCTATTGTGGCAGAGTTTGAAGTGGGTAAGGAGAGCTAGATTGGCAGCCCTTCCACTCCCTCATTCAACACATCTACAATACAGCGGCCAAACAGCAACAATGAACCAAAGAACAATACCATTGAGCGTAAGATTGATGTGGCTTCAGTGACACTGAACGGAGAATAGCATCTGGTCACATTGAATCAAAATTGCAAGGAGCCATAAGGCTGTTGGCTTTAGAAAAATTCACCACTCATTTAATCACTTTTGCGATGCTGACCATAAACTCCCAAACATGTTCAATGACAAATTTTTGGGCTGAGAGAAAACTGCTAAGGGTTGATGACTTAGGCACCATATTCAACATCAAACTTGGAAGCTTTTTCCGAAACACAAAAAAGGTGGCCTTAATATAAATGCAGGATTGACATGTTTACCACCAGTGTTCTTACCAAAACTCAGACTGTCCCCACTGAACATGTCTCAGTGCATGTGCCAGAGATGCAAGGTTATGGTAACAGCCTTTGAATTTCCTAAGAACCAGATTTGTCTGAAAGATGACTGGAAATTTCATTTGTTTTAGTCAACTGCAGGAGGAGGGGTCTTTGTCTTCATCCTCATTGTCTACAGATACCTTGACCTATTAGGCCTAGCTTGCTGATGGCAGCAGTTGTCATTTAAATCGACCCTAGACATGGCAAATTTACTCAATTAAAAACAAACTCCATCCACTCCACCATTTGATCAGAAGGAGGCAACTGATAAAGATTTTTTCCACATCCACTGTGGGGTTTTGTTCTCAGCATAGTTTCCATGTTTGCATATAAAATACCCAGCATAGTTTCCATGTTTACAAATAAAATACCCAGCAGTTTCCATGTTTACAAATAAAATACCCAGCATAGTTTCCATGTTACATATAAAATACCCAGCATAGTTTCCATGTTTGCATATAAAATATCCAGCATAGTTTCCATGTTTACAAATAAAATACCCAGCAAAGTTTCCATGTTTACAAATAAAATACCAGCATAGTTTCCATGTTTACAAATAAAATACCCAGCAGAGTTTCCATGTTTACATATAGATACCCAGCATAGTTTCCATGTTTACATATAAAATACCCAGCATGGTTTCCATGTTTACATATAAAATACCCAGCATAGTTTCCATATTTACATGTAAAATATCTAGAGGCACTATCCTATAGTGTACAACATAGTATTTCTCAAATGGATCAAGCAATAAGATCAGGCCAACTAGATGAAATGGATGAATGGTAAGATGGATGGCTTGAATACTGATTCAATGGTCAACTGGAAAATAGGTTGAAAGCAATACATTAGTAAGTTCTGTATAAAAGAATAATTAGATAGTCACCAGTTCACAATACAGCCCATGAAGACAACTGACTGCTGGTTACTATTAAGTTAAGTATGGCCAGCTGGATGGCATCCAATGTCACTGGATTATCCATGTGAGGTCAGAACATGAAATAACGAATGGCATGGTTTGAAGAATCATGAGAGGGGGAAGTGTGATTTAATATAGTGACAGTGACAGATATGTTTCTCAATGGAGACTTTTAATTTGCCATTCTCTCTCTCACTTCCTTTAAAACTTTTCTACAGCACCACAGACATGTCTTTTCAGACCATTAAGTCCAAATGCTAGCAGGTAATACTAGAAAGCATTTTGTGCAAGCAAGGAATGTGTCGTGATTGTCCATGCTGACAATAATTTCTTTCACCTGGTACATTTTGTCACCATTGTATATCTGAAAGAATAATTAACTACATGCAAGCTGGGAAACAACAACCTCAATGTGCCAACAGAATTAATAAATGCAGCTGTTGTAACTATGGTTACCAAAACCATAAAGAAACTTTGATTAACAATATAGCTACATCTGTTGTGACTGACAGGTAGAATTAAAAAATTATATTGATGGATAATGATGTTGTACTGTGTTGATTCTATAGCAGTGAAAGCTTAAATTGGTATGTGGACAGCTACATGGTTAGGACAAGTATATATATATATATATATAATGTGCCCCACTATGGCACACTCTGTTATAACACAAATTCAGATATAACACGGTTGTGGTGTGGCTCCCGAAATTTCATATACATGTATCTTTCTTGTACACCAAAAAAAAAATTATTTCTTAAAATTATAGAAAAAAAAAGTAAAATGTTTATTATCGTTTTGGGGGAAGAGATTGCTTAAAATGCAAACTAACTTTTACCAACATGGGATGTACTGAAAAGTAAATGGGCTGCATCATTCGTTACGTGATTGTGCTATTTTTTCCCCACAGAATTCAGACCTATATGACCTGTGATAAAATCAGTGAATATTTTAAATGTGTGTGTGCATATTTTCAATGGAATTATCTGTACTGTGGGTTCAATGTATGTGATGAGTACACGGTGTTGATACTTTATTTATGCTATACATTAGACATGTATATATAAACAGTATACACGTATATGTACCAATGCATGGTTCTATAGTAAAATATTACATCTGCCTTCTCTGTTTTCATTACAAGTGTATTTCTCATTTAATACACTGTGATTCAAGATGGTAACTGTTCCAACAAAGCACTTATTTTTGCACCCGCATTTATTACCACCACCACCCACAAATTTGTTGGGGTACATGCATCATTTTATTCAACTAACTGACCTGGTTGCATATAACATGGTTTGGTCTATAACACGGTCGGGTTCTATGGCTCCCAACTATCGTGTTATAGTGGGGTCACACTGTATATGGGAAAACAATATTTACATCTTTTGGGAGTTATAGATTCAAGAGGTAGTGGAGTTTATTTCCTAACATTAATGTAACTTGGAAATGTATTCAATGGAGAAAGCTGTGTGTGTTGTCAGATAGTATTGCTTTTAGACTGGAAAGTGAGAGATGATACACAAAAGTATGTTATGACAGTGTAAGGATGATAAAATACTATATTTTTGTTAAAAGTGCACTATAAATCTTGTAATGTTGATACACAAGTCAAAATAGTACAAAATATAGCTCTCCTTCATTATAACATGGCAGTCAGGTTCCTTAACCAATGACTGCATTATATCTCAAACTGCATTATATAAAAATCATGGCATTACCAAACCATGATATAAATGAGAAAAGTATTGTATGTTGAACTGCAGTATAGCAGAAATGGTCAACAAAATAATAAATGATGATGTTCTGAAAAGGAAATACACCTACAACATTAAACTTCATGTTGTTTTCTTTCAACCCATGGTATCATATATTTGTTTGATTTGGATCATGCAAGCATAGTTGTACCATGTTATATCCAAAGTGGCATTATAATGAAACGTATTTTAACAAGGGAGAGCTGTATGTGGATGACAATTATGAATGATGCTAACACTGCCACATATATTTTTGCCTATTTGCCATGGTCATACAAGATGAAGCCCCACTTCTCACTAAGCAAATTTGTTCTGTTGTTCTGTAAAATGTCTCTGCACATATGCAAGGCTGGAAAGTAACCAAGCCCTAATGAAAGAATTGTACTGCTCACATTGACTTAAACTCTTACCATTCCTTTTGACTTTTCTTTATTATCAGTTGGGGAGTTACCTGCAAAAGGAACAAAGATCTTAATATGTAAATAAAATTAGGATAATTCCGAACATAACAAGAAGTCTTTATGCCTCTAAAAATAACAGCAGGAATTTATGCAAATGAACAGTGTTTAATCTGTTCAAACTACCATAGCCTTCACTGGTACACTGAAAAGTTTGCCCAAGAACATCTACACTAAAAAGTCTGCATCCAGTATTCCCAAATTTGCATAACTATAAACTATTGGTAACTGACACAGTTATGTAAGCAACTTTAAACTTTTAGCAAGTCAATATTTGTGTCTTCCAGCAATAATGGTGAAATTTCTAACACTCTCACGTATAGATGAATTTCAACAAATCAGATTCCTCAACTGAGTGTAACAGTATATTCTGTATGTACTTCATCTGTATTTGAGAGCTATGTAATACAATGGACCATCTCCCAATTACAGATCTTCAAAAAAAATTATTATGCAAGAATCAGAAAACAACACTAATAACATGCTACAATCTTTATCAACACTGTTAATATGTTAATTGTGGATGGACGTGAGTGATTATTGATGAGGACTGAGTGATTATTTTCCATGCAAACAATCTACTTTCTAGACTTTAAATATTGTTTTGGTATTGGTCACATGTAACCATTTCTCCATCAATTATAATTAACAAAATTATAGCACACTTGGACACATGTGCCATTTTATTATATCCCATGCAGGACATGATCTTTTTCATCAAAATGATTATTCTACATCCAGGATGCACAATTTGACTTTAATGTGACATATAAAAGTAGGGAAGAACAATGAATACTACAACAGTAAAGGAACTCTGTGATCACTACTGTTCATGGAATACCAATTTTAGTTCATTTGGTAGCTCCTACAAAGCAGGAATTAAAAAATCCCCACCAAACAATCATTGTTCTATTGAAATGTATGTGTACCTTCCTCAGTCTGTGAATTATTTTACCAAGAAAAAAAATTATTTTGGGAAATCGTGACAACTGTTACCATGAAAAATATATGAATTCACAGCTCTGAAAATATTATGGAACATTTGACAATAATGAAGAGTTTGTTTACAGAAGTTCTATGATTATAAAATTAACAACAGTTAATAAGCTAACCTTGTTAACATTATATCAAGGCCATATTAGACTGTTTATCTACAGATGACAGTTGAAACAATCCACTAATAGAGAAATTTATATACTTTTCTCAAATAATATATTTTATCAAGCTTTTAAATTCCACCTCTGGAAACTAAAAATAATGTCCAGACAACATGGATGCCTCTAACAATAAAAAGTACAGCTGAAGAAACATAGGTTCAAGATGCATACACAAATTTCCTAGTCAAAGAGGGGTCAAATTCAATTAATTTTCCATTAACCATGAAATCTATCAAAGGTAGAGAGCTCTGTGTGTGTGTAAGAGCATAAAATTATGAAGGATCTATTAATTTCTCATTGGCTGATGGGGTTCGGATGATTTTACAAGAAATTAGTAACTTCTCACTGGTTGGGCTAGGTCACATGAATATGAAAGTTCAAGATAAACTGATTAGTAAGATCTGTCAAGTGGGTGTGTGTGTGTGCGATTTGGATTTTTAACATAGCTTTAACAATTTTTCAGTCATACTGCTACAATGTTTGCAGTGTGACAGTTTATAGTGATGTCTAGCAGTGGGGCATCATGCCGCAGACATGTAGCACGATGTCCCACCCAGTCACATTATCCTGACACCAAGCCGACCAGTCCTAACACTAACCTCTTAATGCTGAGTGGCTAGTGAGGCAGCTGCTAGTACCATTTTAATAAGTCTTTGGTATGACTTGGCCAAGCGGTTGTCATATGGGGTATGATGTCATAACAGAAGATGTATTTAAGGAGAGAACTGAGCAATCAGTCATTCCTATGTTGGAGTCATCCTCATTTCTTGTGTTTGTGTTGTAAGTCTGCAGATGTGTTTTATGTTGTACTAAGATATTATTCAAGAAGAAAAACATTTGTTTGGACTGTACAGTGGAAAATGAAAGGCGCTCATTTGGATTATAATGTTATTCTGGATCTGTTGGGTATTATTCAGATAAGTTCTGGACAACATCATGATTTCTAGCAGACCAGTACATTTCTGGCTTTGAAATTTACAAGGAACCTTTCATTCTTTTGAACTTTCATAGAACTTCAGAAGGTTTATTTTGGATTCACTTCATAATACTGTTCTGCTCATATTTCCATTTATAACACTGATAATCAAATTATTTGTTGTTTTACTTGGTTTGGCTTTTTCTGTTACCTAGTTTATGATCATGGAGTTGTAACAAGTGACAGTAAAGAAACTCGAGATGCATGGACAAACTGCCAAATAAAAAAAGAACTATACCTCAGTCTGTGATGAATAAAAAGTCAAAGTCTAACTTCACCCTAGTCATCTTAATATAAGTAAAGATTCTTTATTACTGGACACATTTTCTTGGTTAGAACATTTGAGTTTAATTTCCCAAGCCAAATTCCTAATTACTTTGTATTCCAATGGTTTTGCTATGATATTCTTTTGTTGCAATGTTTAATTGGTTATAGCATCTGATTTTTGTGGTCTACCCAAGAAAATTAGCTCATTTGTAATGTTTCTATTTCCTGATCTGCAAAAACCAGATAAACAATGGCAGTAATTTATATAATAAAGATGTAACATCAAAGGCACCAGGTAACAAAAATGTGATAATCAACCATCATTCATAATCAGTAAATAACAAAGGCTTAATAAAGGTGCCAGGTATCAAAGGCATGGTAAGTACACCTCATTCATAATTGTTACTTTAGAATCATGGGTTGCCAGTGCAAAATAATTTAAGGATGTATTGGGTTTTTTAAATACTAAATAAATTAAAAATATCATTTAGCTATCATACTATACCTGTATGTTGACTAAATGAGTACAGGTTAATACAATACACAAGTATTAATATTTACTGTCCATCCAATTAAATAGAGGACTAATTAACTAGTTGTTAAGTTACTGAACAAAGATATTGTCCCATAAAAGTGATCTCTATGATTAACCGACTGCAAGACAAATGTTGACATTTTCATCAGATAGTAGAACTTACTGGTTTATGTTTTTTATCCCATGATAACATTATTTACATATATGTATTTATATATATGTATTTACACATATGTGTGTTGTTTTTAAATTTATGACATGATTATATACAAGTTCTGACAGTAATCATACCAGTATAAATTGTTTACTACATGTATGTCCACGGTCCCATGTTCAAACCCTGGACAAGTCATAACAAAGACTTATAAATATTGTACTCACTTGGTGCTCAGCACTAAGAGGTTAGTGTTAGGACTGGTGAGCCCGGTGTCAGGTTAATGTGACTAGGTGGGACATGATGCCACATGTGTGTGATTTGGATTTTTAACATAGCTTTAACAATTTTTCAGTCACATTGCTATGATGTCTGCAGTGTGGCAGTTTATAGTGATGTCTAGTACTGGGACATCATGCCTCAGACATGTAGCATGATGTCCCACCCAGCCACATTATCCTGACATGACACAAGGTCGACCAGTTTTAACACTAACCTCTTAATGCAGAGTGCAAAGCGAGGCAACTGTTAGTATAATTTTTGTCTTTGGTATGACTCTGCCCAGGTTCAAACCAGCCACAACCCACATCCAAGGCTGACGTTTTAACCACAAGACCACCAGAGCGGTAGATGCCACATGTCTGCAGCATGATACCCCAGGCTAGATATCACTATAAAAACTGCCACACTGCAGACATCATAGTGATGTGAAAAAATTGTTAAAGCTACGTTAAAACTCCAAATAACACACACACACTGTTTTCAAAATAAACAATGAGTTTGGTTACAATGTTTCTCAGTCAAATGTCTGAAAATCATAGTCCCTTGTGAAACATTATACCGGTAAATAATCTTTACTCTGTTTTTGCCATGGAGAGTAAAGATCTTAACTTTTGAGTGGAACTGAAATATATGATGCAGGTGCAAACTTCAAATTAAAAATGTAGTGTTGGTATAACTTGGTAAAATGTGACAAGTGTGACACTGACAATGAGCTTCATACATTGCAGGTATCATTCTGTCAAGCCCTTCAAAAGTTGCTGAACAAAACTAAAAATTTGTGTAGACAGACATGGGCAACATTATATGTCCAATGCAGTAAAATATGGGCAAGATAAAATATGAGCAAGAGCATAAAACTGAAAAGAGAAACTGCATCACAGACTACAGCCATAAGATTATCAATATCAACTTACTTGAGATTGGCTTTGGGGGCTCATCAGTGTACCTTCTATCTGGAAGGGAAGGTGGTTCATCCCCCTGGGGAAAAAAAGGGTTGAATAAATGAATGTCAGTATCTTTTTCATTCTAGTATTCAAACTGAATGGCTGTTACTCAAACCTACCAATTTCTCTTTAGGTCAATCAATCAGGCCAATATTCAAAACAGAATTAAAATATCAGTCTTTCTTCATGAGTTTTCATATGTGATATGAGTTATGTGCTATACAAATTCCTAGGCCTCTTCTGAAATGATTTATATTGCCCCATCTCATTATGTGAGTTTTTTTCTTACTACTGTTGCTTTGATTAAGAACATTGGCTAGGACTCATTTATAAAATAACTAAAATGGAAAATAACTAAAACAGAAAATCACATCACTTATATAATTTTTAAGGATATATGAAAATGGGTAATTCAGGGTCACACTTGTGCATTTAAAGGAACAACAAAACTGATAACACAATTAGTGTTCATACGTGCTTGAGCACATGCCGTTTTTTACCACTGATGGAAATGGGTGGAGTACAAACAGTGTAGACTCTGACATTTTTACCACTTTGGCATTTGTTACCATCATGTAATAGATATTTTTTTTGTGTTTTCCTATATCTATTTAAAACTAGTTTCAGGTTATACCTAACATTAGAACAAGATATAACTAATATGTTGTTTTTTTAGCCCATTTTAGATTTTATTTAATGTATAAACATAAAATTATGAAGTCTTTAATTCATAAAGGCATAATGTCTAAAGTATACAAATGTACTTTCAAGTCATTTCACAATGCTAATTTGTGTTTATACTGAATAAAATAAATGATTCTTATCATGTGGCCAGCAAAATGTTACATTTGTGCTTTCTTCAATTAAATCTGTGAAATAAACTTAATAATTTAAACGTTTGTATTTATTATGACTTTTAAAAAAATGGCTCAACTCACTTCATGATTACCATTTCAAATGTGCACAAATGTAAGACTAGTATATTAAACTGTTAGTTTAAACAAAACATGTTTTGCAGGTCAAACTGATGCTTTTTAAATCAAAATAGTTTGATTGAGACGACTGAAATACGATAATAAGGAAAATCAAATGTTCCCTTGACCTTTATATCACAGTTTTTACCAGACCATTTTTAAACAGATAATTATCCTTATTCCAGTATAAAAAAGAGTCTTAGAAGACATCCCCATATTAGGGACACCTATTCATAAAAGACAATATTACTAGGAAACATATTTACAATAATTCTGACCTCTATATCACAGACACCTGTCTATAAATGACAGATTCTGGGAGACCACTGAGGTCCTTTACAGACAGAGAGACAGTTTTTATTGTATTTGAAAACAAAACAACTGTAAAGTGAAAGGTTCTGTTACAAGTTTACTATGCCAATTCAAATGTGTAAAAACCACTGACTACAGACCCTGACATCTGATAACAGATCCTGACATTTGACTATCGACCATGACATCTGACTATAGACTACAACATCTGACTACAGACTCTGATGTCTGATACTAGATCCTGACATCTGACTATAGACTATGACATCTGACTACAGACTCTGACATCTGATAACAGATCCTGACATCTGACTATAGACCACATCTGATTACAGACCCTGACATCTGATAACAGATCCTGACATCTGATTATAGACCATGTCATCTGACAACAGCTGACTACAGAGCCTGACATCTGATAACAGACCCTGATATATGCTTACTGACCATGACATTTGACTACAGACCATGACAGACTATTCATTCTTGAAGCTTAAACCCTAAAATCTGATAAGGTAATCAAGATGCACCTACTCATCAAAATTAATTGCTGTCTGTGAGACACAAGAAAATAACAGCAATCTACAAGAGGGACACAAGTTACATAAATAATGTCAGTCTAATAGTGGGATACAAGTTAATGAATTGTGACAGTTATGTTAGTCTAATTCTACTGTAATTAAAGTTAAAGATTGACAAAGTTTACAAACTCGTGATGCTTGCAGCTCAAGTTTAAATTTCTTGATAACAATGCTGAGAACAATCTCACACACTTGCTCGAGTCTTGGTCTCAATATTACAGCGATTTCTCGCACATAAATTCCAACTTAACTCAAAATTCTTGATTGGTCAGTGATTTGGTGTTAGCTAATCAGATGTCAGACTTTGTCAAATTCAGCTGAGTCTGAGTTGAGGGTGATAGTTTTTCTAATCTTTGGGCCTGGTAAAATCTACATTTATCAAAATCTAGAAAATAGGCTCTTCTTTATTATGACCAAACCTCAAACATCTTGATCTTCATCTAACTTTTACCACGAGAGGCAAACTCTGACATTGATGATAACAATGCTGCTGCAAATGCTACAGTCAATGGCAAAAGTAATAATAATACCTTGTACTTGAAAGGTAAAATATAGTTTTTTTTGGGGGGGGAGGGGGATGAAACTAATTTTAATGATGTAATACTTATGGTACATGTTATCGCTTTGCTTATCCTTTTGGGGATGAAATGTACCCTTATTAATTAGGATGAAAATTCATCCTCCTACATGGTGACATGCGAATGATTCTGAAATGGACCTTATGACCTGGCACATGCCCAGTAGTCCGCATCCTTTTTCAAGGATGTAGACCATCACTGCAGGACATAAGTACAAATTAGGAGGATTGAATCTCACAAGCACAACAAATAAGTATTCCATTATTAAAATTAGCTTTATTACTCCCAACATACACAAAATGCTTAAATTTTTATATCAGTAATATAATACTTCTTGTTATTGTGTAGCTGAAATTGCCAGTTCAGGAGAAGGTTGATGACCCCTCAAACTGGACAGGAAAACCAAGTAAATACTCACCCTAACAGTAGAAGTATCATCTAATGTAAGATGGTATCCACTTGGAAACCTTTTGTGCTAACAATGGACCCTGAAGAAAAAATGTTTTCGCTTTGGTGCGCCAAAGAACACAGATGGAAAGCAAAGAGGGTAGTGTGAGATAACCAAAATGCAGCTTTCATCACATTTTCCAAAGATGAGTTAGATAGGTCATTGAGGTAGCAATGGCTTGAACCTCATGGCTTGAATCTTCATGAATGAAACTCTAAAGGATAAATAAGCTCTCTTGGTTATCATCAATAATCCACCTTGAAATTGTGTAAGCCGAAATATCAGCTGAAATGTAAAACCATAACAGGATATAAAAGTTGGTTTTGATCATCCCCACCACATATACGACTAAGACTGGTGATATGTATTAGTGAAAGCTGGGGGATTTTTCTCTTGAAAAAAAACCTGGTTGTCAAAGTAATGAAACCAACTTGTAATAACTGCTAAACTGCAGACAGTCTGGTTTTAAGGACTGGGCATGAAGTTCACTCATTTGTCTCACAACTCAAAGGAAAGCAAGTCTAGAGGGAAGATTCTCAAAAGAAACAGCGCCCAGAGGTTCAATGGTGGTGGACTTTGTTAAAAACCACAAGATATGCAATTCCATCCGGGTATAAGAGTGAAATGCTGGTCTCTGCAGCTCAGAATTCCTCATCAAATCTGTAATATGAGAATTCAAATCAACAGCTGGGCTTTTTGAATATCTGAGTGTGTTGGAAAGTGATGCTCTAGAACCCTGAGCTGAGTTAAGCACTTGGCAACTTTGCTTGAAAACTTGTCTTAGTAGACAGATCAGTTAAGATGAGCCAAGTGTGAAGGTGGAGAAACTGTGGGCTGTTGTGTGAGAGAGAACCCCTGTGCTGTAACAGAAGGTTCCTCCTCTAGGAGCAATGTCCTGGGCTGGTCTAACAGCACGTCGGTGGTGAACTATGGTTATTGAGGCCATAAAGGAGATATCAAAATGAACTAAACAGTGGAGGTCCTTCTTTTTGAAGTACTTGTGAGATCATTCTGAAGGTTGGGAAGACACGGACTAATCCAGAGATGGAGATGGAACCAGCTCCAATTTCTCTAGGCTGGGTTAAATGCCCAAACTGGTGACTCTGGACCAGCAGTAAACTGATCTTGTCTTAGGTAGTATAACCAACCATTGTAGACCAACCAATCAATGGAATACTTGAGGACCAATCAGTGAAATAACTGAGGACAGAGATCCCCAGTGATCTCAAGTGGATGGCAATTGCTGCTATGATTCTGGTAAAAGCTGTTGGTATCAAAGCTAGATCAAATGGCAAATCGAAAAATTGGAAAATCATCCCATCTAAGCTAAATAGGAGCTGATTCCTGTAAGGAGGGAAGACCAAAGCTGTGGTCTCAAACTTGAAAGGTTCTTCTTTCAGAAACTTTCCACCTTTCTTGGGAACCTGGAAAATCCATTCCACGGGTAGAAAGCCAGAGACTGGACATTAACACCCTCTATATTGCACCCTTCTGTAGCAGGGAGTTTACCTCTTCCTTTAAGCACACTAGATTCAAAAGGTAGAACCATATGTGTGGCCTGACCAGAGACATATTTTCCAAACTGAAACTGGTATCCTCCATTGATGATTGAGAGGACCCAACTGTCGTCCATTATGCTTGACCAAGCCTCTGAAAGCAGAATAGTCTGGTGCCTACAGAAATCAAAAGGAGAGGGAGACATTGCAGGAGAGGGAGTGAGTCCAAGGGCTGATGCCCACCTATATCATTAGGAAAGGGAAAAGAACCTATGAACTACCTCCTTTGGCCTCTCCAGTGACCGCTACCAAGTGTTACTGCCAAGGGGGGGGGGTCTGAATTTGGGTTGCTTTTTGGACTGAGGCTGCAAAGTGGGAGGTTTAAGGGGCCAGGTAGGCTTGTAAGATTTTGATACAGAGGGGCAAAAGCCTAGCAAATATATTGATTCAATTCTGCTGAGACCCAAGGGACTTGGCGATCGATACTAATTACTTTACTTCCTCTCATGGGACTGATCCAAATGTGCTCTGAGACCCAAGGGAATCAGTTATGGACACCTTATTTCATCCCTTTGGAGGGAAACCATGGGCCTCATGCATCTCCATAGAGACTGATCCAATCCTACCCTGTGATGTGAGGGAGTCTGCAATGGAAAACCTATTTCCTCCATTAGGATGGACCCCATGAGCTTTATGTGCTCTGCCACACCATGTCTCTTAGATATTGCATAAAAAAAAAACTATGAAGAACAATAGTCTTGTACAATGAATATAATACCTCAGAATTTGCATGAAACTAGATTGAATGCAAATTAAAACAGCAACAATTTACATGCCTTGTGAGTTTCTATTTAATATAAAATAAAACAACAACAAAACTGATGATTATTAGAATTTTCCCTTACTCAGCATAAATATCTTAGAGTTATACATTTTCAGCAATATCACACCGCCTTCATCAGTGACTATTGTTGATCACAAGACTTATAATAGTGTGTTTTTGGAGGACGTCATGAATGCCACTAATGCCAATGAGATCTGCCTTAAGAGAGAGACAACACAGTTGCTGATCTTGGTGAAAGCTCATGGACTGATATTGAGGTAGAATGGAAGTGTGTGCATTGGTAAATGGTTCCTTAGAAACTAAACCAAACAAATTATAGATGTATGTATCGCTACATTACAGTATGCATCTGCTAGGTATCAACTGATTGCAAATGTCATTTTTACTGAAATTCTGATTGACCCATTCTTAACCATTGGTGTGGTTATGTACTTGTTCAGCTGGATTAGGTCTATGGTTGGTTTGAGACTCCTGCTGTCCATGGGTACCAGAAACAGTCTGAAGTAAAATCCCAGAGTTCATTTTGTGAACTACTTCCAATGCCCACTTGTTGAGAAGAGGCCAGACCTCCTTCTGTAAAATGCATGTCTTCCCCTAATTGGACAGCAAACCTGTCATGGAAAGAGAAGTTGAAAGGGGCAGAAGTGGGATACATGAAATTCAAAGTGCTTCTAGAACAGACTGATTCATGCAGCTTGGTTGGGATGACAAGTCAAGGTCAGCTGTTAGGAGGCTTGAGGAAGGAAAAACCTTATTTCCTTTCTCCTTTGCCAAACTGCATCTGAGACTAAGGATTTTGTTGCTGCCTAAAACTGGATCACGGACAAAATTGTTGACTTGGAGTATTATTTGGCCTTGTATCCTTTTAACATTGATCATTTCTTTGCTGTGGCTGAAACTGATTCTGTCTGAAAGAGGTGCAGGTGGCATTAGGAGTTAAAGTAGCAGTTCTTGTGATGCCTGCTTCCATACTTCAATTCTTTTGCCAAACAGCAGTGGTGTGCCAAAAAGTAAAAGGTGCCAAATGCAGAGGCAAGGCATGGTGTGGCTTTGAGGCAGACAAACACAGAAAGGAATACTGTACCACAAGATTAAGACAAGTCTATGCTATCAGGGCAATAGCCATCATGTAATGCATTTCCCTATTAATCACCTTTACAATGCAGGCAATGGATATCTATACAAAAATTGCTACCTGCATTTTTGGGCCAGTCAGAAAATAGCCATTGAAGCCAAATATAACATAGAGAAAGTAGAAATCATTTTGCACTAATTTTTGGCAACCTTATGGAACTGAAGGATGGAGCAATGACTGCCACAATCTTAAATCCAAGGAACGCAGCTCAATGCTGAAAGTCAGCAAATGTGTATGGTACCAACATGAAGAGAATGATACTGACTGTGGATGATGATGGAAAGAAGGCTACTTTTCTTCGTCTTTAAAATAAATCCATTGAAGCCTCGACCTTATAGGTCTCGCTTGCAGCTGACTGGGCTGGTACTCTGAAAGCTCTGTGTAATATTTGGTATCTCCCCAAAGGATCCACCAAAATGATGGCAGTTGCATCAGTGGCTAGGCAAGTGCCACAGTAAGTCTTGCCAGTATGAAATGTTGGTAACTGTGTTGGTCAACTGATTTGGCTATCAGATGGATGGATGGACCAGCTATCAATTGTACAGTCAGCACAGCTGGATGGATAGCCCATTGCTTGATTGAATGGCTAGTTCTGTAAATGCATGGTTAGTCAGTGTGGAGAAATGGTCAGATTGGTTAAATGAATCCTGAATCCACAGAACCATGTGCGACTGGCTGATATGTGGCATGGCTCACTGAAGTGATGGATTCCTGGTCACTGACTGGTGAGCATGACTGGAGAGCCAGCTGGGGTGGATGGACAGCAGCCAGAATAGTGTCATATGGACTGGACCATTGACTACGTGGCTCATCCACCTTTAGACAAAACCCCATGCACCTAAACATCTGAGTCCTAGGGCCAAGAATCAGAGGTGATGGGGGTGGGGGCAGGTTGTCAACTAAAAAACAGTCAACTCATCTGGGAGTCTAACAATGAGAAAATAGGGTGGCAGGCTCTCAACCCATTTTTTTTCTGGACTTGGAGCTGATCTGATGTAGCTGTCATTGTGGGCACTGTACACATCACTTTGGAACCATCAAAGTGTCCCCTATTATGCTGGCTAGTGATGATGTCTTTGGATGTAGACATAGTACATCACAGTCCTTTCCTCTGGACATGATATGCTGATCTTTCATTCTTAGTCCCCATCAGAGTACCAAGGACCAGGTAGTTTCCAATCAAAGTTTGCTCATACTGCATGTATTTGTTGATGAACATTTGGTATGTATCTTCATTTACTTTAAACTTCTTGCATTATGTACATTTAGTTGGCATTCTCTTTTATTATCGGAAAAGACAAGAATGAAAAGATTGGGGAAATAACTAAATTTGTTTCTGTGAACATATGACACCAATTACTAAGTAAATGAAGAAATAGCCACAGTGTGCATGAAAATAACCAGCACTGTGTACTAACAATACCTTGTAAAATCACGTGGTCAGAAAAAAACAAGAATGTTCATGACTGTGATAAATTCAAATAAATTCAATAAATTTACATAAAAGATTAATTGCAATATACTGTATATACATTTACACTCAATACTATACCAAATATGTTGATGCATAGTGAAATAATCCATAAGATTGACTTAGATTCCATAAGAGGTATTGGATATAATGTATTTCATATCAGTGACTGCAAAACTGGTAAACAACCATAGTCACCTAGTGGTGATAAGGGGAGGTAATGGTCAAGGATTAATAGGAGTGTTTTCCCTTCACCTATATGGAATATGGATGAGAATAATGAACCTTTTTGTCTTTCTGTGACATCTAAATTCCAAGAGGTAGCAGAGCATCTTCTTAATATTAATGTGGTGGGAGAATGTATTTAAAGGAAAAATATTCTTTGCATGTTAAAATCAATGTTTCATAACATGTCCTTAGAAACTTTAAAAGCTACCCGGTTAAAGGAGTAATTTAAGGTTCAGTTTCAGAATTTAACTGCTTTTGAAGAACCACTTAAGTACCATACATCTTTAGTTCAGAAAGGCTAAAACACTGGAAATACACTTCACAGCTGGCAGAAATCTGTGATAACCCCATGTAGCAGCCTCACTCACTTTGCATTTCTGTCAGAAATCTGGAATAATACAACTTGAACAACCTTGTTTAACTGCACCCCCATAAGAAATCTAGGATAACCCAATGTAGCAGCCCCATTCACTCTACACCCTCATCAAAACTCTTGGATAACCAATTAGCTGCTTCATTCATTTTGTACCTTTCATAAATCTGAGATAATGTAACCCTATCAGTCCCACTCTTCAACATGATTCAAAATCTGGGATAACCCACCTCTAGTAGGCCATTTTATGCTGTGTACTAACAGAAATCTTAATTAAGCCAAATGCAGCAGCCTGTCCCATTTGCATCCACCATCAGAAATCCTGGATAGTCCACCTGTACCTTCTCCACTCACTTTGCAATCATGTCCAGAAATCTAGGATAACCCAACTGATGCCGCCTTGCTCACTCAGCAACCCTCTCATAAATCAATAACCCAACCATAGCAGCCCCAACCGCTTTGTGACTCTGTCAGAAATCTAGGATAACCCAACTGAAGCAGCTCCACTCACTTTGCAACTCCATCAGAAATCTGGGATAAATCAAATTCAGCAACCAAACTCACTCAATACCCATCAGAAATCTGGCAGAACCTAATGTAGCAGCCTCACTCATTTTGCATCCCATCTGAAATTTGGTAGAAGCCAACATAGTAGCCTTGTTCATTCTGCTACCCTGTTAAAAATCTGGTATAACCCAACCGCAACAGCCTCCCTCACTTTGCATCCCAAAATGCCTGGCAATATCCCTGGTTTATGCACATACAAGAGTAAAAATGGTTGACCATTCATGGAAAGTGGTTACCTTGACATCCACATAAAACAGAAAACTGAGTCAACATGAGTGATGTATATGTTCTTAAGACATAAAAATAAAATTACAACAAAGGAACAAAATAAGAAGCTTAACTTTAGCTATGAGAAAAATGATTTTCGAATACAACTGAAAAGGTTACTTCCTTGCTCTGGATAGTTCATGATCATTAGTAATTTCCCATGATGAAGGAAGTGTGATATTGCAAAAATTTCAAACTCTAAAGGTATTTATGCTCTGAGCATTGGAAATTACTAATGATAATGATTTTAGAGTTACACTGAAAAGAAGCACATTCTGTAGTTGTAATTGTTCTAACCTTTATTTCTCCTTCTGACCCAATTTGCACCGATTCATATGCATTATCTTCACTAAACTGTGTCCAAGCTGGCTTTTTATTTAGAGATATCTTACGAACAGGAGTGTAGAGATCAGCAGCTGATGAAGGTGGGGCACCATTCTGTGTTTTCTTCACAGAAGAGTAGACATTATTCCCAGCAGATCCGATACTAGTTTCTGTCTCTTGGCTCCCAACAACATCTACTGAAGCATATGAATATGCGCCGGATTCCTTTCTGTCCAACGTGATCAGATCTGCCGGAGCATATGCGTATGAATAGGATCCCTGTGAATTCAATCTGCCATGTGACTTGTCAGCTGCATCTGACAGAACTGGTTTAATCTCTGCAGTTGAGGCTGGCTTTGCACCTATTGTAATTCTTGTTACATGTTTTTCTTTCTTGTTTTCATTTGATGTCAAAGGCAAGTTTTGTTTGTTCATGTAGCTATGAGAAACAGTCTGTTCCGGAGGGATTGGCTTAGGCTGCAAGTGTTCAGGTTCACAAGAGTCTGCATGAAAATAAACAGAACCTTGACCTTGTACTAACTTATCTTTTCCAAGCTCAATACCGCCAGTAGCGGCCTGGAGAGGATTTTGTGGCTTGGTTTTTGGCATTGGCGGTGTGGAAGGTGGAATTTTTGTCTGCATCCTCTCAAACATTTCCACTGCTGACGTGGACCACTCTGCTGCATTTCCTTGATGATTTTCATTCACCTTTCTTGGTTCAAAACTTTCTTTAATTGTCAAAACCGGAGACTGAGGATGTTCAAATAAAGCTTTTGTGTCATTTACTGATGAATGAGATTTTTCTTCTGCTTCTGTTTCTATGCCATAGTTATGTAAGGCTTCTTGAATTTCTGGGACTATGGAGTGTTTGCGACGTGTTTCTCCATCTGTGATTTGTGGTTCACTTTCATCATCACCTGGAGAAAATGACATGGTTTTAGAAGATACTATCAAAATTCGAAATTAAGCGAGCTTTGAAATTAAGCCTACCTAAAAAATGCCATTAGTCTTAAGTTCTGCAAATTCCTGCAAAGCTTTACAAATTGGATGCCAATAATATTTAAGGTATAAAGGATGACTATTTTGAATGTGTGATGCATTTTGAATTTCATGTTCTATAACATTTTTCTGACGTGACCTGTATAAAATGAATGACAAATATAAACAACATAATTCTACAACTTTCAATCAGAAGGAAAATTATATCTGAAATCTAAATTTCCACAAAAAAACCCATCTAAAAACATATTCACAGTATATGTTATGACTATAGACAGTTACAGCGTATTCTGCCTTAACTGACACCTCCATGAAACAGATACCTGATTGTAATTAATACTTTTGGCAGTCCCCAGTGAAAATCCTACATAAATGTCCTTTATAATGTCTAATGCGCACAGTGGACATGTTTTGGGATCAACAAAAATTGCATTTAATGGATTTCATAAGCTAGCATATGCAGAGTTGCCTCCCTTGCAGCTTGCCATAGGTACTATCAACTGCACACAGATTGGTGAAGCCCCAGCTTGTCCTGATATTTAATTACTCAGTGAACAAAGACCATTTTCCACTCTACCTCATTACATTTTAAATTTACTTAGAACTGATTTTATGATTAATAATCTCTTCATTTTTAGCGGAATGAAAAGAGTGCATTCACAGCAATCAGTACCCTGCTCTCAAACTGGTGACTCTAAATATCTTGTAAATTACACAGCTGACAGTGAGTATAGATACGGCTTAAATTTCCCCACCAATGATACAACTGAAGGGAAAAGTGCAAAGTCAAATAGAGTCTATAGCTATAAAAAATTCTGTAATAAAATGATGAAATTAAAACTCAGGTGGAGCTCTACAGATTTGCACTCTGAATAAGACTAGATTTTTAGAGAAAAATAATTTCCTGTTTTCCTCACTGGTTATACTGGCTATTTAAAAAAGACATTGTACATCTTAGGTATTGTTACAATAATTTTTAATTCCCTTTATGTTGGTATATGATTGATTGGTGCGATATGGGTTACAGCCTGGCCTTACTTCAGATGTGCACCAATCAAAAATCCTTTTCACTTCCCGAACTTCAGAAGTAAATTGTATTCAAAAAGAGCAAATAACTCTTTTTACATTTTATGTATTTGGTAATTCATTCATTGCACTTTCATAAGCTGGTACTATCTAGTCTGGCAAAAATCATTTTCGCTATTTTAATAACTATTAAATATAGATACTTGAGACTAATTCAGGCTAATTTTTCAAGCACATGGGAGCAGTAATTTTGGCTAGCTGTGTGCTTAGATCATGTACAATTTCCACAAGTAGAAGATCCAAAGAACTTTCAGGCATAGTACACGAAAGTAACATAGACATATGCCAACATTCTCTCCAATGTGCATGCTGCAAATACAAGCAACTTCATCTTATGCCCATCATTCTCTCAGAAGTTCATAGTATCTGTACAGAGCAACCTCAACCTACAGCAGCCTTAAGAAGTTATTCAGCAGAAACTGAATTTACAAATGCTGGGATGTGATGTGACAGATGACATCACATGGCAGATGGACCCTCCATGGACATGGCCAACACAGATAATAATTCCACAGCCTACTTACCATGAATTGAGAGTTTACCTACAGCTGTTATGACTAAATTACTTTATACAGCTGGACTATTACTCATAATGTAATTTTGTATTTGTGGAAGTTTAACACCATTTTTAGCACATGACTGGCTATGGATGCCAGCCACTATATATGGTGGAGGAAGAGCCTGAGATGATCCTGGGAAGAACCAAGCATGTTTTCCACCATACCCACATTGGTCAAGCAAGACTCAAATGCATGTGGACAGAGGTGAGATGTGAGTGACCAGTAAAATGAGTGCCTTCCAAGACTCAGCCCCCACTAATGTAGCAAGCAGTGTATCAACTGAAAATGTGAAATACCTTGCATCAGAAATATAAATTAATAAGTTTCTCTTTGTCTCTTAAATTTTAACTATCTTCCTATTACAAACAACCCATTCTTCCTAGGCACACTCACCCTCTTTCATGGATGGATCCTGAAAAAAAAAGAAATATCACTAATATTCACCTTAAGTTTATCAGTATTATACATGCATTCTACATTCTCATGTATCTGTGTAAACAGTCATAAATTTACCGTATGCTGTAGTATCATTTATTTTCACTGGACTAAATTTTTGTGGTTTTGTTAAAAAAAAAGACATTTTCATGGGTACTTAAATTTGTGGTTTTGCCTGTCAAAGTGTGCATATTAGTAGGTATTTAATTTCACGGTTTAACCTCTACAAACACCCAAAATAAAGAATACAAAAGAATAAAACAATGCAGAGCAAACGGCAGTCACTTTAATGTTTAAAACAATACTACCACCTGTACGAGCACAAATCAAAGATCTGGCAAGTTCAATACTTACACTGTGTTTTCAACCAAATGAATAACATCAGTAAGCTGATGCAACCAACAACAGTAAAACAATACTTCATTTTCTCTATGAGCACAAATAAAACACCTGTCAAGATTAATCACTTTCACCATGTTTTTGTTTGAGTACTCAACATCAAAGGAAGCCAACGCAGCCAGCAACACTAGGCCAATCAGTTATTAAAGTACATATGAATGATATCTTACTTAAATCACTGTCCATCAAGCTGCACCATCAGTACTTTCTGACAATCATGATGTTAACACAGTGGCTTAAGAGTAGTAAAGTTAGAATCCCAATCGGTTCCTGGACTTACAAACCCGTCAGAAGCTGCTAACACAGCACAGGCACTTGCTTACCAAGCAGCAATTTGGGGATTATTTACATGAGAAGCATTTGTCAGTACCATGAGACTTGATTGGCAAGATATTGATTTAGTAGTTTTGTCAAAGAATCTGTGAAATATGGGCTTTAATACTCTGCTGTAATTAGTGTATATACATAGTGTTTCATTAATAAAAGTGTTTGAAGAAATAGTTGTAGTATTTTACAGGATTAAAAATGCATGGAAAAAATGAAATGGGCTTTCAGAAGGATTTAAATGTTTCAACAACAGTTGTATTCGAATGAAGGATCAATTTGAATAAGTACAAAATTTAATTTTCATATACTGTTATTTTGTATTATTTTTTCTTTCATTTTCAGTATTACTATTGCTTGAATGCTTATGCTTTTTCTCTATTTTCTCTCTATCCTTACTTACCTTGCATATCCATTTAAGGCAGTGAGTGTAAAATTACAGCTATCGGATACCTTATTGAACGTGTGCATTGAAACAATATAAAAATGATTTATAATTCTTGTTCCAAAAGGGTAAAATAAAAAATAAAACAAAAACATGTAAAAGCTAATATTTAATTACCAGATTACAGTATTGACCTTGATTTATCAAATGCTAGTAGCTGTGTTAATCTCTATGAATGAAACGCTGTAAGAAAACCAATAGGAAAATGATTTATTTTCTCAGAAATGGCAAGTTTTATAATCATTATGTCTTTAATCCGCTGACAGACTAGATGAAACAATGGCATAGATGAAACCTGAGCCTGTACTCGCCATTTGCATTACTAGTCACATGACTTCACAAATCTCAAACGACGATATCAAAGTCCAATAGTCACATGATATCAACAACAAACTCCTTTTTAATGCTGTTGTACAGACATTCACATATATTAAATGACAGTCTGATACTTTTTGTAAAAACCAGCAATCTGGCCAGTCTGGTTTATCAAGCAGAGAGCACATGTCAATGTGGTAGTCATGTGATGTAACAAAACTCCAGGCATTGTTCTTGGAATATATAATCATGGAAAATTTTGTGTTCTTTCAGTTTTGTATTTTTATTACAACCAGTATACAACTTTTATTTAATATTTTTTATTTATTTTTTTCCTCTAAAACATTTGAAAATGTGGGTTGTTAGATTTGTGTACTCATGCAACTAGCAATGCAAATCATAAGTACCAGGTCACATTTCATGAACGCCATAGTTTTATCTTGTCCTTCAGCAGATTAAAGACATAAAGATTATAATAAGTCACAATTTCTGAGAAATAGGTAATTTTCATATCATTTTCATGCATGTATCACTCGATCAAACAACGTTTAAAGTTTGCTAGGCCATCTAGTAAGCGCTACCCTTTGCCACCACCATGTTGGCTTCCATGTAAGGAAAGATATGGATATCGAGCTGACTTTGAAAATAAAAGTCTACTAGATGAATCTAATCTACTGAGTGTTTGGATTTACTCAGTATATATGTTTATTGCAAGCACCCAAATGATCCATACTGCACCCTCCGAATTTTCTGGTTATAACTCGATAAATTTAACTCATGATTAGTTTAGTTACGACTCAGTTACATGATTGTTTCAGGCATCAAGTGCTGGCGGAATATTCCTGAGTTTTTCCCAACTTTCATCAATATTTGCAAAATTCAAGGACTTTTCACGATCAGGTTAAAAAAAATATCATTTCTCCCAACTGTAGTTATACAGGGGAATCTCACATGAACGCAGTAGTTGTTCAGGGGAATCTGGCATGAACGCAGAAGTGGTAGAAAATGCAGTATTGTGAGAATGATCAAAACTTCAATAAAAGCATGTGGGGAGGGTACAACAACAACAATCAAACTCAAAGTAATAATTTTAGTATCTGCTTTTTTTAATATGTAGCACTTTTATGCAAGCACTTTATATTAGTTACCTAACAGTACAATCAACATTATTAAAAATCATTAAGTGGTCCACTGAGATCCTCAGCAATCAAGAACGTGTCTGCCAAGACCCTCATCAATGTTCAAATGGTCCATGAAAATTAAGTGTGGGAACTTCTCTACGAAAATTAATCATTGCTGTGTAAGAATATTAAAAACTAACTTTACTTAATTAATACTTACCTTTCACTATTATCAAGGTTCACCTTTCCATACAGAAAGACCTTGATCATACAAGATGCACCACCTCTCTGTTCTAGAGATTTCTTAGAACATGTGCACTGATCCAGTCTGATTTACGTCATCATCCCATGCTCTATTGAGTGTCCTCAATCTTTTCAGGACATGTGGGTAACGAAGGACATCAGCGTAGGGAGGGAGGAGGGCATCCAATACTGACAAGTATGTATCACATAATCAAAATTAGTTTACTTCCTCAAAAAACTATATTTTAATCACAGTAATAGTTTATCTGTCAATATTATACGATGCATTCACTATTATTAATCTGAATTTGTCAGTAAGGAGGGTGGCTAAAGAGAAGAGTAAAATGTGGAAAAATTACTCACCAATTATATGCAGCAATTGTCTGAGTTCCAGACTGTGCAGCACCAATTGGACCCAGCAAGAAAATACCTTGGCTCTGGTTTGTTAATGAACAAAGATAAAAGGAAGAGAAAGTTGTGTGTGAACACCAAAACACAGCCTCCATGATATCATCTAAAGATGAATGGTTGAAATATGAAGTAGCAATAGTCTTGACTTCGTCGCCTTTGATCTTCATAAATGATAAGTCTATTTTTGTGAGAGACACATAATCTCTCTTGATGGTGAGAGATAGTGTATGCTGAAATATCAGCTGAACCACTTAAGGCGAGAGAAAGTGCAATCTGTATCAAAGTGCAAAAAAGTTGATAAAGATCATCCCCAACACAAATGCAACTTAGACTGGAGATTTTAATCAGGGATGGAAATACTGATGGAAGTAGTTTTTGAAACCAGGCTGACATAACAGGAAATGAGCGATAATTCCCAATGAAATGTAACCATCCTTCCTGAATTGATAAATCCTGCAGTTCAATACTTCTCCAGGCTGACACAATGGCCAGAAGAAAATGGGTTTAAGGTCAAGATTTTCAAAAGAAGCCTCACTCAAAGGTTCATAAGGTGTTATTGTCAGTGCCACAAAACACATGCAAGGTTCCATTTTTGTGTCAACAAATGAGACACCAGTTTCCGTAGCGTGAAATATTTTATGTGATCAGATAAGTGAGGTTAAAAACCAATGGAATGACCTTTGGAAAATTTAAGAGTGTTTGAAAGGGCAGATCTATAAAGTTTGATTATAGAAGCTGAATAAGATCTCTCCCCCCCAAAAAAAAAAAAAGAAAATCCACTATTACAGCAAGAAAGGGTTGGAAAGGACTAATGCATTTTATAGCACACCAATCACAGAAGAGTTTCTACTTTGCATCTTAAGACCCTGAATGTAGAACATCACCAAGCCTGTAAAATGCATGAAAACATTGCTAGCTGATCAATCATTTGAGATAACTAAAGCATGAATGTGGACAATCAGGGGATTGGTATGAACCAGAGTACCTCTGTGTTGTGAGACAAGATTGTCCCAAGGAAGTACTAACCTTGGTGTGTCAATGAACAGGTCATGTAAGTCACTGAACCATGACATCTGATGCCACAGACTTGCAATCAAGATGATCCAGATGGACATCCTGATCTTGTTCAATACTTGTGGAATCAACTGATGGGTGAGAATGCGCAAGCAGACAGTTGATCTCAAGTTAGATTGAAGACATCCACTGCCCAGGCTGCCTGGTCTGGGACAGGGGAGACATAAAATAGGAGCTTGTTGTTGTTGAGTTTTGTCCACCAGAGGTACTGGTAGCTCCAGTAGACTGAACTGAGACTACGCAACTGCTTGATGATGAGACCATTTTGCTAGGTTAGAACTATCTTGCCTATTCTGGACAGACTGTCTGCCAGAATGCTTTTCTTCCCTGAAATGTAATAAATTCTGAGTGTAATCCCTTCTGACTGTGCCCAACAAAGAAGGATCCAGACTTCCCATGCAAAAAGAAGGAGCAGGAGTACCTCCTTGTTGTCTGAGGTACACAAACAATGAAGTGTTGCCTGAAGAGATCATGATGCAATACCCTTTGACATGTTCTATGCACCCTTTTTAGGGCAAAGAACACAGCTTTCATGTCTAAATTGTTTATATGGCAGAGACTGTCTTCCTGTGATTAATGGCCATTGAGAAGTACTTCCTCTGGCTCTAAATAAGCCCCTCCAAACTTAATTTGAGACGTTGGTGTGCAGATAGGAGAGGGGTTCTGGGACATGCAGAGGAACTCCTCTCTGAAATAAATCTTGACTGTACCACCAATTTAGGTGGTACTGAAACACCAACCTGAGAGAAATTTGAACAGGGATCTCTGTGGTGTTTCCAATCTAACAACAGAAGAAGTTGAACATGAAGCCTCCCTAAGGATACCAGGTCTGAAACAAAATTCAAGGTTCCCAGAAGGGAGAGATACAGACAAGCCGATAACAAAGTCTTGGTCTGTAGCATCCTTAAAAGTTCCAGTATTTTGTGTATCCTCTCTGGAGGAACACAAACCTGGCCCAGGGATGCAAGGAAATTCATTTCTATGTCAAGAAGTCATGACAGGGAACAAGTTCTGATTTCTCTAGGTTTGGAATCAGCCCTAATTATGTTACCAAAAACCAACAACAGGTCATGTGGCTGCATAAGGACTGTTTGTTTGTTTTGTGCAGCAGCCAGTCATAAAAATACTAGATTAATGGAATTGCCACGAATCTCAAGTACACAGTTGTTACTCCCATTACTCTAGTAAAGATCCTGGGAGCTGAGGCTAGACCAAATGGCATGGCTTGGAACTGAAATACTTCCTGTCTGATCAAGAACCAGAAATATATTTTTGCAATAGAAAAATTAGGATGTGGAAGTAGACATCCTGAAAATTGATGGAAACTGCCTAATCAGTATTCCAAACTGAAGTTGCAGTTTCCATCTTTAAAGTTTCCACTTGCAGAAATTTGTTTAATGGGGAAAGGTAACAAGCCTAACTTTTCTGTTCTTTTCTTCTTTTAATTTGAAAATGTTTGACTGAAGGAAAAAGACAAGTGTCCTTGCAGGAGGAGGCAGTTCTATTAAGCATAGATATAAACCTCCTGCAAACTATGGCTGATCGAAAGCTCAATGAGGATGTATGCAGACACTGTCCAGTTTCAACTGACCAGCAATTGATGCAGGGGACCTATGCTGATGGTCCCTAAAGTCCTGAGAGGCAGTAGTGGGAACACCAAATAAGGTCTCTGAATCCAGAGGTGCAGCCCTCAGAAGATTTTTGATATTTTCAAGCAAAACCTCTGAACAGTCTAAATCTATATCTCAATGTAGACGAAGAAGCTCCGCTGATAATACTATTGCAGTAGACCACCCTTTATTATGTCTTGCCGCTTCTTGATCTTTGCTCAACCACTTTGCAATGATGCTAGTGAATGGAAAGTGAGGAAGTAGCAGCTAGTCTATCCTGGGCATTGCTCATGACAGTTTCTTGAAACAAGAGAGACTCTTAGTGTCACTTGATGACTTTGGTTTGGGCACATATCAGGGGAAAAAGACAGTAGATTCCATTTACAGCCATGTTGAATGACCAGGTCTTTTCCCCCTCAACCATTTGAGATGATGGTGGCAAGGGGTTTGGAGAACTTTGAAGGGTGGATTATATCCTATCCTCTAGAATTTCAGTAAATTCTTAAGAATCATCTAGAATCCACAAGGCATCATCTCCCTCTTGCAAAGCTTGGTTGGAAACAGAAAAGATGTTACCCGAAAGATCTCTCTGCAGGGAAGGCTGGATAATAGGGACATATCTATTCTGTTATAGAACTGGGGGTGAAGAATTGTCCTCCAAGGGTGTTGTGTCAAGAGATTACAAATTCTTCTCATCTCTCTTAGATGGAGGGGGAGTAACCCTCAATTCCCAAGATGACCTTTCCTACAGAACTTGTGATAGTCGTAGGACCTCATCACTTGTACATGCAGGTGGCCACATAAACAACATCCATGGTAGCAGTTGTCTCCCCATGAGGAGATAAGTTCCATACAACAAAGGATTGAAAGGATACATGTGAAAGGAAGGGACATTAGTCAATTTCCTAGCCTGGAAACATGTCTAAATGCACGCTGTGTCCTTGTGGTGTGACAACTAGGTAATGTTGCCTATTCCTAGCACCAGACCTTGATTCTACATGTTTTGCAGACCTATACCCAGTTATCTCATATGTTTTGTATCCAGTGATAAGTGGTCGGTCAATGAACTGTCCTTTATAGTTAATGGCAATCTAAATTTGAGAGAACTTCCCTCATCACTAAAAGAATTAGATCAATGGCTAAACCTCTTGTGTTTGTGTGATTTGCCTGACCTTGGATAAGATGCACTATCATGTCTCAGGAAGGTGCTGCTCCTTCCTCTTTTATTTGGGGGAACGGACTCAAACTCTTCAAAAATGTCTGTTACTATCTCACATGTAGTAACACTATTTCTCTCCTTGAAGATACTATCTTTCTGTTTTAAATAGGAAGATGCAGTCAATTCCATCTTGTCTAGGGAAGGTACCACTCCTCCCTCATTTGTTTTGGGGAGTGCACTTGACCACTTAAGAAACCTATGTTGCTACCTCACAGATAGCACCAGTATTTCTATGTGAGATTTAATTGATCCAGAAGAGGAAGAACACGCTTCCTTCCTATTCAGTTATGAGTGATGGCTATCAGCAGGGTCCCAGGTGCCATCTGACCACTGGCAACATATAGGACATCCATCTATTTGCATACATTTTGTACATGATAAACAAGTTAAGTGAGTGTCCCATGGGCCTTTCCTATGCCCACACTTACCAACTGTTTGAGACATCTGAAAAATTAAAATTATGAAACAAGAAACTACAGTATGACAAAATAATAGAGAAATAATAACAATGATTGTGTCAGCCTCACTGTATATCTTTACTACTGTTTTCTACACTGGAAACAGGATTGTCTAAGTTTATTCTGTTCATTACTTATAAACACCAGAACATCACTGTTGTGTTGGAGTAATGGTGTAAATAAAACCACCACTAAAACACTTAAAGAATCGATAAGGAAACAACTGCTATGTCATGATCATATTATTACATAAACAATAACCACAGTAATATCTGGACTCCTGTAATGTAAAACTTGTAACTAGATAATTTTCGATAACCCCAAATTAGCGTGTACTTTTTACTGCCACAATGTCCCATGCCCTTTACCCTAGGAGGAGAGTGGGTGGGTGGTCCATAGTGTGAACAATGCACTCCTGAAAATTATCAATGTTAATCTTATCAATTTTACTAATTTGATAAGTACACACAAAGGTTTAAAGTTCACTATAAAGAACTATCAATGACATGCCTTGGTTACTAGCATGAAACCATTGAACTTGCAGACATTTTCACTTCATAGTGTTTCCATGTGTTGACTCACTGATTGTCTGAAAAAGAACGAGGACGTTCTATAAAGCATGACATAGATCAGACTTGGTTGATGCACATGTTCTAAGAAATTTCTAGAACAGGAAGTTGGTGCATCTAACACGGATGAGGTTTTCCATACAGAACTGTGAGCTTAAATAATAGTTACAGGTGGAGCTATTAGTGACATTAAAATATGGGTTTCTGAAACTTAACTGAATTATTTTTTACCTGTTCCTAATGATTGGCTGCATTTTTTTGAAGTGTTAGGGAGTAAGTGACATCAATGATGAAAAACTGGGAGCCATGACACAACCATGCTATTTCTAAAATCATATTATAGTGAGGCACATTACAGAAGGTATGTTCTTTACTTTTCACTATTTAAACAATCCACCTGTTGTACATGATTTTGCATAGCCACCTCCTCTACACAGCCAGTTTTCTCTACACAGCCAAGTTTTCTCTACACAGCCAGTTTTCTCTACACAGCCAGTTTTCTCAGCACAGACAAGTTTAGTATTCCTAGTGGGCAGCCACCCCTCTGATGTGGCAAACATATCAGTAAAAACAAAATCCAATTTAACCCTCACAAGCAACCACTTTTTATCTAATACGTCTTTAAAACCAATTTTTAATTCATACTGTAAGCTAAGTAATCCTATGATCTTTTCCAACGTGTTTCAAGTTATTTGGTTTTTGTCACCAAAATAATTGTTGGCTGAAGTACATTACAACATATATGACCACAGTTAATATCATAATCTACAAATGCTGACAGTTGCAGGAAACAATGATGTGAAAGGGTTGGTCACACAGCTGTTTTTTCTTAGATGATTATGATTGAAGGTACTTGACAAGAACATAACCAAGTCAACAGAGGTTAAATATAGCTTGTGGATTCACACATAATAAGAAATGAATACTGAACAAATAGGGTATCAGGCAAAGATTTGTAAATCACATTGACACTTCATTTATAAACAAGGTATTTCATGTATTCTATATAATTTTCATCCATAAGATAAAATTGCAGTACAATAAGCAACATATAAATAAATCATTGCAAAAGTTTCACATATCAACATATAAAAGGAAAATTCTTAATATAGAAAAAACAGTTCAGGTTATGCAACCAATGAGAGTGGTGCGAGTTCAGAAGTTCTTACCAAAATGTTTGATGTTGGAAAATGACAAGGTTTTGAATGGTTTTGCACTATATATGCCAAGAACATCCCACTCACAAGTCAATTTATTCAAGAAGAGGCAACAATTTTATCAGTTTAAACGGGATAAATATTTTATGTTTCGGCACTAAAGAACAATTAAAGTATGTTCACTATTCTTACAACGAAAATAATCTTTTGATAATAATGTTACTTTTAAATGAAATTATAATCATACTCCACCTCTCTCTCTCTCTCTCACATGTCATATATCATGGTTACAATATTCACCTGACCAAATTTAAAATTTCCGTAATCATGGTCTTGAATCATGTCAAGGTGTTCCTTGAACAAATGCTGTGTGGCCTTATACACCATCTCATACTGATCCTGTTAATAAGCAAACAAGTTTTAACAATTAGAAAAACAAGACAATGTAGTGCAATTTTAAACTGGAATTGCATCCCTGCAAATCAGATACTCTTACCAGCATTATACTAAATCCTATGTCAAACAATATATCTATTCAATTTTACTGGAAAATGGTGAAAATCGAACTTGATTGAAGACTTTTAAATGTAAGCCAAAAATCAATCCTGAAACATTAAGTTCTTCAAAAATGTTAATGGGCTAAAATGAAATTCCTAATGGTTACAACATGACAGGATGTGATGTGATATGCCTGACAGACATAGGTTAACACTATATGCCCATCCATATATATAGAGGCACATAAAAAGCCTTCTTCGTTAATGTAAACAGACCTTTTTCTTACTTGTGGCATTTTAATTCTGCAGGTTTCTGATTCAATTTATTTCTGATGTTAAACCTATAGGTTTACTTAGAGAAGTGTGTGTCTGTTTGTCTGTCTGTGTGGGTTTCCGTGTGTCTGCATGAATGCATGGCATATCAGGACAATCCTGGTTATACAGTGGAGATTAAAAGTTCTATGAATGCTTTAAGAAAACTAGCAGAAACCTTTAAGAACATAAACCCTTCCAAATAAATGTAAACATTTCGTCCTAAAAGAGAAAAGATAAAGGCAAAATTGGTAAAATGCTTAAAAAGGTGTATAAAATAAAGGATAAATGTACAAAAATATAAAATCCTTAAAATATGAGGTCCAAATTTCTTTCTGCATTCTTAAAAAAACCAAGATTTTCTTTAGTGGTAAAGCATCCAAAAGCTTCTTCATTGAGGTTACATTGGAATCTTCCACTTGATTTAAGTTATTACACTAAACTGGTATTTTAATTTAATAAGCAAAATAAATTTGTGGACCCATAAATTTCATCATTATGCCATTACCTTTTGCAGATCTGATTTAACTTGTATTTTTTTTTATAAGGAAAATACATTTGCAGCCATCTAAATCTGCAGACAAGTTTCCTCATAAATTGCACAACAAAAATAGCATGTGTGAAAAAAACTGTTTCATTTTCAGTAACTCATACTGGAACAGTCTTTAAAATAAATGACTTCCAATTAAGTAAATTAAATTGTTACGGGTTCTCCTGCATCATCTGTCATGATTTCCATTGTAATATATTATTTTACACACAGAGTTGCCCAGTTTATTTACTGACTCATAAACTGAAATACATGTACTTGCAGGACTACTTCCGTACATTGTTAACACCTAACACAGCTAGACTGACAGAGAGAGAAAAGTGAAAAAAGTAAATGATACAAAACAGACTTCAAGCATTTATCTTCTGACCCAAGAAATGGAAAAAGCACAATCTCTAGATGCAAAGAACATAAAAGAGTAAAACAAAATTTGGATAAAACAATCCATCAGGATTAAGAATTTGTGTCTAGCAAACCTGATAGTAACCTTGAAGTTTTGTCATTTTTACTGCCTTATATAATGCAGTTTATGCATTTTGTTTATGTATATGCCACAAAGTCTTAGAAAAACTCAGTATATATGCTATCCACTCCATCAACATTTACCACAAAAACTAACTATTTTGTTCCCTGCTGGATAATTTATCTTGGCAATTATGCTGGCTTTAAAAATTATATAGTCATAAAGTGTACAAGAAAACAAATTTTACCACTCTTTAATTTTATGACAAATCATTAAACAATCCACATGTATCATTATTGTGACATTCATTTTTTATTATACAAATAGGGCAAGCCACAGCAATAAACACATCTGAATGGAATTTTTTTACTTTTAATCTAAAAGCAAAAGTTTAGCAGAATTCTTTTAAATTTAGTAAGGCTACAACATTTGCTACAATTTCTAAATATGTATATGGTATGCATGATCACAATGATGCCAACTGATTGAATCAATTCAAAATTCAATGTATGCTCCGATTTGCACATTTGACTTACAGCTGTTAGCTATTTATATGTAAGCCACTGACAATTTACATGCTGTATCTTGCTCAACCTGTTATTGTTTCATTTGATGTACCTTTTTATTTAAAACCTCAGTTCATGATAGAATTCAATTTGTATGGACAGGACATCATTGTTCAATATATCTAAAAATTTGTGTAAAACATTCTTGGGATCATCATGATATTGTTTTATACAGATATATATGGTCTAAATCTGTAAGACAAAACAGAGCAGGCAATATATACAGGTACATCATGGCACATGTCCTGCTTTATGAACTCAGTGTATGTGCAGAGCTACATGCTATGAAAATTTATATGTAAATGGGCACACAAAGCAGCCAATACCAGTGGAGTAGTGAAGCAACACTAATAATGTTTACAAAGTGGATGCTAAAATAAAAGTTATCTACAGGAAAGACCAACTGCCTTTAAATCTAATGGCTGTGATATTCTTTATTACATATTTTAGCTGTTTTACGGTAATGATTATTATGGTCTCTTCATGACATATTTTAGATGCTTTGCAGTAAGACTGACATTGGTATTCCTCAAGCCATATTTTAGATGCTTTACAATAAGAATGACTGATACTCCTCTTGACATATATGTTTTACAGTGAAACTGACTGTGGCATTCCTCGTGACATATTTTAGATCTTTTACAGTAAGAGTGATTGTTACCGAGTCCTGAAATGAAACTTCATCCAGGTCTGCCCAAAGAAAATCATGAATTCAGTTATGATAATATTACATTTCAAGCTTCACTTACTGTACTATCAAAGTGTTCATGGTGTAATTAATAATTTTAAATGAAAATATAGGTTGACACAAATGTCCAAAGGTTATGTGCATGCATAGGGTTCAATGACACACCTGGCTCCAAAGAGCCAATTAAAAGCTAAGACTTAAGAATACAATCAGAACAATTGCAATTACCTGTACGATCTGAATACACCATACAACAGGAGAGGGGAAACTTTTGACTGATTGGTTTATGTTAAAAGCACATCTCAGCTTTTGCAAATAATTGTTGGCAATTTAAAATTTCTTGGGCTTATCATGTGACAGGTTAGAAATGGTTGTTATGACCAAACTTTCCAAGTAACAGTGGTGTCATGGTAAATCAATGGTGCACAACTCAGTACAAATTCAAACTTAGCATGCCATAATGCAAAATTTTTGTGTCTATAATAAAGCATAAATAAACATGTGAAGTAAGGACACAATATGCAGGCCACACAAATGTGTCTGCAGACCAAATGTTGTGCACCCCTGCAGTACAAAAATACACGAAAATGCAGTCTCATGAGGAATGGATCACAAAATACTCAAATTAAGCAGATGTCCAAATTAATACATATCTATCATATTATTCTCATTTACTTACAGGTGTCTGTATCATAGACTGACGCTGCTCTCGCATGTGCTTGATTATTTCATACAAATCAAAATCCTGTGTCAATTTCTGCAAAGAAAAAAATTGTATTCACTCTGAATTTTAAAAAAACTTTAATCATCTGCAAGCATTGCTGACCTAGACCTAGGTGTACGATATTTGTAGTTAAGCTGTATTATACATGTCCAAGTATGGTATGAAAAAGTGAACCTAAGTGACCCATTTGCTTTAACCATCTCATGAAATTGTACATAAAGATCATAAAATTTATTAGTGGGTAAAGTTTATATTTTCATACACCCTCAACAAATCTTTTTAAACCCTTAGGTGGCCTCGATTTCAGTACAGCCCTTATCTTCATAGGGATTACTTGCAGAGATCATTTTCAGATACTACTTTTAGCTGGCCAAACCTATCCCATAGCCGCATCCGGTACGGTCATGCGCATTTTACGTAGGGCAACTTGAGTGACCTACACTTACATGAATAGAACAGTTGTCATTATAGATTTCCACAGATATTATTATACAATAATATGCCAGCCCACAAGTATAAGAGTTGAACTGTACATTTTCATCAAGTACTTTTAACAATAAATGAGTATCTATTGCTGGATGTTACTGCCTCATGACTCTCTTCATAACTAAGCCCCCCCACCCCCATGACTGCATGGTAATGAATAATCCGAAAATAAACAAGTTAACTTGTCTAATTAGCAGCAAACAATGAACACCAAAGGCAGCACATCACATATTAAGCAGATTCCTCAAAGATTTGTCATTTAGTTAATAAATTAAATGAGAATGAATGTGAATCCCAAAACTGCTTATGATACATTGGACTGGCTAAGGAATTTACTCTCTCTCCCTCTCTCCTTAGTTTGCTAACTCTTTGAACAAATATGGATAATAATGATGAGTTAACTCATCATGCGATACATTTGCAACAGCCAGTTGCAACAGTACTATCAGCTATGTGTAACTCGTGTGGCTTCTCGGATTGGGATTGGGATCTGATTACACTGGCATTGATAATGCTGTGTTCCCCTGTATGCATCCATCTACTATGAAATTAATTATATGCAACAAAGGGATTTGTAAGTCATCATGTTTTCATGAGTATATAGTCTTGAAGAGTCATCTAAATACACATAGATTTGTACAAATTGTAATTCTGGTCACATAGGAAAATCGTCCACCCACTCCTTTCCTTTCAGAAATGGATCATCCAACTTTGCAAGTCCTATCCAGGACCACAGACAGGGTAGGACAATTTATGGGGGACCACAGCGATCAGGGGTCCACCATTGTTTCAATTTGTCATTCATTGGGGCCTACTGGATAATTTTTCCTAGGGTCCACAAATCCTGTCTGCTGTTCTGGTCCTCTCTGATGCTTTTTGTGCTCATATCTACTTTTCTCTTTTAGGCAGATTACTGAACTATTCACTCATGATTTTTAAACATACTATTTCTGTGAAGGGTGTACAGATGTCAAACCTTTACAACTTTGTTTGAAACTTTCTTCACGAACATACACTATGTTAATGACAATCGCTTAAAAGTTGCCCTACATTGATTGCGCATGCGTTAAATCTTGGAGTGGAAAAACTAAAATTCGACTTCCTGAAAAAGGTCTATACAGATCCTTACCTTGGTTAGTTTATGATTATCTAATATTTGTGAAAACTGGGGCCAACACAAAGGTTATAAGAAGAATTTTAGTCAATACCTATCGAAATAGTCATTTGTTTGATTTTGTGTTCCATATATACTCACTTATAAAGACAGTCCAACTGCAAACTGCATAGACCCAGATTGATCAGTGCATAATGCTCAGACAGATCTGGTTCCAAGGGGTTTGTTAATTGTAATCTGTAGAACAAAAACCAGACCCTGATCTTCTGGTGCATTATTCTATGGCAGATCAAGGTCCTTGTTGTTTGCAATTTGACTTGGCTTATAAGTGAGTCTATACTATATTGTAATTCATTATATCTCTTCTTTATAACATGCACGTTATGTACACACATGTAATGCCTTATACAGATTCACTTCTATTTTTTATATGAATGCTGTATAATGTACACATGTAATGCCTTATACAGATTCACTGCTATACTATATCTGAATGCTGTATAATGTACACACGTGTAATGCCTTGTACAGATTCACTGCTATACTATATCTGAATGCTGTATAATGTACACACATGTAATGCCTTGCACAGATTCACTGCTATACTATATCTGAATGCTGTATAATGTACACACGTGTAAAGCCTTGTACAGATTCACTGCTATACTATATCTGAATGCTGTATAATGTACACATGTGTAATGCCTTGTACAGATTCACTGCTATACTATATCTGAATGCTGTATAATGTACACACGTGTAAAGCCTTGTACAGATTCACTGCTATACTATATCTGAATGCTAAATAATGTACACATGTGTAATGCCTTGTACAGATTCACTGCTATACTATATCTGAATGCTGTATAATGTACACACGTGTAATGCCTTGTACAGATTCACTGCTATACTATATCTGAATGCTGTATAATGTACACACGTGTAATGCCTTGTACAGATTCACTGCTATACTATATCTGAATGCTGTATAATGTACACACGTGTAATGCCTTGTACAGATTCACTGCTATACTATATCTGAATGCTGTATAATGTACACACGTGTAATGCCTTGTACAGATTCACTGCTGTAATATATCTGAATGCTGTAAAATGTACACGTGTAATGCCTTGTACAGATTCACTGCTATACTATATCTGAATGCTGTATAATGTACACACGTGTATAGCCTTATACAGACTCACTGCTATACTCTATCTGAATGCTGTATAATGTACACATGTGTAATGCCTTGTACAGATTCACTGCTATACTCAATCTGAATGCTGTATAATGTACACATGTGTAAAGCCTTATACAGATTCACTGCTATACTCAATCTGAATGCTGTATAATGTACACATGTGTAAAGCCTTATACAGATTCACTGCTATACTCTATCTGAATGCTGTATAATGTACACATGTGTAATGCCTGCTATTCTTGATATGAACACTCTATAATGTACACATGTGTAATGCCTTGTCTGGAATGTAGCAATTTGTAGTGATGTCTAGCACTGGGGCATCATGATGCAGACATGTAGCATCACGTCCCACCCAGTCACATTATCATGACACCAGGCTGACCATTCCCAACACATACCTCTTAATGCTGAGCGCCAAATGAGGCAGCCACTGGTACCATTTTTATAAGTCTTTGGCATGACTTGTCTAGGAATCAGACCTGCTACACTCTTCATCTGAGGTGGAAGTTCTAACCACTTAGGCCACTGTCGTGGTCCTAAAAAAATGTAACACATTTGCTGAATTAAAATATTTTTCATTTTCCTCTGTGAACTGCAGTAGGTCTTGCACTTTTGGTCATAATTATTCATACACTAATTTTGCAGTTTTATCAACGCATTCTAAAATAATTCAATACAGTCTGTTATTCTGTAAATAATAAGTTTATATCTCTTAACATAAACATAACATTTATGGAACGTGTTTGGCTATTTTTTCCAGCAGAATTGTGTCTCAGGCACAAATAATATATTGAGTTCTGTTTCATAGGTCAGTGCTCCAAATCAATTTTGGCTAGGTTTGCACTTGACATTGCACCAATGGTACACATTGCCTCTAACAAAATTCAATGTCTGCTGGACACTCCATGGCTAATCCAGTGCGTGTTAATTTCACTTTACACTCTGGCACAATTATAATTCAAACATCATAATAAACCTATGGAACTTTTGTCCTTTTTTTTATACATGAAGTTGAAAATCCAAATGTGGATGGATGGACAGACACTAAATGGCCCTAGGACCATGCCATAAGCTCACAGAACTTTTGAACAGATGAGCTAAAAACATAATGCTATCCCACTGCAATGACTACGTTTACATTTGTTTATTTATTTCTTAATTTAATTTTTTTAAAATGAAATTGTTCACATATGCAAAGCCATGGGCTTACCCCTGCCTGAAGTATATCCCATGCATAGTCAATGGCACAGATGGTCCCTGTCCTACCACAGCCAGCACTACAAAAGGATAAAAAAGATAAATTTACACAATGAAGAACATTTGGCGGATATATTTTCACCTATAAATGTTTAATGCATATGTAATTTTGTTACAACATTTTTGGAAGTTTCATTTTTAATCCTTCCTTCAAATTTTTACTGAAATATAAAAGTCTAAAATACCAGCTGAGTTTCAAAAAAAGGAAACCTTGCCTCTAAATATATATAAAAAATGATGACTCAAAGCAAATAAAAATAAAAATAAAGCAAAGCTAATTTCAATTAGGTCACAGTAAGTTATTTTACCAAAGTTTTGACGACAATCATTTGGAGCAAAAAGCTAATGTTTGTGGTAAGTTTTGTGTTTATTCACTTGAGGTTTTGAAACTTTCTGCTTGTCAAGACACCCAGCTAATCAGAAATGCTTATAAATCAGGTCACAGTGATCAACATTCCATCCAGAATATGACATAAACTGATTCAAATATTTCTATGTTAGTACATAAGTTAACTTAACCAATATTTCAAAATCACAAAACCTGACTAAAGACCTGAACTTGAAATTTCAAAAACTTTCTTTGAAAAGTAATAAAGTCAGCAATTTCATAATTGACTACACTACATCATCACAAATTATAATCATTGAAAAATGATATATTGCCCTGGTCCCCTGCTTGTGTAAAGACTCCTACTGAAAGCATCATATAGTACCACCGCTCTCAATTTTAATACTACTTGTATCGATAGGATTCTTTATTGAAGTATCTAGAATTTATATCTAGGATGGTTTTAGAGTTATGTTGGAAACAAAATGTTCATGGACTGACCTAGTGATGGCTATATTCATTATATTATATACCAGGGGAATAATATAACCCAAGAAGACAGAGTCATCTATATCCATACCTGACCAAACATCAGGGTATGGGACAGCTGCGAGACTGCAACTAATTATTAGCCACCATATTGTTTACAAAAACATCCACTGTTGACAACAGACTTTCCAGGGCAAATAAGTCTGTTTAAATATTTGTTTCACTGATGTTCTGTTACAGTGATGCAGAGCTGTGATCTTAGAGACAATTACATATGCTATCTCCCTGTTATTATTAGCACACAATTAATGATTGGCCTAGACTGGACATCCATAGACATCACTGTCCTGTGCCATAAAAATATGGTATCTGCACACAGAGCTAGGTGACGTTTGACCATAAATTTATGGTTCCTGCATACACAGCCAGGTGACGTTATCCATAAATATATGGCTTCCACTCTACCTGGGTTAATCATTCTTACTAGGTTTTTGTCAAAATGTTATGTCCTGGTTGAAAAAGTTTAAACAACTGTACTATATACTGAAAAATTGCTAAAACTGATTGACAATCTAATCAGGTCACCAACATATTAATACAAATAAGCATACCAAATTATTCTGTCATCCTCAAGTAATATTTACTTTAATGTTAGTATAATTCTTGTATTAAAAGAGTCCCAAAAAAACCAATAAAATAAGATCATTTGTGGAGTTTCCAAGATCTGTGTAATTTGGCTGACTGGAGTGCATGCATAAATTTACACAGCAATTGAGGATTTCTGCAACTTCCAAAAACTCGAGCAATTTAACTTGACATGATAAATTTGCAATCAGTAAAATCAAAAAGTAAATGCACTTTCAGTGCAACTGATTTATCAAAAGTGCCTTCTTTAATTCTCAACTTTTCCACAACTTTTACCAAACTGTATAAAAATACAGAACTTATCCAATATGGGAGCAAACCTGTTCTTCTTCCAGACTTATTTCCATTTTTCCAGTAGCATGGGAACCCTTGAGCCACCTCCATAAACTGTACTGACATTTGTTTTCATTAGCTATAGATAAAACTAGGATGGAACTTGGGTAATAATATATGTGCCCTGAATTCATAAAATTTGTCCATCTTTCTGATTAGTTATAATTTACCTATTTATCATTTGTAATGACGAAAATGTGCCAAGTTTCACAGAGATATCTTAAATGGTTTTTAAGTTTTCGATGTATCTAGAGCTTTGTCCTGGAAGCGAAAGTGTGAATAATGGATGGATGAAAAGACAGAACAATGGTCAACAGCATAAAACACATTAAAATCTGAATAGCAGAAGGCACATATGGACCACTAGTACACATGTACCAAATTTCAGACAAATAACTTGAATAGTTTTAGAGATATACTATAAAAATGAAAGTGTGGATGATACACAGATGGACAGAAAAATGGATGATAACATGCAAATATTAAAACTAAGAACTGTGAAAAGCAAAAGACACATTTGGACCATTAGTCCAATATATGTACTAAATTTTATGTTGATGCAGAAGCAGCAGAATATCTGAGTCCTGTGAAACTGAAAACTGAAAATGTTAACAGACAAACAGACCCAGCAATGTCTATATCCCCAGCAGTTTTAAAGAGGCTCAAGCTAAGGATTCAAACTTTACTGTAAAGAGCCAAGTCAAAACCCATTAAAGTTTCCATTCTGGAAACATGGTAGGTAATTGAGGCCTGTTCAGGTCAAAGTTGGCGAGTGAGTCAGACAGATCCTTGTTATGACCTATATTCACTCTACCATAATGCCTGAATGTGTCAGGAATCATTCAGCAACATTTCCTGATAGTAACTGGAGCTTACATTTACTCCTCAAAATGTGGTAGAAAAACTTAGCTACCTATTTAGTTAAGCAGTTTTTGAAAAGAATCTTTAAAGGCATTTGTACTTTAAGCAACATCATCCAAATGTAATGGGGTATCAGAATTCTTTGTATAAACTAGGAAACCATCTATGCCAAAATGCTTTTTGCCATATTTGGTCCAACCTGTCTGAGCCATTTTTGAGAAGTTATTTGAAGGCTTTTATATTCTTAGTTTCAGCAGCCATATTTAATGGTGGATAAGCATTGTTTGAATTATGTTGAAAAGACCATCATGCCAGGATGCTTTCTGTGAAGTTCAGTCATATTCCTTTTAGTGGGTTTTGAGAAGCTGCTTTTAGTATAAACAGCCATACTGAATAACAGACTGGCATCCACTGAACTAATCTATAAGGTTGTACACATTGGCCAAGACATTTATGAAATGTTATAATGATTAGTTTATATAATGTAGTGGGCTAAACTGGCTCAATTAGATACACAAATCAATCAGGGGGGAATGAGTGCTAGGATCGGCAATGAAAAACAGGGACAGTTGGCATACTGGAAACATTTTGTTTGGACTAAATAGTAATTGACAATAATCAACACATGATAGACAAAGGATCATACAATAATCTCACCTGGCTTTACAGCCATGTGAGCCAAAATAACTCTTCATGGTTAAAGGGAATATCATGACATATTTTGTTTTCATATTAACAGCCATGTTGTAATGCTTCAACTTTCTTGCAATGTTGGCCTTCTTAGAAGCTGAGATGACTAGGTTTTTGGAGAAATTAACCTACTGTTGATTCTGTTAGTCGTTCCAATTATGAAATTCCAGTACATGAAAACATAAAAGCATAAAACCATGTCTACCAAATGTACTCATTTATAAGTCGAGTCCAATCACTGACAACACAGACCCAGATCTAATGTCCCATGATGTGTTGGTAGATCAGGATCTGTGTTGTTTATTCTACTGATTAGTTTGAAGACAGTGAGTAGACCAAGCTTTGTCAGTGCTTTATGTGATGGCAGATCAATGTCTGCACAGTCTGCAGCTGGATCTGACTTCCAATTGAGCACATATGGTATTTTACATAAAGTATAGATAACTTATACCTGCAATGAATGACAGCAGGTGGCCTTTTACTTGCAACATGATTGTGTTCTTTCCTTATTCTCCTCATCTCTGCAATCATTTCAAGAATGGTGTCAATATCTTCAGGAATGTCATGATCTGGCCATCCAGTATAATGCAGCTGAATCAATGTATGGGTCTCACCATTATAGTTTGCTTCAAAATTTCTGATTGTGTAGTGTTCTGATCTTTCTTCTTCTTTTGACTGAAAGATAAGAATTCATTATTCTTACAGGATCAAGCCAGTTTAGCTGGTTTAAAAAGTAATTTTGTAACATTAGCCAAACATAAATATGGAAATTACATATGTTTCTCAAGTGCTAGTTTCTCATGTCCATAGGTATTTGGTTTTGAGTGGGGATGGGGGATATAAACTAATTATAATCTGACACATGCACTACTTACTACTACAAATGCATCGCTTTTCTTGCCTGGGACTCCAGTCCCCAGTCCACCTATTCCCTCCTCCAATTAGTACTGAAGATTTAAAGTTGAAAAGAACATGATCCCAGTCTAGGAATCCTTTGTCACAGCCAACATACAGAATACAATCCTCCTTCGTCTTGGATCTAGGGCACAGGACATCAGAGTGGGGTGAGAGAAAGGAATCTTTCTAACAGAAGCAGGTAATAGTTTTACCCCTCCCCCTCAAAACAAAACAAAAACCAACTAAATTTGAATAGCAGTAATACATTATCTGCTACTATTGCATTGTTGAATTGACCAGTTGGAGGGAGGCTGATGGACTCATCAAATCTAATATAGAAGCTATTGCACTTATCCTAACAGTAGGAATGTTCGCTACCTGTAAGTTGATGCTTGGAAGGGTCACATGTTATGCTGTTGTTCTGATGCACCAAAGATCAAAGGTAAAGGAAGGTATTATGAAACCACCAGAAGGTGGCTCTCATAACATCATCCAAATAAGTGCAATAAACCCAAAATGTAGTAATAGCTCTAACTTCATGGGCTTTAGTTCTAATCAAAGGTTATTCTTAGTGATGGACTGATCAACTCTCTTGATAGTGATGACAATCCACCTGGAAATAGTTGCAGCTGAAATATATGAGGAACACTTTTAAGGTAGGAAGAGACAATTTTGACTCTTCTTTGTCCCTTTAGAAAGAAAAAACCTTAAGGCTCTGTGTGTGTGTGTGATTTGGAATTTTAACGTAGCTTTTAAAAAAAAATTCAGTCATATTGCTACGATGTCTGCAGTGTGGCAGTTTTTAGTGATGTCTAGCACTGGGGCATCATGCCCCAGACATGTAGCATGATGTCCCACCCAGTCACATTATCCTGACACCAGACCAACCAGTCCTAACACTAACCTATTAATGCTGAGTGCCAAGCAAGGCAGCTGTAAGTCTTTGGTATGACTTGGCCAGGGATCAAACCCATGACCTCCCGCATCTGAGGTGGATGCTCTAACCACTAGGCCACTGGAGCGTTCCCTTAAGGCTCTAACTGGGAGCTATACTGAGGTTTTATATATAGTGGGTTTTTTGACAATACCCAAAGAACACACAAAACAATTCCATGTCAGCATTCTCTAAAGCTCAAAATACCTGATGCAGTCAGAAAGTTGAGTGTCTTATCCAACAACAGAACCCCTAGAGAATTTGAGTGTTTGAAAGGGCTGCCCTATAGCTCTTAATACTGAACATTGAAGCTCCTCTTTCCTCTAAAACAAAGAGAAGAAAATCTGCAAATGAGTTAGGGGAATTAGCTAGGTTCAATGCATTTCCAACTGCACCGATCATAAAAGATTATCCACTTCGTGTCATAGACTCGGAGCAGATTGCCACCTAGCTTGGACAATGCATTTGACAACCACACTCAAAAATTGGTCCTGGCACACTGATTGCTTGTAATCAGTCAAGCATAAGGCTGGATAATCTGTGGGCTGTTGTGGAGGAGACCCCCTGGATTACAATATTAGGTCCCTCCTCTGTGACAATCTTCTAAGTGCATCTACTGAGTGGTCAAGCTGGTCACTGAACCATGATGATTAGGGCCACAGAGGGGTTACAAGGATGTGCCAGACAGTGGAGACACCTGCAGATTTAGTCTGAAAGGTGGGAATATATAAGCATACAGACAGTCTCACCTTAGTCTGAAGGAATATAATGTCCAGGCTTTCTTACTAGTGAGACATAAAAGGGGAGTTTGTTGTTCAGTTTCATGGTGAACCAGTTTCCTAGTGGACTCCTTGCACAGTTGGAAATGTCACTCGCTTACCATCTGATGCAGAGAAAATACCATCAGGACATCACAACCTCTTCTGGGCAGCCTGTCAGTCAGAACATTCTTCTTGCCTGGAATGTAGCAGACACAGAGTATAATCTCTTCCAAGGCTGCCCATTGGAGGAGGTTCTACACTGCTAATGCCTGTGGCATGCTATTCAAGACATGTTGTCTGAAGCAACCATAATGCAATGATGGCTTAAAAGCTGACACAACCCTGTAAACAAAAAGCACTGGATGTATTTCCAAGTTGTTTGTATGAAGGGCTGCACCTTTCCAGAACCAAAATCCCTGAAGAACTACCCTCTCTGGCTCTAGGTGAACACCCCATGCTGAATCTGATGTGGTGGTGTACAAAAAGGAGTAGAGTTCTGGGCTGTGAACTGTAACTCAGGCACCAGTTACAATTTAGCCATCAATACAGGTGGCAGTGAAGACTGAATCTCAGTGGTATCAAAACTGATAAAGGGTCCTTGTGCCATTTCCAGTTTGCTAGAAGCAGAAACTCAAATGGGCACAAGTAAAGTCTTCCAAGAGGGAATAAATTCTGCATCCAAGTTTAGAGTTCCTAAATGAGATACAAGTGAGCTATTAAGATTTTGGCCAGAAAAGTGGTTATGAGGCACAGGATTTGGATAAGACCAAGATTAGATATAGTTAAACAACATGGGGGGGTAGACTGAGAACAGAATCTCTGAGGATGATGGCAATACTGGAAGACTAAAATCCATAAATACCTCAAGTGGGCTGCAACTACCCCAATCACCCTGGTAAAGGTTCTAGAGGCAGAGACAAGACCAAATGGAAGAATTCCAATATAAAATATGTCTTAGTCAAAACAAAACCCGATGTATTTTCTGTGGAGGGAAGACAGGGATGTGAAGATGCATATCATGAAGGTTGTTTAAGACTATCTAGTATCGCCTTCTTTCTACACCCAAAGATCTGAGAATTGAAAGGCTGAGTCTGGTCATTATCCATCTTCTCAACTTAGCTCTTTCACATATGGGTGTGTATCTCTTCCCCTGAGTCAGTCTGGATTGGAGAAAAATAGGGATCCATGATAGGGAAGACAGTTCCCAGAAATGAAGCCATTAGCCTTTCTTTAAAATGGAATTAATCCACACATCATCTGTGACGCTTGACCAAACCCCTTAAAAATGGGCAATACAAGATCCTACCTCAGGAGACAGTACAACTCACCAGAGTTGACCCACTCCTTCCCTTGATGAATGGGAAGGGATCCAAAGACCTCCGTTGGCCTCTCTAACCACCTGATCAAGAGGACAAACGAGCTTTGAAATGAGGCACCTCCTGAGACTGTTGAGGCTCCACTTGCTTGAAGAATTTGTAAGAAGGTCTTATAGGGTGGTCAGGTTGAGCACACTTCTGGGTCTGTTTCAAAGGACCTGGATCTGCTGCCAGGGACCTGTGCTGTTGGTCTTTCAGATCCTGTGATACTTCAGAGGGGATGAAGCTTCCCAAGAGTTTTTCCATACAAGAACGGTGCCATAAAATGTTCTTGCTGTGATCCAGAAAAACCTTCAAAGACTCCAAAGTGGCATTCCTGCAGAGATGAAATTCTGCAGCACGCATCATCAACATGGAGATTGCATTCCATGATGTCTTTGCAACAGCCTGCAGCAAACGCTTCAAGAAACTGAAGAATGCCACAGAACAAAAATCAGCATGTGATATGATAGTCATGGCAACATAGATTTTAAGGTGGCCTCACTATAAGGATGTATCAGAGTATTATTTTGAAATGGAAGTACATAATCAAATCCAATCATTTTTATCTTACAATATCAAATGCATTCAACCCATAAGAAGCCACTATTAGACTAAGTACCTGTTAACATTCTAGACAGTGGTGGTGGCATTTTCAATGTTAGGTGAGGGAGTGTGTGTGTCAAATTGAAGTAGAGACAAAGTGAATGAAAATTTATGCTGAACACACAAAAATTAATCAATGCAGTTCATTGAATTTAATAGCCTCTTTATACTGTGGTGATTTTAAGTTTAGGGAAAAGTAATAATATATTTTAATTATAGATTAAAATAACAAAATGAAAACTGTTTTGATCTTAAAACACTAACATAAATGTCACAACAAAGCAGCTATATATTGATGTCACTATGCTTTCTATTTCTACTTGTCCAATGTATTTTATTTTTAAATATTTCAAAGATAATGCCCACAATCTAGCACAAAAATTATAATGTTACAGGATTTTTTCTGTGATTTTCGTTTTCTACAAAACTGTTCTAATATGTGTTTAACCTCAATCTGCCAGTTACTTCCCCTGCATACAGCATTCCTGGTTTACTAACAGGATGTCAGTTCAGCAAACTGTAATGGTGCCACTGGATAAACTGTGCAATAAAATCTGTCCACTGCTGGTTTACACCTTGATGGAGGCATTATTAAACTCACAGATCAAGATCTTCCTTAAAATGAGACAACTGTACAACTGTTTTCATCAAATTTACAACATGGGCACCAGAGCCTTATAATGTAAGAAATAACTGTATTTGTAACTATTCTTTTCCTGTTGTCCAAAAGTGGCTGGGACAGAAAGTGCAGTGTTGAGCTTTGAAGACTACAGTGCTCCCTCATTTTATAATAGTTCTTGACAGCCACAGCATTACAAGTCAAGCCACATTATAACAAGGTATCTTACAAGCAAGGCTACTGGGTGTGGGTATTATGTCATAAAAATTATGATATATTAAATACAGCAACAACAAAGAAACAGATGATTAAATCATTAAATCTATAACATAACTGGTTTGTATCAGCCAGTAAGTAAAAATCAAGTGAAACTTGAGCTAGCAGCTATGGGTACATACCACAATGGGACCCTATTCTCGAAAACTTTCTGGGCAGCGTCTTACACAAAAGATCTTTTTTGGAGATGAAGAGCAGTCAGGGGCCATAACTCTTCTAAATAAGCATGTGAATCGCTGGAAATCAACTTTTTCAAGGTTGCATCAATCAAGAGTTTCACTTTTAATACTGACTGAAAGGTAAAAGCCCTAAGCTATCCTGCAGAAAGCAAAGTTTCGAGAATGGTCCATCAGGGCCCACAAATTTTTTAAATGATGATGTGAATCACTTTCAATTAAATTCATTCGAGTTCTTATCAGCATAACATTTCATGCCAAATCTGGATGAAATCCAACAATACTTAATAATGGAGTCATGAAGTTGAAACTAAAGTCAGGAAAACAGATGATTAAGGGTCATACCTCCTGGAAATGAAGTGGTGAATGCTGAAAATAAAAATTACCCAAGGTCTCATCAATCAAAAGACACATGCCAAATTTTGTTGAAATCCAGGATATGCTGGTGAAATTTTCTTGCTGAATCCTAAGTCTGGAGGATAAACAATTTGGGACCATAATTCTTATAAACAAAACTAAACCCATACAAAACATACAAAGCACATTACGTGTATGAGACAAATTGTATCATAATATGTCAAATTTTTCTTGAGCTGAGATTGTTACAATCAACAGCCCATGTGATAATATTAACCTAATTGTCATGGGCCAGAATTCTATCCAAAACTGGACCCATAAATAGCACATCTATGTCTTCAGATAATACAAAGTGCATCAGATTATGTTGTTCCTGAGTTATGCTGGATACAAGAATCTAATGCAACAATAGAACTGTAACAATGGCAATAACTCAATAAAAATTGACCTCAAAAGATTAAAACTTCATACTGCACATCTACATATAACAGTCAATTTACCTTCCTAATGGCACCCAATTATGTGTAAGGGTTCATGATCTATGCTTGTTAAAGCAACATCCCAAGTGCCATATTAAGTAAACTGACAAGAGTCATAACTCTATTCAAAACTGGCGATGCAGAGACAAAGTGTTTGTGCTCTTAACAAAGCTTTAACAGTCTGAGTCATATCGCTATGATGGCTGTGATGTGGCAGTTTATAGTGATGTCTAGCACTGGGGCATCATGCTGCAGACATTACATTTTCTTGACATCAGGCTGACCAGTCCGAACACTAACCTCTTAATGCTGAGTGCTAGGTGAGGCAGTTACTAGTACCATTTTTTAAGTCTCTGGTATTACTTGGCTGGGGTTTAAACCCAGGACTCCTGCATCTGAGGGAGATGCTCTAACCACTTAGGCTACTGAAGTGATCAGACACAGAGACAAAACCCATTAATAAAACATCTACAGCCAAGAGAAAATGTACACATGAAATTTTATCAAAATATTCTACATGGCTCCTAAGTAATGCTTGTTAAAAGTATATTCTGTAGTGGACAGAAAATCTTGATAGAAAACTCCATCAAAACTGGAACTGAAATGACAAAAATTTGAAAGACACACCTACATGTAACATGTAATTCACCTACCACATGGCACCCAATTATGTGTAAGGATTGAAGAGCTATGCTGGTTACAAAAAGGACTTACAGACAGATAGGGATGTAAATGGTGGTTACTAGAGTCCTCCTACACTGATAAGCCCTATTAAATTAACAAATCTTTAAGAACTAAATCAGGCAAACATCATGGTTTCCATGAACACAGCAGCGTTATAGGAGGTGTTTAATAATGAGGAACCACTTAGCTATGACTGACTTTCTGTTACAAAAGATCACCATTGTATTTTATACATACCAAAGTGACCTCAATCTCACCAAACTGCTTCTTAGATCCAACCTCATCTGGCCAGTACTGCTCACACTTTTTCTGCAAAAGGTATGCATTATTATCAAATTTTGCTCTTTTTCAACTTTTCTGCATGGATATGGAAACTAACAGCAAGGGTCCATATTGTACTCAAATTATTTAGCAAAATGATTTTTCTCCCATGGACAAATAGGTGAAAGTGTTGGGAAATAGGGAGAAGAGAGTTGTAAGTGACCTAAATTCATAATGTTTACAACAGCTGCTTAAAAACAGCCATTTTACTAAACCTCTGGGGTATATTATATTAAAACAGGAGAAACATTCACCAAACTTTATCAAAACATTAAATGTTCTTTGATTTAATAAAACTGTTTTTACTATTTAACTATAAATGACAGTAACCTGGAAAATAAGTTCTACTGAAAACAAGTGACAGATGTCCCTGATCCATAGTCTAAGTCTGTTCTTCCTACTTGCAGAAAATAAAATAGAAAATAAACTTGTTTAATTTTATAAGCGATCAGCCTAAAACTCAGCCCTACTTGCAGAGAATAAAATAGAAAATAAATTTGTTTAATTTTATAAGCAATCAGCCTAAAACTCTGCCCTACTTGCAGTGAATAAAATAGAAAATAAATTTGTTTAATTTTATAAACAATCAGCCTAAAACTCTACACCCGGAAATTGTTCTCCTGGCTGAATAAAATAGGGTGTGCCTCAAAGTGCAATCCTAAGACCTACACCTCTCCCTCGATAACTCGCGCACAATGGGGTCCACAAACATAGACCTACTTGACTTCTCTTTTTCATTAATGATGTGCCATTATATACCGAAAACAAAGATGTGATGCAACATCCCACACATCAGGTCAAAACAGCAACACAATCCAAGCAGAGCTATAGCACAACCTTAATCATGTCAGTAAATGGTGTCATGTGGGAACGTGGGAAAGCCTGCCGGTAGCTTCTCGTGGGTCGGTGGTTCTTCCCTGGGTTTTCCAGGGTTCTTCCTCCACCAGTTATACTGGCTGCCATGTACAGCCTATCCTGTGCTGAAAAATGGCGTGAAACCCAAGAAGAAAAACAACAATAAATGGTGTCATGACAATAGAATGTATACAAATACCAAACAAACTACTGCAATGCAAGAAGGAACATCCAATGATGAATATATATATCTAATAAATTCCTTGGAGTACATGTTGATGCATTGACACAAGCCATGTTATGTAATGTTACAGTCTCCAAAGAAACACCCGTGCAAAAGCCTCAAGAAATGTCTACAAATGCATTCAGGGAAACTATTTGATTCAACTTACATTTTACATTTATTCTGGACTACTGTTGCAAAGTATGGGGCTCACAAAAAAACTAATATTAATCATATAATCAAACATCAAAAGCATTTAGTTGGAATTATCCTAGATACTTATCCAATGATAACATTTGCTTACATGTTTATGTATTTAAACTGGCTGCCTCTTGACAAAAGAATCTCATATCATAATTTATTTTGGTTTTAAAGCATTTTAAAATTAAACAATATTTTACCCAAATGCTTGTCGTTTTGTACTTTTCTGAACCACCGACCCACAAGAAGCTACAGTTATACTATCTCAATGTACACTTAAACATCAGCATCAAACCTATTTAAAAACTACCAAAACCACAAACTAATGCATTGAAAAAGACATTTACATGTATAGGGTGTTCTGAATGGAATCTGCAGCCATTTGATCTTATGCTGACTGATAATCCTTCCATGTTCAAAAAAAGATGTTTCAGTTACATGTGTGCCAATATATATATCTTTCACTAAATTTTCTGACAGCTTCTTCTTTGTTTTTATGTGAAGCCATAAATCAGCAACAAGCAGTTACAATGATGTACATGTATATACATTTAAAGTTTCAAGTGAAATATCTGTGTGACATTAACCCATAATTAACATGTTCTTTTTTTCTTTATAATGTTCTATGCCCCTAAGGGCCTCATGTGAGATTAGCTAAAAATGTGGATAAATGAGCTGTTCCCTCTGAAAATAATAATAATAATAATAATAATAACAATAATAATAATAGAACTGTTTTTCAGTGCATGGTATTTGTTCAAAGAAAAAGTGTAAAAAATGTACATTGGCATCTTCAGTGTTTTCTAAGGACTTGTGTGGTTGCATATGATAATCCAGATGACAACATGGAAAGATAACATTAAAGTGTCTTATGCAAACACCTTTGCAGCAGACTACAAGTAAACTTTAGTAAACAATATTCATCAAACAACCAAACTTAATAAGTCCTTTTCTAATTAGATGCAGACAGGGTGGGGATGGGAGCTATCAGCTGAGGCCTGGCTTGCATACAGCTGTAATACTTAATAATATAAATCTGACTGTGGGAGCAAACTAGTTCAAATTCCAGGAAATGTATAGAAACTCCACACTGAAATAAATATTTTAAAAATCTTGCTCCCAAATTGCTTAGATTTCACACACATTTTTCCTAAAGTTAAAGTGATGAGCCTGTACAGGCTGGACAATTTTTTCTTATGCACACGAGTGCAGTGAGGTTGTGAGTAAACTTAAGACTGGTAAATTACATTCAATAGGCTGTACAAGTTTTTTTCTTATGCACACGAGTGCAGTGAGGTTGTGAGTAAACCTAAGACTGGTAAATTACATTCAATAGGCTGTACAAGTTTTTTTCTTATGCAAATGAGTGCAGTGAGGTTGTGAGTAAACTTAAGACTGGTAAATTCAATTCAATAGGCTGTACAATTTTTTTCTTATGCACATGAGTGCAGTGAGGTTGTGAGTAAACTTAGGATAGATCAATTCAACTATATAAACCTTTCCAAGCTCCACTAGTTTGCAGGCCATGAAGACAACAATGATATTGTTTTCCCACAGCATTCTCCAGAAATCATCCACTGTATTTGGAAGAGGTCCTTGGCTGGCAATGTAGTAGTGATACGCAAAGTCCAAACCCTGCAAGGAAAATGAAAGTTTGTTGTCATTTAGTTTCAGCAATTCATCAGTCCTCAAATATAATACTGCCACTTTCTTGAACTAAATCAAAAGAGTGATATTTAGACTGCTTACTCATTTCAAATTATTATATGCAATCAAAGATCATCATGTTGAGGATGAGGAGTAAGAATAGTGGAGGAGGAGAAGAATAATGGTGATACTGATCTGTGATAATAATGATCATGAGAAGGACAAAGAAGCAGAGGAAAAGGAAAAAGAAGACAACAAAATGCACAGTTTAAGAATGTAATGAAACTACCTCAATATAATTTGCATTGATATAGTCTGACCCTGGCTCATCTGGAATCTCCTTGAGAGGAACTCTTGTGGAATCAACTGCAATAAAAAGAGACGGTTATTCTGCAAGGAATATCCTCCATATGATCTTGACCCTTGCCTGGAAACCTCTTACTCCCATAAGGTATTCCAATCTCCACTGGAAACCTCTTACTCCCATAAGGTATTTCAATCTCCATTGGAAACCTCTTACTCCCATAAGGTATTTCAATCTCCATTGGAAACCTCTTACTCCCATAAGGTATTCCAATCTCCACTGGAAACCTCTTACTCCCATAAGGTATTCCAATCTCCATACTGCATTTATATATATGAAATTTATATATAAAAAGAAAAAAAGATATACCAGTGTAAAAAATGACCATAGTCCAATCATTCTGTTGGCACTGTTCTGGTTGATTTTAACTTTCTTCATAAGTCATTCAGGACAGTTGTTCTAGTGCTGCCCTATGCTTTGCTTTGACAGCTGAGACAGTGTTGCAGAATACTTGTATACTAATAGGAAATTAAGTCATTAAAAAAATCATGCTAGGTTGATGTCTCTTACAGAAAATAAAACATGCAATGAAAACAATAACTGATTCTTTCTGTATCAAAAGCATCTAACTTTTGCACCATCAAATAAGCAACAAGTGCAATGTCTAAGTTTTGCCACCACAAAAAGGAAATTACTGCCATATCTTACTTAATTTTGCTACATCAAACAGGTAATGAGTGCCATGTTTTAATTTTGCTATGTCAAAAATGTAATGAATTTTATGTCTTAATTTTACTAAAACAAACAGGCAAGGAATGCAAAGTCTCACTTTACCACATTCAAAAAGAGACAATTAATTTCATGTCTTACTTTTGTTACATCAAACAGGTAATGAATGCAACAGATTTTCCTACATCAAACAAGCAATAAAATTGTTGTGTTTTTTTTTAATACTTTTGATATATTACCTACTAGCAAAAGACAAGAGACACTCAAAGGAACTAATGCTCTACTCTCCTAAAAGAATCTAAAGAAATTCAAAATAAGACATTCCTTCTTTTTAACTGCCAAGTGTTGAAACCATTTCTGTTCGGAGTAGTGATCACAATATTTTCAGTATGGCTGCTATGGTGGCTATGCTAGATCAGCACCATTTTCATTTAGGACAACTAGACATCACAAGAAGTCAAATCTCCATGCTGATATGACCTATCCATTCAGGTGGAGTGGCTACAATTTTCAAGATGGCTGCCATGGTGGCCATATTAGATGTCAGAACAGCACCATTTTCATTTAGGACAACTAGACATCACAAGAAGTCAAATCTCCATGCTGATATGACCTAACCATTCAGGTGGAGTGGCTACAGTTTTCAAGATGGCTGCCTTGGTGGCTATATTAGATGTCAGAACAGCACCATTTTCATTTAGGACAACTAGACATCACAAGAAGTCAAATCTCCATGCTGATATGACCTAACCATTCAGGTGGAGTGGCTACAATTTTCAAGATGGCTGCCATGGTGGCATATTAGATATCAGAACAGCACCATTTTCATTTAGGACAACTTGAGCTTGGGCTGATTGTGTGCATAAAGTTTCATGGCCATTCTCAATCTAGTTTAGGAGGAGTAGCAGTAACAGACTTTGCTAACAGACAGATGGATGGCATGCCCCTTCCATAAGTTCTTCTGGTCTATGACTAATAGTGATAAAAAAAGGAACCACATGTCTTTAATTTTTAAAGCATTGTCCACTAGAAAGGAGTAAAAGAAAAGTAAGGTACAGGTCTTCATTCCATTTTAAAGGTATGATATGATCCATGGGATATTTTTGTGATAAAAAAGTTACATGAGCCAACTGTGCACATCAGAGACACAAACTAAATGTAATGATAAGAATAACAAAATCATTAAATCATAATGTCCTAATATAGCTACAACACTCCTTCACAATAATATAGGTATCTAAAAATATGGACCTTTTTGACCTCACTTGTGTATTTGAATTTTTAATGATTTTTTTTATACTAGGTCGCTGATTGCAGCATTAAATTTACACATAAAACTGGCCCCTGCCCCCTTAGAAGTTAAAATTTTCCATTGTTGTTGTTGTTGTTGTTGTAGGGTTTAACGCCATTTTTCAGCACATGATAGGCTATACATGGCGGCCAGTATTAATGGTGGAGGAAGAACCCGGGAAAACACTGGAAAGAACCACCGACCCTCGAGAAGCTACTGGCAAGCTTTCTCACATACCCACAATGGCTGAATCCGAGACTCGAACCTACACAGACAGAGGTGAGATGGCAGTGATCCGTAACGGAGAGCGCTTTAGACCACTCGGCCACTCGGGGCCCCAATTTTCCATTGTACACAACTCTGGTGATGTTATAAATGATAATAATACATATTTTCAGTTAAGATCAGAAAATACCAAGTAGTAACACAATATATATATAACACTGACACAGTATGTTACATACATACATTCATGCATACATACATACATACATACATACATGCACAAAAGTGATCTACCAAGGATGACTCAAAAGTTTTGCAAAACTTGTTTCCAATGGGATCATAAGGGATCAGGATTTTGGAGCAAAATATATTATACCAATACTGATATGTTGTTGTTGTTGTAGGGTTTAACGCCATTTTCAGCACATGATAGGCTATACATGCCGGCCAGTATTAATGACGGAGGAAGAAATCGGGAAAACCCCCCGAAAGAACCACAGATGCACGAGAAGCTACTGGCAAGCTTTCTCACATATCCACAAATACCGATATATTTAATAATAATAATAATAATAATAATAATAATAATGACTTTATTTAAAGAGGATAACACAATCAGCTGAAGAACTAATCTACCTTGAGGCCAACATACAAAGGAACACATATACACACACATGCATATATATACACCTCTCCCTCGATAACTCGTGCACAATAGGGTCCACAAACACAGACCACACTATAAGTGAGGCGTGCGTTACCAAGGGACCTCCAAAAAATGAAAAAAAATCACTTTGACATCAAGAAAACCATGGGGGCGAATGATGTTAGGGAACTGGGCTGTTTAGTGACTGAATCCTCATTTCACATTGATAAAAATTTTTACTAATGCGCTATGAACTTGTACGTTATTCTGTTTAAATAACATTTATTTTCAAAATGTCCAACATATGAAAGATTGTTCCAACTGGTTTCAACAACCATGACTTGTACGTGAAAAATCTGTGTATTATGTCACTGCTTTTTGTTTTCTTGATGAGTCTGGTTCCCATAGTGGTGTTTAATAGTATCCTGCCAAATCATCCACAAGCAAGGAACTAGACTGACTGTTGATACACCACCAAACAAGATTCCTTTTTATCAAAAGCACATGATATTTATTTCATGAGACAATCATCTATGTCGAAACTCAATTTTTTCATTGTTCAATTAGTACAATATTGATGTCGTGATTTCATTGGAAGTAATAATGAAACTTCTTATCATCTCAGAGGATATCTCTAAGTGCCAGTTCAAGAATTCTTTGAAACTCGCTTGCCCACAATGGTCTGTATCTGTGAAATCAAGCTCTTTATTTTACGAAGTATTCATTTGGCTTGGCTGCCTTGTTATCTTTGATCACAGTTATGAAAGAGTCGGTTAATTTAAGGTAGTTGGTCACATACACAATAATATTTATAACAGTGTTCGACTGATCAAATGAAGTGAATTCACCCGACATACTACCTGGGCCGCTAGATTTTAAGTTTGTAGGATTTTTGTGCCTTTTAACTTTTCTTTTATTCCATCTCCCTTTTTTTGATTCAAAAGACGTAATTAACATGATAATACAAAAGAGGCCAGCTTTTAATTCAGTGCAGCTATACAACAAATACTTCCACAAGTCAGTTATCAAAACACTGTCAGCACTTAAGATTCTCTGAGTTTCACGGACATAGCTGTTACGGTAGATTGATGCATTTTACATTTAATTACAAGAGGACACATTGCACTTATGACGATTACACTTAAAAGGAACTAAAAGATGGAACTAGAACACAAATTTAAATTGATAAAAAAAATTATTTAATTTGTATTTATTTATTAAAGTACTGCCTCCATTCAGCATAAGTGACATTTTCATTGATCAAAATTTCCTTACATATCGTTAATTGCGGTGTAATAGGAATGTCGTTTGGAAAGAAAATGTAAAAACTTGTATGAGTTATTTTTAAATTTGACATTTCATAGTGTTTATTAAAATTTCCAGGTCCTATCTACCGTTTTCGATGATAAATCATGCGATACATCAAAGTTTCCGTTACCAATTTAGATCGTGATTTTCTTAAAGTTCAACAAATAAGGATACATTTTTGGGGTATTTTTGGGTTTAAAAAATGGGATCCACGCCTGACTTCACGTTATAAGCAGGTTTGCGAGTTATCAGGGTGCGAGTTATTGAGGGAGTGGTCAGGTTTGCGAGTTATCAGGGTGCGAGTTATTGAGGGAGTGGTGTGTGTGTATATATATATATATATATATATATACAGTAGCATGTACATGTATAGACAACAAGATATCAACTTTCTTTCCTTATGGATACTCATCCATACATATTGAACATACCTAGTCCATATACATGCAATATGTAATTAGTCCCAACTAGATGGGAATTATAGTTAATTACACCCAGAGGCAATCACGAATACAAATACAGTTGTTTTCATTCTCATTTTAACTGCATCTCTGAAGCTACTGGATATAGGATGCTAAGAAAAGTATAACACATTTAAACAATAATTTTAGATCTCAAACGTAGCATTAAAATTTTCATTCTAGCAAAACATCATTAAACTATATGTTATTTTTTTTTTTGCTTTGTATTAAAAGGTATGACTTGACAGCCAGTTTGACCGTATCTATATCTTAAACGTTTCTGATATAATTGAATAAAAAGTTCCAGTCATTTATGGAGTTATAGAAGAAAGTCATGGCTATGCTACTAACACATGGTGTAACATAAATTTACTGCCCCTTGTTACAAAATGGTGGTGATCACTAATTTTTGCAAATCTTTGGCTCATATAAGACAGAAATTTCTCATAAAAAATGTAAAATGTATAAGCATGATTTAGTCTTAAATGTTTTACTTCATCTCTTGCTTTTAGTATTCACACATTTTCAAGCTCAACCTTATCTGATGCCTAATCTGGGATCAAGGCTACCTACAAATCTTACAATTTTATTTTGAGTTATTTGGAGCTTGTTTTTGAGTTTACCACTTCCAGGATACCACAAAGAACAGGAGTAATCAAAAATACACTGTATTAGAGCAGAGTAAAATATTGTTCTAGTTTTCAGTGATAAACATTGACTTCGTCTAAGGAGAAACTTCAACCAGGCATTTACTTTTCTTAATTACACTACTGAGTATGCATTTACCTGAAAGGAAGTTATCTATATGGAGATATAAATATTTAATACACTTCATTCATAGAATTGATTACGTGGCCATTACAGATTATCTAGAATTTTTAGTGGGGGGGGGGGTCCTCAAGCCAAATAGCTTACAATCAGTGACTATGGTAGTTACTACATCATTCACATAACATAGAAATAAAATAGATCCTAAAATACTACCTTGATATTGTTGAAAGTCTTGATGCTGGATTGTTAGCTGTGACTATTTGTGTATTTCTAAGATATGATTCCAGCCATTCAGTTGATGCAACTCATAATCCTACCAAACGATTACCCAATATTTCACAATTTACCATGTATAAAAGCTTTGTGTAAGTCAATCATGGTCATTCCAGTGTAGAAACCTTTTCAAATTTGCACCTTAATATGATCCAAAAGATTTTTGCTTATTAGTTAAGGGAGGAATCAGGACTTCGGAGAACAACATTGGGGCATCAATAATTAATCATGTACCATGATTTTGCTGCTTATTTTATAATACTGCTGAGCTAACATCACAACGTTTATATTAGCAATGAGTCATTTCATACCATGTACACTGAAAAACATGCCTGATAAAGTGTGAAAATTAGCTCAAGGTTTCCAGTTAATTTAATATAATATCATGTTTGTAGACTGTTGTCATTTACATTTGACAAACATGCATCAGTTTAAATGTATTAAGCTGAAGGCAACATCTGATTATGGTAAATATGTCACAATGTATCAGCACTCTGCACTACTGTGAATTGGTGTGCGTGTTTTTAGATTTTAACATAGCTTTAACAACTGGAGTAATATTGCTACAATGTCTCCAATGTGGCAGTTTATAGTAATGTCCAGCACCAAGGCATCATTCCACAGACACGTGTCATCATGGTCCACCAAGTCTCATTATCCTTACACCAGGCTGACCAGTCCTTACACTAACCTTTTAATGCTGAGTGCCATGCAAGGCAGCTGCTAGTACCATTTTTATAAGTCCTTGATATGACTTGGCTGGGGTTCGAACTCACAACCTACCACATCCAAGACAAACTCTCTAATCACTTAGGCCACTGGAATGGTCCATGGTGAATCAGAAATGGATTTACATGGGCAGAGAAGATATCTCAAATCTATGCAATATCACAAAGATATATTTTTTCCAATACTGTTTCCATACTGAATCTGATGGCAATGCATAGTGATGTTGAAATATAATGACATCTTTTGCATTCTTCCAATCAGAAACTGCTATCTGGATCATTCAGGGAGCTGGTTGACTCAATTTTTACCCCTTTAAGCTTTAATTTTAACGGTGAAAAAAATCTTTAATATTGCTTTTTTTGTTTGATGACTGAACATATATTTCAGATAAAAATATCCTTTATTCCCACCATTTATCAAGATTAATTCTGAAAAATTCTATCATAACTGGAGAACTTCTGGGCAAGATAAGCATTACAACCAAACAAACCATGTGTTTTTGAAACATCGGTATGACCCAGTCCAGTCTGTTTGTTACAATTATGGATGGTACTTAATTTATGAAAACTTTTCATCCACAACAGGAGAAAATATTAAGTTAATTTTAAATAAGAATCCAGTACCAACACATTTACCAGCTAAGGTAACTGTAAGTTACCACAAGTCAAATAGCATGGGCCCTTATTTCATACTAGTAGATGAAATTGTTCTCCAAAAGTGGGATGTTTATGAAGGTGAAATGGTCATTTTACATCAATGAATGAAAGTGTTTTTTTTTAAAACCTAAGCTTGTGAGATTTTAAAAGTAATCTTAGTAACAGTAAGTATTTTTTCACCAGAAAATTATGGTCAACTTCTTTCAATCAGAATATTCTCCTTCTTTGACATGGACTGAGACCAAATGGACATATCAGCAAGGAGAGAGGTGTTTGAAGGTGGAGGGTTTGGTGACATGGACTGAGACCAAATGGACATATCAGCAAGGAGAGAGGTGTTTGAAGGTGGAGGGTTTGGTGACATGGACTGAGACCAAATGGACATATCTGCAAGGAGAGAGGTGTTTGAAGGTGGAGGGTTTGGTGACATGGACTGAGACCAAATGGACATATCAGCAAGGAGAGAGGTGTTTGAAGGTGGAGGGTTTGGTGACATGGACTGAGACCAAATGGACATATCTGCAAAGAGAGAGGTGTTTGAAGGTGGAGGGTTTGGTGACATGGACTGAGACCAAATGGACATATCAGCAAGGAGAGAGGTGTTTGAAGGTGGAGGGTTTGGTGACATGGACTGAGACCAAATGGACATATCAGCAAGGAGAGAGGTGTTTGAAGGTGGAGGGTTTGGTGACATGGACCGAGACTAAATGGACATATCAGCAAGGAGAGAGGTGTTTGAAGGTGGAGGGTTTGGTGACATGGATCGAGACCAAATGGACATATCAGCAAGGAGAGAGGTGTTTGAAGGTGGAGGGTTTGGTGACATGGACCGAGACTAAATGGACATATCAGCAAGGAGAGAGGTGTTTGAAGGTGGAGGGTTTGGTGACATGGACTGAGACCAAATGGACATATCAGCAAGGAGAGAGGTGTTTGAAGGTGGAGGGTTTGGTGACATGGACTGAGACCAAATGGACATATCAGCAAGGAGAGAGGTGTTTGAAGGTGGAGGGTTTGGTGACATGGACTGAGACCAAATGGACATATCAGCAAGGAGAGAGGTGTTTGAAGGGGAGGGTTTGGTGACATGGACTGAGACCAAATGGACATATCAGCAAGGAGAGAGGTGTTTGAAGGTGGAGGGTTTGGTGACATGGACTGAGACCAAATGGACATATCAGCAAGGAGAGAGGTGTTTGAAGGTGGAGGGTTTGGTGACATGGACTGAGACCAAATGGACATATCAGCAAGGAGAGAGGTGTTTGAAGGGGAGGGTTTGGTGACATGGACCGAGACCAAATGGACATATCAGCAAGGAGAGAGGTGTTTGAAGGGGAGGGTTTGGTGACATGGACTGAGACCAAATGGACATATCAGCAAGGAGAGAGGTGTTTGAAGGTGGAGGGTTTGGTGACATGGACTGAGACCAAATGGACCAAAAATGAGACAGATCTTGTCAGCAGGACTATAATTGGCAGTTGTGTAGCAGCCAGTCATTAAATTACTGGAGGACAGAGGTTTCCAGTGACCTTTAGTGGAATCTCCTCCCATGACAGTTGTAAATGTAAAGTAACCTTGAGCATCAATATTGAAGAAAATTATGAGCCAAATTTTATGAAATTTATTAGTTAAGTTCAAGGAATCAACACAAACAAACTTAAAAATGTAATTACCAAATTTATACCAATAAAAACATGAAAATGCTTATGAAGCAGATAGAGTTTCAGGTTTTCTACAGTAGGATGAATTGAAAGCACTCTACTTGATTGGCTGAGGCATTGTTTGTGTGAGGGCAGTTATGAGACTACCATAAGCTGCATTAATAAAATCTACTTATCAAAATAACAATGCAAGGTATGTGACTTGTATCTATGAATAACATCACTAAAACTCTGCAACAGGTGCTTTTAATAATGTAGTCACAGTTCTTCCCCATCACAAGGTAATTAAAACCTGATAAATAATCATTGTTTGTACTCTTCAAACAACTTTAGCAGAATACACAAGCTAATGTGACACATTTGTCTCTAAAATAATTTTAAAAATGTACTGTTTAAAATGCAAAACTAAAATTCTGTTGCAAAAACAAAATGTTGACAGCCATCTTTCAATCAATGTGTAATTAAATATCCAAACCTTTCTCACCCCATCCCCCATCCACTGAATCCCTCACCCACCAAAATATTCCAAACTTTGAGGTCTCTATCTTAATTCATTAAGAGAAACACCCAATTACATCATTATGCAAGGTGGTATTTCTTTGAAATGCATACAGTCAACAAATTAGCATGATAATCAATATTATCTAATGCATTAAAATCTAGTATTTACAACTGGACTGTCTTTCAGTTCAAAACCATAATGTCTGCATACATATAACAAGGAAAATTTGTACTCCTTGCACTTTTTATATTTGTAAATTTTCACATTTTACACAGATATGTAACATTCAAAACTCTTAAGCAGCCAGCTCTGGGAAACAATTCACATGGTCTCTTAAAATAGGTGATTTTATGACAGTGGTTAGTTTCTTCACTACTTTGGTTCCCTGGTTATTGAATTAAGCCAAGTGTAAACTTTAAAAAATTTGTAACAGACAGACATTTGGACATACAGACAGGCAAGATAAACACTATATGCCTCTATCACTGGTATTGCAGAGCATAAAATTGCACCGTATATGCTCAATTATAAGTAAAATCCAACTGCAAACTGCACTGTGACACTAAGAATTGGTACATCAGAGTCAATGTTACGTAACATAAAAAAATGCAACAAAGACCCAAACCTCCTGACACAGTATGTAAAGGCAGATTACCATATACTATATACTACATATGTTTGCCTATACACAAGTATATATAATGTACCCAGCACCCAGATGATTCCATTTCCACCTGAATGCAAACATATCTACTCCATCTCGTTATATTTTAGGGGGCACATTGTTACAAACAACAATGAACCTACAGGGCATTATGTCCTTGTATCTGTTCTTTTTCAAGTTGTATGGTTTGCGCCCTTCTGTGGCCGGTAATGTGTTATCATCTCTCTGCTTCATAGTCAAGTCTCTGAGTTCCTGGGGAAGAAAAAAAAATGTTATATGTATCTGGGTCAAATGTCAAGCCATGATAAATAGTGCACCTTTCTCTAAATGCTAATTTGTGTCCCTCCAATTAAGTTCACCATTTTATACACTGTGAAGGGGCACATTACAGTTTTTGCTGCATCTACAAATCAAGATGTATACAGTTCACCCTCATTAAAAAGAACTTCATCATAACTTTGTTCTAGACAGAACATGGTATTGCTATGGACCCTGTGACCAAACTCATTTCATTTTGAAAAATATAAAACTAAAACATCTGAATTGTACACGAAACCACTGTGCTTGAATTGGTCTATCAAATGCACAAAACATGAGCTAAAAGAAAACAGCATGAAGCTAAGTATTATGCCATTATTTTATTTTAAACATTACTATTTAACAAAATTAACAATACAAATACTATCAAATGAAAAAATATATTTAATTTACATCAACTAAAATCAGTATCTTACCTTTGCCCATCATTTTATGTATTTCTCGCCCCTCAGCGATATTCATAGTTACTGAAGTTTTGATCAAACTTGATATACCATGGTTCAGTATATAACTTGGTTGTCAGTTATGGATCTCAAGTACCACATTATAATGAGGGAGATGGCATTTGTCCAGGTATACCTATACAAGTATACTAGCTACTTACAAGCACAGCAGGTTCTGATATTAATTTTATTCTCATGGTACCATTTAAGTGCAAGACTTTGGCACAAGAGATCTTAATTATGAACTTTAATAGAATATCCTCACCTAATACTACTATAATTTTAGCCAGTTTCAAATGTATGTTTTACGGAATTCAGACCACACCATCTATACTTGCTTATAAGTCAAGTCCAACTACAAACTACACAGACCCAGATCTGCTGCTGCATAATAAGCCAGCAGATCTGGGTCTGCACAATTTGTTAGAAGTAATAAGTTGAACATACCAAACTGATCCCGATCTGCAGGTGCATTATGCTAAGGCAGATCAGGATCTTTGTTTTCTGCAGTTTGACAAGCAAGTATATACGGTAACTAAAACAGACCTATAAGAAATGTTGCACATTATATTTGCTTTTATCTTGGCACTACGCATTTGCTGCATTCAAAGTTGCTAAAGTAAGCAAGCCATTATACATGTATACTGACTGCTCTGATAATCTAGTGGTTTGAGCATCCACCTCAGATGCAGGAGGTCGCAGGTTTGAACCCTGGCTGACCCATACAAAAGACTTCTAAAAAATGTACAATCAGCTGCCTCTCTAGGCACTCAGCATTAAGAGGTTAGTGTTACAACTGGTTGGCCTGGTGTCAGGATAATGTGAATGGATGGGACATGATGCTACATGTCTGTAGCATGAAGCCCCCATGTTAGACTATGGAACGCCAGAGCAGTCTTAGGATGAGAATTTTTATTATATGATGTGCATCTGTACTTACATGACGTGCAAACTTCTTTATATGCTGTGCTTTTGTACTTATATGATGTGCAAACTTCTTTATATGTTGTGCTTTTGTACTTATATGATGTGCAAACTTCTTTATATGCTGTGCTTTTGTACTTATATGATGTGCAAACTTCATTATATGCTGTGCATTTGTACTTATATGATGTGCAAAATTCTTTATATGTTGTGCTTTTGTACTTATATGATGTGCAAACTTCTTTATATGCTTTGCTTTTGTACTTATATGATGTGCAAACTTCTTTATATGCGGTGCTTTCGTCCTTATATGATGTGCAAACTTCTTTATATGCTGTGCTTTTGTGTTTATATGCAACTTCATTATAATGAGAAGCAAAACAGAACTTGCGCATGCGCGTGAAGTTGCCAAGCTATGGAACATTTGTGAAATAGGCTAAAATGGCAGACTCGATGTCTAACGTTCAAACAACTGAATTTAGATTCTTACATTGGGATATCTGAAGAACAGAAAATCTCGCCCAATATTGTGTGCAAGATATCATTATATCAACTGATTGAAATAACTACGTAAAAGTAAACCCAATTGGCAGTTGAAAATTTTGGTTCGTACTCTTACTTGGTGGTATCAGTTTTGTAAAACCAAATTTGATTAGTAGTTGAATCTTTTGGTTGGTTTTCTAACTTGGTGGTATCAGATATGTAAACTCGAATTTGATTGGAAGTTGAAACCTGTAGCTAGTTTTTATCCTTGAGCTAACTCAAACATACTAACTATGTAAGGCTGCATCTGATTGGAGGTTGAATTCTTTGGCTGGTTTTGCAACTTGCAAGGTTTGATATATTAACTCAAATTTGATTGGTAGTTTAATACTCTTGTAGAAATTTAACTTGTAATATGCAACCAAGATTGAATAAATGTAATTGAGGGCTGAATTCACAATAACTTAATTCTTTTAGCTGGGAATATTTGGTGTTAACTATTATTGGAAATGCTAATTGAATTTAATAAAATGCTCTTATTAGTTGGCAGATTGGAAATTGTTTGTTTGGTTGTAGTAATATGACTAAAAAAAATTTAAAAGCTACATTAAAAATCCAAAACACATACACACACATACATGTATACCATGTAAAGTTCTTTTAAATTAGTATGGGGTGCACTTGTATTTAAATTAGGCCTTTGCAAATATGAATAGCAAAAGACAGAAACAAGTAAATTCAAAGTGCAGGACAGGTAGATAAAGTAGTGATACTGTATTAGAATTTCAATGAATGACAAGTGGATATAAAAATACAGAAATTAAATCATAAAATTATAAATTAGCTACAGTACCCATGGAAAAGAATCTAAAATAACAACCTTTCTTCCATGTGGTTACAGTATGGAAAAGTAAAGAACCAAATGTGGTGCTATCCTAGCATGGAGTTTTGGAAGATAAAATGTAAAAGACAAACACATGGACAGACTAAACTAGATAAAAAGAGATGTCAATCTTGTATGGGGCACAAACTCTTGGTATGAAATTATCATATGTGTGTGTGTGTGTGTGTGTGTGTGTGTGTGTGTGTGTGCATGTGTGTATATATATATAAAAAATGTAATCTGTAAAAGTAGAGTAATTCTCAAATACTTAATCTTCCCACTCAAATGTGTATGATCAAGTTTTGATTAAAAAAATAAATGGAAATGAAAGTACAGGGTTTAATGGCATGGCAGCACAATACTAGCTACAGGGTGCATAATAAAATTTAAGTTCTAAATATGTAAAGATAAACAAATGCAAACAAAACAAATGGGAAAACCTCCCAAACAAGCATCAACATGTAGCAATACAATACAAAAGGGACAGAATTTCAAATGATTCTAAAATGTAGATAATAGGTATTTTTAAAAAAAAACTTTAATGATATGGTCAAAGTTTGCTATATAAACAGCATTTCCTCAAAAAAGTTCAAGATTTTTCTCCACTAATATTGTATATACCGGTACTTGTTTATAAGACGAGTCCAACTGCAAACTGCATAGACCCAGATCTGCCAATGCATAATGCACCAGCAGATCAGGGTCTGTGCAATTTGTAAGGAGTAATCAGTAGAACAAACAATATAGACCCAAATCTGCAGGCACATTATTCTACAGCAGATCAGGATCTTTGTTGTTTGCAGTTTAACTTGACTAATAAATGTATATATATGGTAGTACATGCACATAAAGTCTCCTGACTGAGACTAAGTTCACATAAAAATTATCTGTCTCTCAGGGTGGAAGTCAATTGGCACAATACCACCTCATCTCTACAATTTCTTGTATATGAGTATGTGTGTGATTTTGACTTTTAACCAAGCTTTTAAAAAAATTCAGTCATTGCTGTGATGTCTGCAGTGTGGCAGATTATAGTGATGTCTGGCACTTGGGCATCATGTTGCAGACATGTAGCATGATGTCCCACCAAGTCGCATTATCCTGGCACCAGGTTGACCAATCTTAAACACTAACCTCTTAATGCTGAGTGCCAAGCGAGGCAGCTGTTAGTGCCAATTTTATAAGTCTTTGGCTCAGCTAGGGTTCAAACCACGACCTCCCACATCCAAGGCAGATGCTTTAACCACAAGGGCATTGGAGACGTCTCTTGTATAATGAAGAATGACACTCTCTGATGAGGATTAGTGGTATGTTCCAAAGCTTGTGTCTGGAGTTTTCATTTCACATATTTTGCCCAGTACTTGTACACACAGAACATGCTGACTTGTATGTTTTAAGTTAGTATATAGAAGGTTTCATTCACAATGGGCGACTGCGGGGCAGCTTTAGTTGCGTTATATACCCTTTCCTTATCCTTAATACTGTATGTGACTAACCAACCAACAGTTCATAAGTTTCTTTTTTACCAGATTGTACGAAGAAATCATGTTTTTGTAAGAAATTGGGATATTACTAAGTTCTCAAATTTAAGGTTTTGCAAGTTTGTTTTCAGTTTGGAAAGAGAATCTGAAATGCTGACATTTTTATTTTGACGTTTCAGTGCAGTTCAAAGATTGTGGTATGATGCAATTATGGCAGTAAAATGGGGGCTTTATCCAAGAACTGGCTTGAAATGGTACCATGGGATATTGCAATGACAAAAGTTTATTTTTACAAAAATTTTAATTATTTTATGTTTTTATTTTCTCTCCACTTAATACAGCTGACTAATGAGGGAAAAATATAACAAAGTAAACAATAATCCAAATGTGGATGGGATGAAAAGGACAAATTGATAGTACTGTACTTCATAGTATTACGGCTGCCATGTTAGCTACATGAATCCAGGAAGAATACTGGACTGTGTTCATGACTTTTCACTACTTCATTACTTTATTATCTTTGCCATATCAGGTAAAATGTATCCAGGAATAATATTGAACTGTGTTCTGCACTTTGTCACTACTCCATTACTTTATTATCTCCGAGCTCAATCAACAGTTCAAATTCTAGACTGCACTATATTTTAAGGTCCTATGAACCTCTCCACAGGACTCTGACGTTTCACCTTTTGAACCAGTGGTCATTTGAGACATCTCATACTGAAGTCGGAAAACTATCAATTCAAGTAGAGTATATGTCAATTGCTACTGTCAAATAAGCTGCTAGATGGACAAACAGATCAGGTCATCATTTTTTAAGAAACTGGACAAAAGATTAAATTTGTCCTGAAAAAACAAAACTCGAAAATCTCCTAGACCATCCTAATGTAAGTTATCATTCCCAAACTGATTTCAATCCATGAAGTCATTCAAAAGTCCGAGAGCAGAAATTAAATTTATGACATGACAAGACAGGATGGGATGTGAGGGGACAGACAGTCAATTTGTAATACTATACATGTATATGGCAGATACGTTATAAAGGAATTGCACAAATGAATGATGGCATGGCTGTTAACATATTGTATTTAGCGATGCAAGAGTGAATCCAGCCACTAGCCATGTTCATTATTTAAGCTATACACTAATAACTTTTTTCCTTGTTAATAATGGACACCATAATGCATAGGTACTGAAGGCGCATATAACAGCACTGCCCCAAACTGTCAGCCTATTATGCACCAGAAGATCTGGGTCTATATACACTGTTTTTATTTGGGCATGTATTATATATATATATATATATATATATATATATATATATATATATATATATATATATATAAAGTTCTACAGTGATCATCTCAAATGAATCTTTTTAAACAAGTTGAATGCCTTCCATTGTGTCCCTTGGTGGACAAATGATGATTTAATTCAAAGTTTTATAAAATTTATTTAATCACATGACAAAAGTCAGTGATTATTTACCATAATACTGTAGTATCATCAATTTTTATGGGAGACCAATTTTCATGGTTTTTGTTGTTGCCCCGAACCATGAATTTAAACCCCCCATTTTTTAAAATGTTGTCATTCCTAGAGATTAACACAGCTACTAGTATTTGATAAATCAAGGTCAATACTGTAATCTGGTAATTAAATATTAGCTTTTACATGTGTTTATATTTTATTTTAACCTTTATAAACAAGAATTATAAATAATTTTCTATTGTTTCAATGCACACCTTCGATAAGATATCTGATAGCTGTAGTTTTACACTCACTGCCTAAAATCAATGTGAGATAAGGATAAAGAGAAAATAAAGAAAAAGCATAAGGTATTCAAACAATAGTAACACTGAAAAATGAAACTAATACAAAATAATAGTCTATGCAAACTAAATATAATACTTATTCAAATCGATCCTTCATTATTTGTTTTTGTTTTTTTGGAGGGTGCTCTGTTTAATCTTTACAAACCAGTTAGTAGATGTTGTGCTATCCTCTATGTGTTGCTACTCTGTATAAATTTTTTTTAGCATAATTATTTTTTTAAAATTATATTCTTTTATGTATGTATGCATGTATGTATATATACATATATATATTTTTTTAAATATTCTAAACATTCATCATATTGTAGAAGGTATTCTTCAGCCATCCTCTCGTCTTCTCTTTGCCATCTTCTTTTTTCTTTTCCCCTGATTCTGTCTCTTTCTATTTGGTCTTCTATTCCTTTTGTTGACAGTTCAGTTGGTTTTGTCACTGTTGTTGTTGATGTTTGATATCATGGGCATTTCTTGTACTTCCATTAGCTTGGAATTTTTTGTCTCTTTTTCTGTTGTCTGTTGCTGTTTATTTTGCTGTAGTTTTTGTTTTAATTGTTGCTGCTGTGATCCCTACTGTTGTTTGTTTCTGATTATCTAATGCTTGGGTTGATGTTATTGGTCCTAATATTGAATTTTCTGTTGTTACGATCCCTATTGTTGTTGATGGTGTTTTTTTCTTCTGGTTCTTGTTCGTTTTCTCTTGTTTGTTTCTTCATAGGTTCCTTTTGCTGTTGCTCTTGTTGTTCTTGCTATTGTTGTTGTTGTATTTTTCCCTGTCTAGCTTGCATTTGCTTATCTTTCTGCTGTTGGTTTGCAGTTTGCATTTCTTTGTCTGGTCATTTCTTTTCTGGTATCTGTTGTTGTTGTTGTTGTTGTTTCGCTCCCAGTATTCTCAGTGTTCTCTGTTAATTTTCTTCTCTTAGTGTCTCTTGGTTTTTGGACATTTCTGCACTGCATGTTCGGTCTGTTGACATCTATTGCACTTTCTGTGGTAAATGCACCCCTTAAACCACAATTTGGCCAAAAACCCATGCAGAAAGAATGCTCTTTTCTTTTCTGTTAGTTTACTCTTTTCTATCTCCAAGATTCTTGTCCCATTGTAAATAGATGTCATGGGGACTGTAGCTTGTCTTGATGAAATGACCTTGATCTTCAATTTTGTCTTGAACTTTTCAACCGGTGCTTCCAGAGGTATTTCCAACAGTATATCAGAAAGGTGCAGTTCTCCTGTTTGTTTCTTTATCTTGCGCAGAATAGGTGTTGGTTATTTGACTGTTACTCTTTCCCCTGCAATGTTTATCTCTCCAAAGTTTGAGTTTCTTTAGGGCATATGATGTATCCTTTCGGTTTAATGAATGTATTTGTTGCAAATAGTCTGGGTTTATAACTTTTATTGCCACCATCACTGATGTCATTGCCAGTATTCTTTCTATGGATATCCCTGTCATGTCAAGGTCCCGTGTTCCTTTTTTTGTAACTACATTCCAGAATGCATCCCTCATTAGTTTCTATTCTTGTCTGAAAGTACATGTACTTTTCTAATTCTCTGACTTCTTTGTTAAAATGGTACTAACAGCTGCCTTACTTGGCACTCAGCATTAAGAGGTTAGTGTTAGAACTGGTCAGCCTGGTGTCAGGATAATGTGACTGGGTGGGACATCATGCTACACATCTGCGTCAGGATGCCCCAATGCTAGACATCACTATAAACTGTCACACTGCCGACATCGTAGCGATATGACTGAAATATTGTTAAAGCTACATTAAAAAATCCAAATCACACACACACAGACTTCTTTGTTTGCTCTGTTGGCTGCCTTTTTTTCCCGATGTATCCTGTGTCGCTTGTGAATAATTTGCCATGTTGAATTCTTCTCTGATTTTTCTTTTTAATATTGTAGTAATTTTGTTTCTATTTGATTCTTATCTCATCTTGAGAGGTATCTTCGAAAGTGCCTTGCATGGTTTCTCTTTCAGAATCCGATGGACTTTTTTGCGGTTCGCTTTGTAACTGCCATTGCCAATAATAAAGTAAAACTTATGGAATCAGACAATTTATTCCATATCAATTCCATAAGTACTTCACAGCAAGTGAAAATTCCATAGGGAATAAAGTTGCAACTTTTATCCATAAGCACTTTTTTCCATATGGAAAGCAGGCTCATGTATTATAGCATCATGGAAAATACTCTCTGAAGAATTAATAACCTATACTATCTGATTCAAATAGAAATATTGGTGGGAGTTAGAGTACATATATATGTCAGTGTAGCTGATGTGGAAGGATGAATATACACGTATACTCATATAAATCTGAAGAAATACATGTATGTCAGTTTTCTTTAATTTATTTCCAAAAGATGTTTAAAAACAGACAAATACATGACCAAAAAAGTAGAGAAAATGTAAACATGATCAGAAAATTAATATCTGGTAGTACAAGCACAGATAAATCTTTGGTCTTAGAAAATTTGGTGCAAGGTGGATTTTGGGCTTGATCTGATGTTTGCTCTGAAAAGTAATTTTTTTGACTTCCTATTAAAATATGCGTTATCAAAATCATACCCCAGTGAAAATGTGACTTAAATTTCAGCAAACTCAATGAACATTTCTTGACATTCACTCAAATATCCTTTTTCACAAAAATTATGGTATTTTAGAAGATTTTACCAACATTTCTGAAAATATTAGTGGGAATTTGTGATTGAAATTTAACTGAGAGTTTGTCAAAAATTCTAAAAATATAGTGATATTTTGTGATTGTAATATCACTGACATTTTAGTAAAAAAAATATCAATAAGATATAATAAAATTTATCTTTTGCTTTTTGTACAATTTGAATGATTTTCAGCAGCATTTATATTCCGTTTCTGATAGCTGTAAATTGTATTGTTTATTTTGGGCACAATAACTTCTTTCCACATCTTTCTGTATTATATTTCTTTATCAAATTTTGTTATTGTTGTTGTATTTTTTAAACTTAAACTAGATTTAACTGCCCTCAAACAAGTTTTCTTGTTTTCTGTTTTAAATCAAAATTTCGCTTTTCTCCTGACCTGAATCTGATTTTCCTCGATAACGACCCTTTTTTAAATATTGTCACCGAAACTTTTTTAAACTAATGCTCACCAGTAGCTTCTCATGGGTCGGTGGTTCTTCCCTGGGTTTTCCAGGGTTCTTCCTCCACCAGTTATACTGGCCACCATGTATTGCTTATCTTGAGCTGAAAAATGGTGTTAAACCCAAGAACAACAACAACCATAAATAATGCTCTATCTGGTCCCATTCCGCAATGAGCTTTTAATAAGTATTTGCTCCATTTATTATTTAAAGAATGATCGTTGTAAAGAGTTTTCTGATTGGTCAAAATTTTGTACTTGCCCAATGAATCACTGCATAACGGAAACTAATGGGAATGCTAAACATGGTGATTCGAGCAGGATACGAGTTTGAATAACCATTTGAAAAATGTGCGGCACTGAGAACAGCTTGAACGCAAAGTCGATGGGAACGTAATTGGTCAGTCTGTATGAAAACTGAAGGCCAGGACTAGCATTTTGCTTTCTGTGTGATAAAGAGCTTCACAGTAGCGGCTAACATGCTAAATCGGACAAGGAATTGAACATGGATGATTTCTAAGTTATATAACTCAAAACTGATTAACTTCCAGAATGAATTTAAGGACAACACATAGATCACTGGTGGGAATTGTTGCGAAATACCCATGTCTATCAAAGATCGTCATATCTTTGCAGAATTTTCTTGGCCCACACGTAGAATCATCGTTCAATATCGTGAGACATTCTTGTGCATATTATCAAAATATTCTACATGTGTTGGAAATCAGTGTAAAATAAGAGTACTTATATCATGATAAACATTTATCACGGCTGCTTATGGAACAAGGACTAATTCAAGAGACCACAACAGCATCATAGTTTGTACATTAATAAAAAATCAAGTCTGCAGTACAAGTGACATGGCAAGCTTCTAGCATTTCTTCTTTTCATGTATCAAATGGATGCATTTCTGTAATTTTGCATTATTTTCACAGTTGAATTTTTCAATGCAGATTAATAGTTTATATTTTATATATGTTTATGTGTTCATAGATGCCTGTGCATATATTCCAGGCTTGATACTTTGATTTTTAACATCATTTAATTATTTAGTGTCAAGCCAGATTCTTCACATCATGTTGTATATACTGTATATATTGTACATAACAGATAGAAGGCCTCAAGGTAGATTAGTTCTGTAACTAGTTCTGTAACTAAGTAAGTTACCTTCTCTAAATAAAGTCATCATTATTATTTTATTATTATTAACTCCCATATATGTTGCCTTGGATGTCATATAATTACAACATCTGAAAAAAAAAATATCATGCAAACTTAATATCACCTTGGTTAATAAAGTCCTGTTTAATTCATATTCATTATTAATTTGAAACCTTCTGAAATGTATGAAAAACTTCTTAAACTTTAGTAAAATACTATATAATGATAAAAATTTAAGTGAAATCTCACAAAGGTTTTAGTCAAATATTTGTGAAATCTCACCAGACTTTTCAGTTAAATGAAAAGGACTTAAGTGATGCCATCATGGATTAGGCTTTGTATGCGAGAAAGAAAATGAGGGCAAGAAAAACCTAAATCTAATTTGATAATGTCTGTCAAAATAAAATTTATGATCCATTTTAAAAATTATGTTGAATATTCATCATTGATTCCCAATAATGTCTAAGAATCATTAGGCAGTTTAATAGAAATCTGAAGCAAATTATTTTATGGTTTAGGCAGAAAGCACTTAAAAAAAACGTCTTAAATCTGCCTTAAGTATGCCTGGAAAATTTTGTACAGGATGAAACCCTTTTACCGAATTCCATATGAACCATTACCAAACTCCATATGGTATATTTGCCAATTCCATATGGACTATTCACAAATTCCATATGGAGTATTGCCAAATTCCATATGGATTATTGCCAAATTCCATATGGAATTTTAGTTTTATTCCATATGGACAACCTACAGATCTCATGGACTAATTTGCATATTCCATAAGATTTTCCATACTGAGTATTACAGAATCCATAACATTTCCATATGGATACACTGAAATCCATAAGAGAGCTTCAACTATAAAATAAAAATGTCCATATGGATATTTCTGAAAAAGTACGTATGGATTCCATATCCAATCCATGTGGAAAATTTTGTACGGGACACCATGTAATAAGGGCAGATAAGGTCCTTTTTGCTTTAGTTAGCTCATGTATGAAATTAAGTTTCCTGTCCTGGCAAACAACTGCCTTGCTCACATCATGCAGTCAAGAATCTCCTTTTGATGTCAGACCTCTGTATCCTACACACGAACAAAAGCATCAGGTCTTACAACCAGAAGGGGCATCTAAATACACAACAGTAAAAAGTACATTTGTGTAATTTATATATTCTGCAGTTGTATGTGGTTTTGTTTTGTTGTGGGTTTAACATCATTTTTCAGCACATGACAGGGATACATGAAAGCCAGTGTACTTTGGTGCAGGAAGAAGCAGGGAAGACCCTGGAAAAGAATCAACCTGGTGACCCAAAGAAGCTAATGGCAAGTCTTTTAACATGAACATTGGTCATGCCAGGACTCAAGCAAACAGAGGTTGAGATGAAATGTGTGAGTGAACTCTAAAGGTGACTGCCTTAGACCACTTGGCCACCCACCCACCCCTCCGGGCCCCAGATATGTCATGGAACAAATTGTATAACTCTGCATCACGAACTGAAATCAGCATTGAACTCACCACAAATTTGATTATAGCAGTGACCAAGAAGAAAACTTCCTATCATTTCCAGTTTTTAAATTTTTTAATAAATTATGATTCCTACACCAAAGTTTTCTTATATATTAGGTGCTCAGTGAAGAAACACTTTACCTGCTTTGAAATTTTATGTTTTAAGCCCCACAAAAATGTTATCTGTCATCGTATAAGCATGAAGAAGATATGTGTAAGATCAGTTCAATTAGTATTTATAACTCTCAAGAGTTATAAAGAAATCAAAATTAGCATTAGTCTGCCAGCCCAAAGCTAGTAAATTCCCTCTCAGGCTAGTAGTTTTAATAATTTCAAGTCCGATGGCTAGTAAATTTAGTTTTGGTTGTTGCCAGTCTTTAATTTGAGGGAAATACTAGCGAAGATTCAGGATTAGTATATTTCTCACTATACTAGTCCTTCTGGCTGAAAATAAATTTATGATAAATTCAAGGCCTGAGATACACAACTTTCCCAGAACAACAAATAGGGTACACACAAAAAGAGTTTGATCAAAATTCACTCTAATGCTTACAGGAAAGGAGGGGCCCTGAGTGGCCGAGTGGTCTAAAGCGCTCTCCATCACGGATCACTGCCATCTCACCTCTGTCTGCATGGGTTCGAGTCTCGGGCTCAGCAAACGTGGATATGTGAGAAAGCTTGCCGGTAGCTTCTCATGGGTCGGTGGTTCTTTCCAGGGTTTTCCCGGTTCTTCCTCCACCATTAATACTGGCCACCATGTATAGCCTATCTTGTGCTGAAAAATGGCATTAAACCCTATAACAACAACAACAGGAAAGGATCAAAGTTATTTTTTTATTGTTTGCTGATGATAACAGACAATTCCTAAAACAAAACAAAGGAACAGCATGTTGTAAGGAATATTTTCACAACATTTTATCAATTTTCATGGGGAATATTCCACTGTTCTATCTGTTTTTATAGTGAATATTTCCACAAGGTTTTAGCAATTTTCACAGGGAATATTTCCACAAGGTTTTATCAATTTTCACAGGGATATTTCCACAACATTTTATCAACTTTCAAAGGAATATTTCCACAATGTGTTATTAATTTTAACTCAGTTACTTTGAAAACAGTATCCTTAAAATCCAACATCAAGATATCATCAACACAAGCAACATCCCATTTAAACATATGGAGTTGATCAAAGAACATAACTATGTCAAAATACAGACCTGCAGAAAAAAACATAAAAGCACACCTAGGACAAAAGAAAGTGTTCAAACTGCATCAGAATATGTCACATGGTTCTTGACCTATGCTGATTACAAGCAACATCCTAGACAAAGATCTGAAGTTGAATGACAAGGACCATAACTCTGTCCAATATGGTGCAGATTTTTTTTTGTTGTTGTTGTTCTAGGGCTTAACGCCATTTTTCAGCACAAGAAAGGCTATACATTGCGGCCAGAATAACTGGTGGAGGAAGAACCCTGGAAAACCCAGGGAAGAACCCTGGAAAACCCAGGGAAGAACCACCGACCCACGAGAAGCTACTGGCAGGCTTTCCCACATACCCACGTTAGCCAAGCCTTGGACTCGAACCCACGCAGACATAGGTGAGATGGCAGTGATCCAGAACAGTGAGCGCTTTAGACCACTGGGCCACTCGGGGCCCCGCCAATATGGTGCAGATATAACAAAACCCAGAAAAAGAATACCTAAATATATGAGACAACATTCATACCAAAACTTCCAGCAAAGTATATACAATGGTTCTTGAGATTTGCTGACTGCAAGCAATATTTCAAACATATGTGCGAAGAAAAGAATTTGTCTGACATGTGGCATAATTCTATCTAAAAAGGAGTATACGGGACAACCGCGAATTCCATAAAAGGTACATTTAAGTGTGTGCATGTCTGTCTGTGTGATTAGGATTTTTAAAGTAAGTTTAACAAATTTTCAGTCATATTGTTACAATGTCTACATTGGCAGTTTGTTGTGATGTCTAGCACTGAGGCATCATGCAGCAGACATGAAGCATGAAGTCACATTATCCTGACACCAGGACAACCAGTCTTAACACTAACCTCCTAATGCTGAGCGCCTAGCAAGGCAGCTGTTAGTATGACTCAGCCACGGTTTGAACCCACGACCTCCCACATCCGAGGCGGACACTCTAACTACTAGGCCACAAGAGCAGTACATTTAAGTCTGTGAGACAATATTCAAACAAAACTGCATAAAAATATGCTAAACAGTTCTTGAGCTATGCTGGTTACAATGATCTGAAACAGTGGAGAATTAACACTGACATAACTGTGCAATAACTCAATCAAAAGTGGACCTGAAAATACAACATTTTGAAAAGGCACATCTACATGTATTAGGCAATTCACATGCCAAATGGTATCAAATTATGTTAGGGCTGCTCAGTTTTGGTGGTTACAAGAAGTGTGAGCAGACAGAGAAAAAAATGAAAATATTCTGACTATTGGTGAGTTACCAGATTTATTTGTTCTGGGTGCCCACTGGGCTACAGCAACATTTGATTGTATATGTATTACATACCAATATTTGATTGTCAAGCTGTGAAATTTGAACCCGATTTCAGTCATGAACAATGCAAAATCCTTTTATCAGAATAATAGATGATGAAGCTATATCATTTTAATCTGCCAGTGACTCAACAATGAAATGACCCTATAGAAACCATCTTGCTCTTCCTGTACATGACAGCCATATCAAACTTTGATTTACATTCATAAAATGAAAATCCACAAATAAATATATGCAAGTAATATACTGTATCTCCTTATAATCAGACTTAGTAAGCATGCTCTGACTTAAAAGCAGGAAGTTCATTTAAGTCATTTTTAATGATGATGATAATCTATAAATGACTCATTTAAACAAAAACTACTGCATAGTCTGACAATCTCTTAAACCAAACTTGCAGACTACTCACATTCAAAAACCTGGCAGAAAATACTCACTGTATACAACTATAATTGTTTAAAAATTTACAACCCAGTTAAAAAAATTTAACAATTTTACATCATGGAAAGGAGCAAGCCAGTTTTTGAAATATTACAAAAATGAAACATTTAACTCTTTTCAAAACTGAATTTTCTCAAAATTTAACCAAGTAAAAATTTCTTTCTATAATATATATTAGATTAACCAGTTTAGGACATGCAAAACCTTCCTCTGAAAATTGTTATACATGCCTCTAAAGCTAAATAACGACCCTTAATCATTAATTATACAGTAACCCTTAATGTCGTTGTGGGTTTCATGCCATTTTTCAATAAGTGGCAGCCAATATAACCGGTGGAAGAAAAATCCAGGAGTGCCCAGGTAAGAACTATCAACCCATGGGAAACTACTGGCAGTCATTTGCAAACTGTACCCACAATGGCCAAGCCCAAGACTCAAACACATGTGGGCTGAGCTGTGATGACAGTGACTGGTAAAGGTAATTGTGTTAAACCACTCTGCTTCCTAGGGACCCTTTAGTAATTGTAGAAAAATAAATCTGACATACCTATGTACATAGTATACAAAAATGTTGGCAATTCCTAAAAGGATTACATACCAAATACACACTGCTTGTAAGTAGACTCCAACTGTAAACAGCATAGGTACTGTTTTGTCATCACATAACACATTGGCAGACCAGGGTCTATTCTGAGATTTCTGATTACATCTAACAAATTGCACAGGGTACCCCAGGTTGCAGAGTGGTCTAAAGCGTTTGCCTTTACTAATACCTAACATCTCACCCCTGTCAGTGTGGGTTATAGCCTCAGACTCTGCCAGTGTGAGAAAGTTTGCCAGCTGTGGATCACTGGTTCCTCCTTGCAGCTACCCAGGTTCTTCCTCCACTAGTTATATTGTCTGCCATACATAGCTATAGCTAGCTTATCATGTGCTGAAAAATCGCATTAAACCCACAACAACAACCTGCACAGACCCTGATATGCTAGAACATTATGCAATTGCACATCTGGGTCTGTGCAGTGTTTAGTTGGACTTGACTCATAAGTGAGTGTATACAGTAAGTGCTGTTTGTTTTCCATAAATTATATTCAGGTACATGCATCTGATACATATACAAAAAAATAAGAAAAGATTTATTGCCCTGCAATTATTTGCATGAAACAAGGAAAGTCCAACTTCCGGGTGAAATTCATCCAGACAAAATTTTTAAAAAATGATATTGCAACAATCTAACCAGCTTTATGAATCAATTTTCTTCTGGTCATCAGTAGTGTACATGATTACCAAGGCCCCTACTGCAATGACTTGTTTATATTGTCAATGACTTGGTAATATTGTATCATTTTTCTTTTACTTTTGGGCTCTAAATTAATGCAGAAACGTCCCTGCCCAAGTCAACCCAGGGGCATAAGGTATGATCATTAATCAAGGTAACATGCCCGTGTGAAGATACAGAAGTTAAATTGTACATATAATAACCTAATTGAATCGCCAAGTATTCACTATACTGGAAGCTCTGCATGGCTTGCCAAGCAACAGTTTTTGGATGAATGCAAATTTATCCATATTCACATCAATTAAACTGAGATCATCCAACTAATATTGTGGAGGTAGAAATAAACAAAATGAATATTCCTCAATGCCTGAGTTTATGGAAGTTTAAAGGTTTCGACAAAGATGAAACTGTTCTACAATGGGACTGTTTCTTCGCATTCTTGTTGAGTTTAACAGCACTTTTAATACGTTATTGGCTATATCAATGGTTCCCAACCTATGGGTCACAGAGCTGGAAGGGGGGTGTATTCCAAGGGAGTATAAAAGTACAACTATTAGCATGTGGGGATGCACATATTTTCTACCAAGTTAAGAAGGGGTACTCATGCTCAAAAAGGCTAAGAACCAATGGGCTATATCATTCTGAGGAAATGATAGCTAAGTGCCACTCAATCTACATACCAAGGCAGCCGAACAGGCTGACTTTGGCAGGTATCAAACCCACAACCCTGTGATTATTAGTCTGGTGCTCCGCCAACTGAGCTATCATGGCTTGTATAATAGGAAGCTGTCTAATATGTAACATACTGAAGCTAATGATGCCCAAGTTATTAAAGTACTGTTTGTTTGTTTCTTGGATTTTTAACCCAGCTTTAACAATTTTAGTCATATAGCTACAATGCCTGCAGTGTGGTTATTTAGAGTGATATATAGCATCATGCCACAGAAATGTAGCATGATGTCCCACTCAGTCCCATTATCCTGACACCAGGCCATCCAGTCCTAACACTAATCTCTTAATGCTGAATGCAATGTGAGGCAACTGCTAATACCATTTTTATAAGTTTTTGGTAAGACACTGCCAGTTTTCGAACACACGAACTCCCACATCTAAGGCAGACACTCTAACCACTTATGCCATCAGAGCAGTCTATCAAAGTACTGAATCTTACGATGATATCTAATAAATACTGTTTAATTCAAACATGACGCTGATGAGAAACAGCGGTGAAAGAGAATTCAAATTATTTTTAAGAAAACTGTCAATGGGTGATAATTATTAACCTTGACCAAGGACTTTCTTACCTGTAAGGCAGTAAACAGCTGTATCCCTGACCCATCTATGCATAGCCAACACCAGGAAATTACCAGAAATATACAGAAAGAAAATGAAAACAAACTATTTTACTACAATGACTTCTAACTTTATTCTCTCAGCTTAAACATGTCAGATGCCAATCCAGCCTAATGACATTCTACCATGATGTTTGATCAGAAGTGCTCAGTGGAAAATTGTAACTGCAACAAAACAAAATCATACCTATAATTTCACATGTGGCTTAACTTTCAACTTTGGGCAAACCAAGTTGCAGTCATTGCTGGATTAAACCCTATGGAGGCCCTTAGGCCCTTGAAATCTTGGGGGCCCCCCATCGCAAATTTTCCTAATACATTTTATCAATATTATTTGATTCGTTCTTGCTGGGCCCCTAGGCCGGTGTCTACTCTGCCTATTTGGTAATCCGGCACTGGTTGCAGTTGTTCCTACATGTAAAAATGGAACTACAGATAATATCCCATTTTAGGTACCAACCATTTTTTTCAAATGTTGGAGGGAGGCAATGAATTTGTATGCAAAACGCATTTCCCTCCAAACAGCTTGAACTACATTGTAAATAGTCTCTTTCTAAGTTGACTCCCAACTCATCCAGTCTCAACATAGTCTACCGAGTGAGGTTCTGTACCCCCAACACATCCAGTCTCAACAGTCTACTGAGCAAGGTTCTGTACTCCCAACTCATCCAGCCTCACCACAGTCTACTGAGCAAGGTTCTGTACTCCCAACTTATCCAGTCTCAACACAGTCTACTGAGCGATGTTCTGTACTCCCAACTCATCCAGTCTCAACATAGTATACTGAGTGAGGTTCTGTACTCCCAACTCATCCAGTCTCAACATAGTATACTGAGTGAGGTTCTGTACTCCCAACTCATTTAGTCTCACCATAGTGTACTGAGCCAGGTTTTGTACTCCCAACACATCTAAAGCTGTATAAATTTATCAGCTTCTCCTCCACTTTACAATGATTTTTCAAACTAACTACATGTACAATTATGGTGATATTTTTTCTTTGAACAAAGAAAGGAAGCAATTAAGTGGCCAATATTCAGAGTGCTTCAGTCTTGCTGCTTTTTTCCATCAATGCTGGACTGATTAGGGTGTAATGAAATAAAAGCTGAAGCTCCACAAGGGATAAAGATAATCAATCTTGTTGGCAAGCTTCAAAGGTCATCAATTTCTGGCCAGTTTTACACAGAATCTAAAACCACTTGACCTGGATAGTAACTGACAATGTCCAGGAGTGTTTCTGTTGTTAATATGGGTTTAATACCAGACCTTTGAAGCTTCATAGGTCATGGATTTCTGGCCAGTTTACACAGAAACTGAAACCACTTGAGCTGGATAGTAACTTGACAATGTCAAGGAGTGTTGCTGTTGTTGTTGTTGCGGGTTTAATGCAATTTTTCAGCATCCTGATATGAATATGCATTAGAACTCAGGAAATTTGTATCTACACTGGTACAAGCTGAATGTGTATTATGTGTGATTATGGAACATTGTATTTCAATTCATAGATGAATGATTACTACTGAAAGTCAACAACATGGAGTAGCAAATAAATAATTTTAGATTTATCAAACCTATGGTGGAATATCTGCCCAGTACTTTCACATGTCTCATCTGAATATTGTATCATAATCCCCAACTCACCTACCCCCACAAAAGTTTCTTGTTTGGTTTGCCCTGAAATCTTTTCCTCAACCTTAGAAAGTACAATCAAACATTAACGAGGCACTGAACAACTACACCAGTGCTGTCCAACCTTTTTGACACCATGGGCCACTGAAAAAAAATTTCTTTAAGCTGAGGGCCTTAGCAGAAAACTGAAAAGCAACGACTATATAGCTGCTTGAGCTCTGGCAGGCCATTTAAAATCAGCCCACGGGATGCATGCGTCCTGCGGGCTGGACAGAACTGAACTACACAATGATTTGGATGTCAAAAGTTTTAAGGTCAAATTCACAAATCTTTTTCCTTTAATTTCATTATCATCTACTGCATTTGGATGTTGTTCATTTTTAGAGGGTGTCAGAATATGGTGGCTCAGAGTCAGTGGTTAACGCAGTAGACTTGTGACTAGAGAAGTTCAGGTTTGATTCTCACCATGATATGAGCATATTCTTCATGGGCAAAGTACTTTACCATACTGCCATTTGCATGATATAACCTTTCATATGATGCTTGCTGAAAAACACCAAACCAAACCAAAACTTTTAAGGGTCTAAACAGTCTCTTAGTAGGGATAAACAATATACAGTTTGCCAGAGCTCATGGAAGAAGTTTGATCCAGAAATTAAGACCTTATTTTTCTGTCTGTTAAATACTTAACAACAATTTTGCACTCAGTAAATATGTGTTGTACTTACATGATCAGTTACTTATGAACTTTAAATATATACCAAAATAATACCATACACAATAAAATTTAAACATAAAAAATATACTCATGGGGCATATGAAATGCTGATGTTTGGGTACAGCAGACATAACAAAAGCATATCAAGTCTATCCAGACGCAACCAGCCTGATCATGTATAAATTTAATTCATAGGACAAGGAAAGCAATCAAAATTCATAAACTATTTTGAGAATGCATTACAATAAAAATAATAATCATAATAATAAAAATGACTTTATTTAAAGAGGGTAACACAATTAGCTGAACAACTAATCAACCCTGAGGCACTCATACAAAGGAATTTATTTATTGTTTTATCTTTTGCTGCATCTCTGAAGCCACTGGATATATTGGGTTTGGAAGAAGGAAATAAGTGGGCATTTCTAATGCCAACTGGAATACTATTCCTGAGCGAAATTCCATAGTATTGTAAACTTTTTTTGAATAATTCCTTATTTGGTTTGGGAATTTTATACAGCTTGGTAGACATGGATCACAGGTGGGGAGTATTACCAGGCAGCCAATAATGAAATAGTGATTGTAAATATTCAGGAGCACTATCCTGTATATTAAGTTGGCTGTTATACACTAATTCATGCAAACAGTAGCAGGTAAATTTCAGAAAGAAGAAAAACACAATAAAATCTCTTCTGCAATAATCCTAGGAATAAACCACATAAATAAAATTGCTTTGTCTACTTCCATGTATATCATTAAACAAATTTATTCTGAAATCAGACCATCTTCCTAATTTTTTCTTCCATTTCTTGTAGCCAGTTACCTTGGTAAATATTTTTGTGGAAAAATAACTGATTATACCCATTGAGAAATTCATCATCTTGCTATGAAAGGAGGAAAAAAAATCCAGATTCAATAAAAAAAACCTCAGGCCCCACCCGACCGCTCCAGTGGCCTAGCGGTTGGAACGTCTGCCCTAGATGTGAGAGGTCGTGGGTTCGAACCCCCTGGTCAGCCTGGTGTCAGGATAATGTGACTGGGTGGGACATCATGCTACATGTCTGCAGCATGATGCCCCAGTGCTAGACATGACTATAAACTGCCACACATTGTAGCGATATGACTGGAAAATTGTTAAAGCTACATTAAAAATCTAAATCACACACATCACACAGGCCCAATCCAGAAAATTAAATGGTCTCTTACATGCTTGGGTAACCTTAGATTAACTGCCAGTGGTAACTCTATTACCAACATAGCTCATGCATCAGTGATCACCATGGCCAATTAAAACTGAGACTTCAAAGTGCATGCAGATCTCTCTTCCTAAGCCTATTCATTCACATTTATAATACAAAATTAATCTGTGGAAAGCAATTTATCACAATATATAATAATTAGTCTATTTGTACAGAAATGCTAAAGACCTATGATGAGCCAAACAAATAAGCCCGAGCCATAAAGTTTCATGTTTCATCCACAAACAGAGCCTGAGGATCAAAATTCAAGAACAAAATTTATCCAAAGCTACTGAAGCCGAATAACATACTTTACTCAACATTTACTAATAACTGTCAGGTGAAGTTACTCTGTTGATTTGTACATTGTCAACCCGGGCCCAATTTGATGGCTATACTTCAACTGTGTCAAACCGTGAAGTATGTTACACTGAATTCAAAATGGGTGATTATTGTTTGTTCCAGTCCAGGGTAAAATAACCACCAATCAGAGCTGAAGGCAGCTTATTCCCTGCTTAATGCACAGGAAGTATTGGCAAACCAACAGAGAAACTTCATGCAAAAGTGATTTTTCAGTGATCAGTAAAGTATTTAAATCTCACATAGGGAGCAAATTTGGACAGTCTCATTTTATGCTGAGATTTTAATCAGTAATTAACTTAAAAACATGCCTATGAAATAAATAAAATTAGCACAGAATCTGCAAGGGGACAGACTTCAAACCCTTCGATTTTGTCACATAAAGTACCTTTTTTTACATTTTACAAAAAAAAGTGGGTGTTGTCATTACTTTTCCTTCTTCACTAACAAAAACAAGTGCCTGTGGCTTCAGCAGTTGTTTTGCATATGCAGGAAGTACAATGTGATAGATTTTGTTGGTATTCATCCCAACTCCCATGCAATGACTTTTTTCAAGATGAGATTTTCCTTACTTGAAGAAATTGCACATGTTTCAAAGATAACACCATAATGTCATCCAAGTTTAAGTGAAGACATGAAAATGTGAATAAGTTTTTCTAAAGCATTCGTTCAGTGCATAGCCAAGATGAGTCATGCATCTGATCAAATGGTGCAGACCGACATAATTGACCTAAAAGGTTGAATTAAAACCACTGACAATTAACAGGTAGACTGAAAGTATTTTTGTTATCTTGTCATGGATGAGAATGGCAATAGAGGCTAAAATTAAATGTCTGCAATCTGCATACTGCAAATACGAACAATACATCAATACACATAAAAAGGTACCACCTACCACTGACAGACCCTCTAAAGATTCAGGTCCGGATTATCCATAGGGGCAAAGCAACCTGGGACCCTGAGGCTAAAGGGGCCTCATATATTATCATCTGATTTTACAGGCTGGGTGCCCAAGGCTCAAGGGGCCCTGTATATTATTGTCTGATTGCAGAGGAAGTGTTGTTAATAGTACTGTAACCATATCTAAGAACAAGGCAGGATAGCTATGGGCCCCTATTTTGGCTGTGCCCAGGGCCCCCAAAGGCCTTAATCTGGCCCTGTAAAGATGAATAGACCATCAAGTAGATATGTGTATTGATAATGTATTGTACTGCGGGATGTGTATCTTTTAAAACCTAGTAGCAAGATTAAGTTTCAACTGACTCCTCGTCTTATACGCCTATCAACTTTGCGAGTCTACACTCAGATGGATGCATACATTCTAGATCTGTCACCCATGCACACACATGATATAAAAGAAATTTACCAGGACCATACAAATATTTTCCATTTTTTAATCCCTCAATTTCTAAAAACACTCCCGCCATATGTTTACCTTGGAGGTATTATCTCGAATCAAGATTCAACAAATTTAAATACCATATGGAGCCGCCAGGTTTATTACAATGAATAAGACCTACTGACCCATCTTAAATTCAAGGCAGTTTTTAATATGAAACTGTTAGCTTTTGGGAGTTCACTATTTCCTTGTCATGAGTCATTAGTAACAACTCGTATTGCAGACAAGAAGTTGTAAATGTAATGATATTATGTGGCAACCTAAATACAACTTCTGTTAGCCCAGTTCCAGCATTCCAGTAACCCTTAAGTTCTTGTGTAGCAGCCTGCTGAACTATCTGAGCCTTTGAGCTCATGTGGCTGCCTGTAGAACTACCTGAAATCAACAAATGGTAGCCCAGATTCCTGCATTCTGGTTGCCCTTGAGCTCCTGTGTAACAGACTGCTATACTATGTGAAATCAGCAAATGGTAGCCCAGATTCCTGCATTCTGGTTGCCCTTGAGCTCCTGTGTAACAGACTGCTATACTATGTGAAATCAACAAATGGTAGCCCAGTTCCTGCATTCTGGTTGCCCTTGAGCTCCTGTGTAACAGACTGCTATACTATGTGAAATCAGCAAATGGTAGCCCAGATTCCTGCATTCTGGTTGCCCTTGAGCTCCTGTGTAACAGACTGCTATACTATGTGAAATCTGCAAATGGTAGCACATATTCAGCATTCTAAAGCCTTTGAGCTCATGTAGCAACCTGCAGAACTACATGAACTCAACAAATGGTAGCCCAGTTCCTGCATTCTGGTTGCCCCTGAGCTCTTGTGCAGGAGCCCTGCAGAACTACTTAATATCAACAAACAGTAGCCCTGCTTGAGCATTCTTGCAGCCCTTGAGCTCTTGAATGCCTGCATAGCTTCATAAATCAACAAACGTCAGTCATTACCCAGCATTCTGGTAATGTTTGAACTCTTATATAGATGTCTGTAGAAATATATATATCAATAAATGGTAACCCTGACCCAGTACCCGAACTGCAAATAATCCATCTGGTAACTATAGGTGATTGAAAATTAAAATTTAATGAAAAGAAACCATTTTGCTTCTTTCATGGTGACCTTTTCATCCAAAAATCATTATGGCTGCAGTTCTTATCCTATTTGGGTGGCAACCCAGATTAGGTTTGTGGTGTAAGCATTGCCATCCATCAAATTCTATATAAAAAAACCACTTCCTTTGAAAATTTCATATTATTAGGGATAATCTTAGAAACCCCCCTCAAAACATGGTGGCAATCCATTATGTGGTCATGACACATGGGTTAAGAGTCACTGCAAATGGGCTTTTCCTTACCCCAAATGCAAGTCATTCACAAAATATTTTACCTGTAGATTGTACTAAATTCTATTTATCGTGAGGAAACCATTTTGGTATTTTCTTGTTTCTTGTCACTGATGCTGACCTTTGACCTTTTGATCCCAAAATTAATGAGGTTCTTTCTTACCACAAGAACAAGCCATCAACAAAGTCTGGTAACTGTAGATGGTGGACAACTAGAGTTAGCTATATCTGTATTTGGTATAGTTCTGCAACATCAACACACGGGGAGAGTTGTTACACTACAGTTAAATAGAACTTAAAAAACTGTCCTGTACTACAGGATTATCCTGATGGTTCCATTCAAATGTTTTCACAAAGAATTATTTTTCTTTTAGCTGTCCAGTTCAACACTGAAGCAGTAGATCATTGTTCATAACACAACTTTCAAAATATTTTTGGCATAGTAAATGACCCAACTTTCAAAATATATTTGGCATAGTAATCAAGTTTTTAATTTTTCGTATTAATTTTTGTTCATTTTAATGGCACTGGTAAATTGATCCTAATCATGCACAGGAAATGCGTGCTAAGTGCCTTTCCAAAAGACGTACTAAGGTGACCGATCCAGACAGGTATTGTTGTTGATGTTCTAGGGTTTAACGCCATTTCCAGACAGGTATTGAACACCTGGATTCTGAGTCTGATACTCAACCAGTCTACCATAACTCCCACAGAGGCAGTGGTACACATGAGCTGGTATGGTCAGGAACGCTGTGCCATCATGACATTTATCGCTGGAATGGCCTTACCAGAAAGAAGGTATCGGGGGTCGGTAATGTACCTGTGAGAGTTAAAATCTACTTACACCAGTACAAAGGGGAGGAGATGCTATTTGAGTAGTACTTCACCCATAACAGAAAACACTATTTGCTACCCTACACAGAAGGCCCTATCTGACCAATGCACTTGAAAGTAGGAATACTTGTATCTGTATCCTGTGGTAAATTTTTCCAATGATTTAAACCTGCATACTGGGCCAGATATGTCTCAACCGGTTAACTGAGTGATTAAACATTAGAACTGGCCTTAGATGACATGTATGATTATGATGATTATTCATGTGCAAAATATTTTTGGAAAAGTAATAAAGTAATTATTACTTATGATGTGCATGAAATGTAATAATATTTAATATCTACCACAAGTATGCTTTATCTATTCAGTATCTCAATGTTGCATACTGCTTTATTTCAATTGTGTATGACCCACTTTTGCCTGTTAATTGTTATTGTTATTGTTCTTGTCTCACTATTTTATATTCATTATGTTCCTTTTCTTTTGTACCTTGTCATGTGCATATTTTACTTTTATATGTACTGGTTTTATATACTAGTTATCCTCTCTCTCTCTCTCTCTCTCTCTCTCTCTCAGATGCATGGTGACTCAGTGGTTAGCATTCCAAACTCAATACCAATGGTGCAGGTTCGAATCTTACTATCTGATCAGCCTGCATTTGGTTACCATAGTGTGTCTTTGGGCCAGGCACTTGACTCCAACTGCCCTGACACTGAATAACCTACTTGTGCTGCTGTGCTATAAAACAATAAATCAATAAAAACAACAATCTCTCTCTCTCTCTCCTGTCCAGACTGTATTGTTATTAGGAAGACATCCCATCTCGTTTGTCAGCAACTGTTGTCTACAACTGAATGTTGTCAACCAGACTTGAAGACTGAATGTTGACATGTCTCTAGCACCCCACCCCATATTTTGAAATTGTTGTGCATATGATATCAATTACATGGTTGTTTCATAGTGAGAAAAAAAAAACTGAGTTAAATGACTAAAAGACACGGACCTCTTAAAAGATATTGCGGGTTTGCTTTTTTAATGTACAAGATAGTTACCCTGAACTGTTTTTCCAGTCCATTGCCCGCTTCGTCTTCCTCGCTCTGCATTCTGTCAACATGGTCAATGAACTTCTGCAGCGAAGCTTGCAGCTGTAATATCACTTCTGTAGACATTTTAGAGTAAATTGAAATCCACTGAAATGTTCTGAGTTTATGTTCCTTTTAGATACGACCTAACATTCCTTCTCAACTATATATAATTCTGTGTTACTTAATCCATTCGTTCCTGCCTTCGATTGAGGAAGTTTGTCCGGACGTTGTCACGTGATGTATCCTCTTATTTAGATCAGAATCGAGTTTGGCAAGGTTAAGCTTCGCTTCGCTAAACAAAATGAAAAACTATTATGTTCGAGCAAAGCGCGATTAGAGAAATATAGGTGTTGATAAATTACAATTTCGTTTTATTTTAAACATCAAACTTTACGCTTTCATTCAATTATACATACAAATAGCCATTAAGAACGCCTTTGGCTGGACAAGTATTTACCGTACGTTATGTCCTGAAAAATAAATATTTTTGGCTCAAACTGACGATTCTTGTTTAAAAACATTCAATATTGCTGACAGAGGATTTTTTTATAATGCCGGTCTTTATTTCATTCTGTTATTATTGTTTATTTTTGTTAATTATAATGCGGGTCTTTATTTCATTATGTTATTATTGTTTATTTTGTCAATATATTTGTTTCATGAGTATCACCATTTGAAATCTTGAGCAGCAGAGAGGGTAGTCCTACCTGTAAGACCTGACGCTGATATTTATGTTTATAGCACCTAAACAAAATCAAAATGGGCTATGTCTTACATGTAGGACTACAGAGAGGGTGAACAGACCTTTTGCTGAAACGTCATTTGCTTAGAATAAAAGCTTCTTACGAAATGAAAAAATAAGGTCACTAACGCTAAACCGAAGCCTCTAACTTACCGAGAGTTTCTCTAATTGGTTTAATTTAGTTTAGTTTATTTATTTATTTATTTTTTTACTTATCCTTATCGTTTTTTGTTTTGTTTTTTTTTTAAATTTGTACGCGTTTTCGTTTAATCACCGGACATCTAATTGAGGTCGCACTCTCTCTGCTGCTATAATTAGATCATTATTATATCAACCAAATATGTTATCAAGACCAACACAATATCTTGTTCTGGGACCGTGTAAATTTATTGTTATAAATCCGCGTGGAGTAGACTGTGCTTTAGGAAAGAAGTTTTTGAATTTAATCATGTCCATATCACCACTACACCAAGTCTGATGAATATTTCGCAGAGTATGTGTATCAACTCCATTAAACACAACTAAAATATTACAGTTATCTCTGATCACTTTATGTATTTGTTTATATTTCTGAGTAACATTAATCACATCAATATTTTTATGCCTAACTCGAGAAAATATTCTTGCTGGATTTGTTTGTTTACCCATCATTTCGTCGTCGTAAACTAAGAGATTATTAATAAATCCATCAAATTCATCTACGGACGGTGCTTCGTCAATATCAGTTATAAAATTAATAATGTTATCACCATCTTCATTTAACAATTTTGCATTTTCATTAAAATCTTTAAGTACATCGTAGCATCTCTGATGATCAACTGATGGTGCAACTAAATATAACTTGTCCCACTTTAACCATCTCATTATCAAATTAAGTAATAATTGCGTTTTACCAGACCCAGATGGTCATATTATTATCATTCTGATAGAATTAGGTAATGCTGAAATATGTTTTACTGGCTCTTGCTTTCGTGTCGCTGAGAAATGAATGACATCCGTGTTGTAGAAATATAATAAATAGTATGAATCTATACTGCGTTAACTGTAGAGCATCCACCCCCACAAGTGGATTAACAACAAAATAACCAAAAAAATAAAAAGCGTGCACTTACACGTAAATGTCTAAAATGTGGTACAAACAAATATAAATGTATCTTCCTTGACAATTCAAGGAAAATTGGTAGTGATATCGCTACTTCATCGGGAAAATTACCAGGAACTCCATGGGCTAAATACCCAGGAGAAAAACATCTTCCAGGATATAATTATTGTGGTCCTGAAACCCGACTTGATATCCGACTTGATGAACAAGATCAACCAAGACCTGGAGAGTATCATATAAATTATATTGATCAAGCATATCACACTCATGATGTAGTTTATAAAAGTAAAGATTTAGAACAACGACATATTGAAGATGTGAGTTGATTCACTTGTTAAATTCCATTTAAAAAAAAATCTTTTAGAGAATCATTAGCTAATTGTTTGGTAAGATCTGCGATGAAAGGTAAATTATTATTCGGAGTCGGTAATTAATTAACCGATTATTATTATAATGGAATCGATTTATTATAGCCCAAGAGAATATTGGAAAGGTATAGCAGCAATTAGTAAACTCGCTGATGTAGCAAATGTTACACGTTCTGTTGCTGTAAAATGGTTAGCACGACAGGCAATATGGCAAATTTTATCTACCACCACCTAAACGAATTCAGCATGCACGTTTTGATGTCATCACTCCTAACGAAGTTCATCAGGCAGATATTTTATTTCTACCATATGATACTATTAAAATTAGAAGACGTCAGTCACGAATGTATAAATACGCGTTGACTGTCGTTAACGTTGCAAGTATGTATAAAGAAGCAGAGTCACTATCAACTAAAACAGCTGGTGAAGTTATATCTGCTTTTGAACGAATTTATCAACGAGGACCCTTGCGATGGCCACAACTATTACAGGTTGATCATGGCAAAGAATTTCCTTGTGTAGTATCATTTCTGATGAAAAAAACATAATGTCAAAATCAGACGAAGACATACTGCAATTCATCTTGATCAGGCAATTGTTGAACGATTTAATCGAACACTTGCTGAGTGGTTATTTGGATATCAATGCGCAAAGGAAATAATTCAAGATACGAGATCTCACGAATAGGTTGCAAGACTACCAGGTGTGATAAATACATTAAATAATGAAATTACTGGAACAACTTCTATGAAAGCCGTTAATGATTACAAAAAAAAACAAAAGAAAAACAAACTAATATACCAATACAACGACATGACTTTTCAAAACAAGCAGTATTAGGTAATGTTACTGTCAGGTATTTTTATGAACCCGGCGAACTTGAACATGGTAAATAAAAGCGACTGATACTATATGGAGTATTACGACACCTAAAATATCTAGTAAGATCCACGGGTAGACCTGCAATCTACAGACTATATTCAAGTGCTCCTCAACGTGGGTTTGTACGTGAACGATTGCAAGAATTCCTAAAGACACACAATTACCACCATCTTCACTTTTGTAAACTAGCACATCGACTTCGATTACATTCAAGACAGGTCAGCATCACATTTTCACGTGTGTGACCAAGACTACTATTAATTCTATCTACCATTAATTCTATCTACGGATTAACCAGAGCTTTTATCGGTAAGTCACGGGATATTCTGTCAAGATTAAATTTATCTTTTGAAGGCTTAATCTTAATCTCTCAAATTCATTCATAAGATAATTCAGACAAATATTTAAATTGAAATATTATATATATATATATATATATATATATATATATATATATATATATATATATATATATATATATATATATATATATATATATATATATTGATTCAAACAAAGAACTAATGCAAGTGGCTAATGATAGGCTCTACAACTCCTTGTAACAAAGCCTGCGTAAACGATTTCTGCCGACTTCATTTACAAAGCATTCGTAATAGAAGTCTAGGACCAAAACCGCGTTTGAAATAGGGTGTTGGAGTAAGAGATGAAACGCGATTGTGTGTGCAATGTGGTGGTAACAATTACAGAGAGCTGAAAAGATATTATGATTAAAAAATAACGACAGTGATAAGGTCATAAGAAAAGCAGAGGACTATCTAGAAAGATTTTCAAAGTAATGATTTAGACAAAAATCAATTGAATAAATAATATTATATATAATGGAGTAAAATGAGTTTGTCAAACATCCAATCATCAAAATTACGAAGCAAATCGCGAAGGTGTAATCAGGAACTGTGGTGTTTGTTGGCGTTGTGGGTTTTGTTGGATGTGTGGGTTTTGTGGGCTCTGTTGGTTGTGGGTTTTGTGGGTTTTGTCAGGAGTATGTAAGGCTTTGTGGGGTGTTTGAGGGGGTTCAGTCAGCTAGCAGCCATCAAACTAGGTACATCACAGTTATTGTGACTTTTATTTTTTTATTTTTGTATTGTTTTGTTTTGTTTAGTTTATTGTTGTTGTTGTTGTTGTTGTGGGGTTTAACGCCATTTTTCAGCACACGATAGGCTATATATGGCGGCCAGTATTAATGGTGGAGGAAGAACCCGGGAAAACCCCAGAAAGAACCACCGACCCACGAGAAGCTACTGGCATGCTTTCTCACATACCTACATTGGCTGAATCTGAGACTCGAACCGGCGCAGACAGAGGTGAGATGGCAGTGATCCGTAACGGAGAACGCTTTAGACCACTCGGCCACTCGGGGCCCCCGTTTAGTTTATTATAGAGTTATGTAACTTTAGGCAATATTTTGAACAATAAATTTTTGTTCAAGTTTATTTAAGTACAAATCAATTTTTATTTAAGTTATTTATTTTTGTTATTTTTAATTCCTTTTCTCTCTTCCAAATTATATGCATTCAAGTCATTTCTAATTTATTTTTTGCAAGCAAACTAGATATTGTTATGTCATTTTTTATTTGAAATTTGAAATTCAGTTATATGGTCAAGTGAGTGTTGTTCTCACAGACCAATACTTTTATTTCTTTCTTTATTTATTTTCTTTATTTAATTAGTTTTATGAAGCTAAAGACATACAAAGAAGTTTCTCTACATTAAAAATATATAATTCCTTTTCTTAAATTATATGTCCAACAAAGTTCTTAGGGAAATAGAATATCTAAGTCATTGTGAGTGTTTTCCTCACCGACTTGACATTTTAAATTCAGTTCAACAATACTTGATTATTCTAGCAATCTATAAAACATAAGTTATTTGTCTATTTTATAATTTACTAGTTGTCTAAGTCATTGTGAGTGCTTTCCTTACCGACTTGACATTCTAAATTCAATTCAACAGTACTTGATTATTCTAGCAATCTAAAAGATGTTAGTTATGTGTCTATTTTATAATGTATTTAAGTCATTGTGAGTGTTTTCCTCACCGACTTGACAGCCAATTTGTTTCCATCTATATCAGTTCACTTCAAATAAGTATTATGCTATAGCTGAAATGTAAAGTCAGGCATGTGTTTTCCTTGCAGATTTTACAATCACATATTACACTTCAGTCATAGTTTCTCATCTGTAGTAAACTTTATTGCAACTAAATCCACATATGGTAACTCTAACATAATTTTCGTTCATCAGAAGAAATAATATAATGAACTAATAGCATAGTGCTAATGTATACCCTGACCTTGCGCGAAATTATCATATACCATACTGTACCTCAAAGCAATGATAGTATTTTGGCTTAGTACAAAAACAACAAGACTGTCATGGTTATGAACTGACGTTATTCACTGTTTCTTAATAAATGAATCATCTTGTGTTATGGTTGAAAAGAAATCAAGAGTTCCGAGTTTACTCCATTCTCCCTCTCCTTAATCAGCTGATAAGTAGCATACTCATCCCAAGTGCCATACCCCAAGATAGTATTATCAGGTTCTAGCTCAGCCGTTACAATAATTAAGATAGAATAAGTATTTTGTAATTCTGAGACTTTTATCGTTTGATGTTGGAAGTGTCCAAATTACTATATAATATAATATTAGGACACTTCCCCCACTCACAAAATGATGTAAGATATTTTTGTGTTGAGTAAAATATCAAAATAGACGAGTTATTTTATCCATTCTGAAGCTTCTATCGTCAGTGGTGAAAGTATACCAAATTACTATAAAATATATATTTAGTACACTTCTCCCCAGTCTCAATATATGCGAGATAGAATAATTTCTTCTTCTTCGTATACCTCCATACAATTTCAGTATTATTAAGGAGAGATAGCTCTTGTCTCTTTGGCAGAGTAATTCAGTAGTTACCTCCCTTTTGATGTCAATGACCTGAAAGAAGAGAAATAACTCTGTAGTATACTTCCTCCCTAGATCGTAATTAATTTTTGTCATCATAATTAATTAATTAATTAACCATCTATGCCATAATCAATATCAGTGAAGTAACATAATTGTATAATAGTTCAAATTAATAGAAGGATAATTTATGGTTTCTAACTAACAAACAAAATCAAGAGAGAAAAACACGCGGTTACATGTACAACAAGGCAATTTTTAGAACTGTTACACAGAAATTTATTTTTTGAAACCTGACTTTGTAAAGGCAGGTATACACACACAATTATTTTATACAGTGTTCTGGTCTAAATCACTCTCCCTTACGGACCACTGCCATCTCACCACTGTCTGCTTGGGTTCGAGTCTCGGATTCAGCCAATGTGGGTATGTGAGAAAGCTTGCCAGTAGCTTCTCGTGGGTCGGTGGTTCTTCCCGGGGTTTTCCCGGGTTCTTCCTCCATCATTAATACTGGCCGCCATGCATAGCCTATCGTGTGCTGAAAAATGGCGTTAAACCCCACAACAACAACAATAACATTAAGACTTTGTTATTTACTGATTATGAATGATGGTTGATTATCACAGTTTTGTTACCTGGTGCCTTTTTTATGTTAGATCTTTATTATATAAATTACTGCCATTGTTTATCTGGTTTTGGCAGATCAGGAGATAAAAACAATACAACTGAGCTAATTTTCTTGGGTAGACCAATAGAAAATAAATCCACGATATAATTTTGCTCAGTACTGTATGTATAATCCAGCATAGGTAACTTTATAATAATTTCTGAAACGCATATCTGTAAGATGTCTCCGTAACTCATTGCTAAAGCACAGAACTCTGATACTCGACGCTTGGGGTTCGAAACCCTTGACTGACAATTGTTGACGGTTGCGATATTTCGCGATTTTTCATAAATAAGTGGGGGTCCAAAAACCCAAGCTCGAACTTCAACAGAAAAAATACACCCTCCCACCATATCATCATGTGGTGGGTGATCTTTTGCACTCTCCCGGGGTTGATTATGGAGGGATGCAGAAATCTGTTGAACGTAGAGAAGGTTCCCGTATATGTTGCGACGTCCTTAAAACAAAAATAATATGTTGTACCGTCCTTAGAATTAAGATGAATAGCTTACCAGACAAATCTCAGTTTGGATATTCTCCTAGTCAGACGTCATATTGACTATTCTCATCTGACAAACCTCACTTTGACTATTCTCACTAGCCAAATCTCACGTTTCTCACTAGATAAACGCTTTTCTTACTAGAAAAAATATCAATTTGGCTATTCTTACTAGAAAAAATATCAGTTTGGCTATTCTCACTAGAAATTATCAATTTGGCTATTCTCACTAAACATCGATGGCTTTTCTCACTAAATCTCAAATTGCTGTCCTTAGAATTAAGATTATATGTATATATGTTGTGTTGTGTAAATATATTGCCTTCTGAGTTTACTAGAATGTCGTTTGGCAATCTAGGAGTTCACATGGAGGTTGTGTCGTCCTCAAAAACAGTTATTGATGACCTAATATATTTTATTTTAAATATATATTTAATTCTGAAAATATTAATGCTATTATTTCTGCAATGAAAAAATTAAAACATGACAGTATAAAAATTCAAGTTGATCCTGACAATTTTTTTATTATTTTGAATCATTACAAAATCGTAAATTTGAAGTTGATATACACTATAAGCGGAAAACAGATTAGTTAAAACCATCCAGCAAATTATGTTACAATCTTTATCAACAGTGAAAGATACAGAAGTGAAGAAATTCTTCCCGCTTTCAATCGGGATTGAAAAAATTAGATCAAAATTATCCGACGAATACGAAAGAAAAAAAGATTATCAATACACGCGTAAAAACAACTGAAAAAGATTATATTCGATCGTGAAAACGAAAACGTTGTCATTTATGAAAGTGATTGTAGTAACAACGTCACTAGTGATGAAAATGAAAGTTATGACTAGTGATTGTGAAAGTGAAAGTTAATTTTATTCTGATTATAATATTTTTTATGTTGATTTTCTGAAATTTTAGTGAAATTTAGTCAAAATTCATCGTTTTTTTTTTCACCGATTTTAGTCGATTTGTCAGCACAAAATCAGTGAAATTGCAGATTTTTAAGGGTGAAAACCCCAGCGATTCTCTAAATGATTTGTCGATAAATCGTCAAATTTTCATGAAACACAGCCCAAAGTAATTTTTTTTACTGAAATATATCTGATTTTGATTAGGGTTTTTTTAGCAGAAAAAATGAACATTTATCGATTTATCAATAAATCATTTAGAGAATCGCTGGGGTTTTCACCTAATCAAATTATAAAATTTGACTAATTTTCAATATTTTTTAGTAGCATATACCCAATTAAATTATAAAATCTGACTGATTTTCATTATTTATCTGAAATTTGAGCGAAAGTCAGCAAAAAAATATATTCTGTTATAATATATTTTTTATTTTTTAGAATATACCAATCAATTAATGAAGTCAGATTTTTTTATTCAGAAGTAGATAATATTTTTTTTAATCAGATCAAATTAAATGAAGGAATCTGCATAATTCAGAATCTGATCTCTATCACACGTGACATAGAAATATGTTCTTGCCGCAGTTGATTCAATTGTTCCTGCGTCAACAAAAGCCTTCGTTGCCGTATTCATAATTATATCAACACTAAATTGTTCTACCCCGACCGGGGGGCAGTGTAAATATTGTTCTGATGGCGTTTTCAAGTACATCCTTGTCATGTGTAAAAACCCTCAGGTATTGCTACATTATATAATATCCTTTGATTAATTTGTAAATCACTCTACAAAAATATCTCGTTAAGATTTGACATACAGATTTATATTCAAATTTTCATTTATTAAATCAATTAAGTGTCCGCTCTGGTTAGTAACTTTGAAATTTATTCTAGATAATAAATTATTATGACATCGTAGATAAACAGGAATAATAGGTTCTTGTACAATCAAATATCCAGGAGGTACCTGAGGGGTAAATGTATATTAAATATATTCTTGCTGAGCTTGATTTGATTTTTCAAGATCTATTTGAAAACTGCCATCAATTATGTCGCATACAAGATTGACTGCAATAATTGAAGTTATATTAACGATTCCTGGTGAAATATGACGGTTTCACCGTACGGATTATTATTATGTTTAAGAATACATAGAGGAGGTTTTTTCATGATTCAACAATTTTAGGAAAGTTTTCTTTGATATTTTTTTTTAGTTCCTCCTTATTATATTTTGGTACTGCAAATATAAAATCACCTGGGCCTTCATATTCTTTTTCTGCTATTTTATAATGATTGATACATGGTTTGCTAGGGCGGGGGAAAGAAATAGCAGGGTTAAATACTTCCTTAATGAAAGTGTCATTAACATGACTATACTCTGATTCCAATTGATTTAGATGTTGTACTGTTGCAATGATTTGTTGTTTTATATCATCATTATAATGTTGTTTTAACGACAAAAATAGATTTTGTATTTTGTCGATTGATTGTTTGACTTCAGAACTAATGGGACCGGAATACATTTTATAAACGTCCAAGTATCTTATTTCGCCACTAAAAGTATAAATATTATTTACATCATTAGTTTCATTCCAAGGAAAAAAGTTTCGTTATTTTGGAATTGTTATAAAAATTTTCTCATCTGTGATAAAATCATATCTTTTTGGTTCTGGTGGTCCTTTATCTTCCGGTGTTATTTCAGGCCATCCTAAAACAGATCTGATTGACGATTGATAAATATCTACAACGTAATCTATCGAATTTATTTCAATCGCAGCCGATAATGTTGGTTCGTGAACTGTTATAGCTATTTTTGCTTCTCTTACGGTTATAGATTTTATTCTGAGCTGAAATTCATCATTGATTTGTTCAATCTGATAACTTCCTGTAGGAATAGAAACAACTAGCCAGCTGGGGTTCAGTCTGGTTTAATTTTATTTTCAAATAAAAGCGAATTATTCCAAATGATTTTGATCTAATATTCGGCCAACTCTGCTATACTCGTAATTGTGCAAGCGCTATTTCTTTCACTGGAATTGCAGTTGTAAACTTAACACTAAATTTTGGATTAGTAGAGCTCACTGATATCGGGGTAGTTTTTGACGGAGTTGTGTTCGTTACAATTTGTTGAAGTAGCTCGTTCGGAGTTGACATTATTATTTAAATCTTGATTTTCTAAATCAATCACAGTCATTGCTTCTTTGTAAATTTTGATCATACCCGTGAAATCACAATCTGATATTTTTCCATCACTAAGACTTCTTGATAATAAAGAGGATAATTTGCAGTATGCTAACGTCGCTGTGTGTAATTTTATTATATAATCATGCAATTTTGTATTTGTGCACGTACATATTTTTTGGCGATGATATTAAGAATACCGGCAATTGTTGTTGCAGCTGAAAGACAAATTGTTATAACTACTGGTGATGTCATTGTTACTGTTGATAATAATACGCCGGTTGCAGCAATAACAGCAGACGCTGAATAAATAATTATATCAACAATAACTACACGTCTGCGGTATTTCTTTACTTTTACTATATACTCGTCAACGATATTTTTTAATTTTGTTTGCCTTTCACGTGTTTGATTGTATCTATAATGTTGAACGTTAATCGGAATACTCATTGTATTTTAATTATGTGGGAATTTAGCCACTAATTCAAGGCACCAATAATAAATCAAGCCGAGTTTTTTTTTTTTCTTCGTGTTCCACAGTAAATGTTACCTCGTCGTTTTGATCTAACATAACTAACATAGAACCAGGAGATCCAGTTAGTGGATAGCGCCGTAAAATCTTGGTAGATATTATAAATGTTACAACACCAAGTACAGAGAACTTGTATATACCGGTAACCTCAGCGCGATGTTTAATGGATTTATTGACTGGTGACTATACTGCTTGGTCAGACGCTACTGTATATACTAGGTTCATAATCTGCTTGTGGGGAATTTTAATCAATTCATTTTTTTAAACGATATAGTTAATTCCACTTATAACATCTTCTTGTCTTTTTCTAATATCATTGGCATTACTCTGCGCTATCGGACTTAACTCTGAAAATGATTTAGGATCTCCGATAACACCTAATCGCTTATTAATCGTTTCAATGCCTGACATAGCTGTCTTAATATCGCCGAGTTTTGTGTTAATTTCAGATAGTTTTACGTCAACAGTCAGCGGATTTCCAAAGAATTCATCTGCGATTTCATTAATTTTCTAAACTTTCTACGAAGATTTAAAAACATACTTACGTAAGCGTCATATTCAACTCGCAGCCTGGTTAATTTAGTATCTACAGCAGAGGTTCCCAAACCACGGCCCACGCGCAACTTGTGGCCCGTCAGCTCTCAGAAAGTGGCCCGCGAGGCCTCTATATTTACTATAATGTGTTTTTAATATTTTCAAAAATTTATTTACTTTCAAATAAATGAATAATAACTAGACGAAAGTTGCAACAATGCGCGATCTACATTATTCTAGAGTCTAGAATGTTATTTCTAAGAAGTCTGTCATTTTGGTCGAGCACTCGGAGCTCCGTCGACGTTCGATAATTTGTGCTCGGATATAATTATCGAATGCGCCCGTTGAGTTAGCGAACGAAACGTTTGGAAATTCCCTTTTCCCAGACCAATCAGAGTGCGCAAGACGCCATGATGTCTTCTGTTACAACTGTTTCGTAGTCTGCAGTTTGGTGTTGAAATTTGATTTTTCAAATAAAAAATTTACCGTTAATAACGTAGAATCAAACAATGCTAATAAGCGAAAATGTGAGGACGTTGCTTGTCGGGAATTCAACGCAAATTGGACGGTGAGATTTAAAATTACACTCTTATATAATTTTATAAACATTGATAAACATTTATAATTTTACAACGTTGTGACCCGCTTAATTACCGAAAATAGTAGATATGGCCCTCTACTTTAATAGCTTGGGAACCACTGATCTACAGTGTCTACATATTTTTGTTGCAGCATCATCATCAGATGTTGGATTCTTAAAACAACTATTTTATTTCCATACATGCTGATTTCACCTGTCGTTATATCACCGGTAGATCACAAACGATTAGCAACACGTTTTGCAATTTCATTTCTAATAGTTGCGATTGATATACTCGAGTCTCTGATTTTACTGTCATTAGTAAATACCGAAATGTTATCCGTAGTAGCACCAACAACCCTAAGAATTATATCATTCCACTTAATATTACTAGTCTTTAAAACACCGTGTTCATCCTGAAAAATAACAGCTTCATATCGATCAACTCCAGAGAGGTTCATAATATCAGCGAGTTCATCTTTAGTTGCGAAATTTGATAAATCAATATCATCTTTTTTTCTTGCCTCGAGTGATAACAATGGTAGAAGATCTTTCGTAAATATCAACCGTTATACTTTAAAATCTGTTTAAAACGACCCAGTTACTTGTATACTTGTGTACGACTTTAGGTGGTAATGTTGATGAAGATATAGCACTGAGTACATTAATTACTTCACGACCACATATCGGCGGATCTGTTATTGTTTGTGTTGGTAATGTTGAATATCAGACTGGAATATTTTGTTTGTTTTTAATATTTTAAAATTTTAATTGGTGGTGCCAACCCATACGAATAAAAATAAACAATTCCACGTGGATCAAGTGCGTATGCAACCCATTTAGTTCCTGTACCAGAACTGTTATCAAGATTAATAATTCCTGTTTCAACATTGTTTGGTTGTTTTGGTAATTGATCACGCATAAAAAACTCTGAAATTATTTATATTGATTTTTTTAGCATCATCGAATAAATCAAAATTTGACATTGGATGAATTAGTAAAGTGTTCCTGGAAGTCTTAGACCTTTTCTGTATCGATAAGTTCCCTGTAATCTTAGACCCCTTCCCTTTTTTATATCCTTTTCCTGTTGCTTTCTTTAATGTCATTCCAACAGTAGTTCCAATAGCACCCATTGCAGCTGCTATTGCAACATATGGAGCTCTAGCGGCTATTAACGCTGGTATAGCTGCAGGAAGTGTAAATATACCACCTGTTCTAACTGAGTCTTTAATGGAACTCGGATAAAGATGAAGTTGAACTCCAGTTTTTTATTCTTAAGCCTTATCAAAATGTTTAAGTTGAGTCTTGGTTAATGATAATTTGTGTGGACCACCACTAGAAATTTGATCTTTTCTAGTGATATTTTTTTTCCACATTTACTTGCATGTTTTGATTGTAATTTTTTCACCTGACCGGAAGTCAGATTGACATAACGTAACTATATGACATTTTTATAACATGATAAGTGATTAAATTACATATTCTCTGTTGGTGCGTCTACAACTCGCATTCTTCCACCAGCACCTTCAAGTAACATTGCTTTATCTGAAATAATACCTGCAATCGCTCTGTAATTATCACCAAGGGAAGGGGGTTTACAGGAGCCCGAACGTGAATATCAACAACAGATTGTCTAGATAAATCAAGATGTTCCAATGAAAAGTAAGGGATCGGATACAGAGTTGTAAAATCCCGCTGAGATATCTGCAAACCTATATTTTGATCATGTCCCATAAAATGTCATCAAACGATTATATGCACAGGCTACATGTTTTTGGTCAAAACTTAATAATATATCTTCAAATGGTTCCTTATGTCCAATTATCCATAAAGAAACTTCACTAATTGCAAGTGTGTCAAATATCATATGACTACGTTCTTGTGAATTTAATCAATCAGTAGTTTGTAAAGCAATAAATATATGCCTCGGCGCAGAAACTCCTTGTTGTGGTGCTATTTCCCTTGTAAATAACCCAGCAATATTACTTTGAACACTATATGTGGTCATTGTCAACCATCATAACACTGATTCGCCACCTGAATCCATAAAAGAAAGTAAGTTTTGTTTTTCAGCAAATGATAGAGTCATTGCTGGCGTCCACAGTGAAAATTTTGTTAATCTTACCATACAATGTGAGCAGCAGCAGGACGCCAGATTGTATCATTGCCATTGACTTTTCTTACAAGTACAACTGTATGTTTAGCTCCAAAAATAACTTTTCTAACATTTCTACAAAATTCAAAGATATGAGATAGTTGAATTGTGCATGAAAACGCTTCTTCATCATTTAACATTGTTATGCGTGTAACAAAACCTAAGTTGTGATTTGCATTGACTGATACAATTGCTGGCACATCAGCTGCTACTCCAGCGGCTCTTACATTACCCTCAGCTTCCTTGACATGTTCAGGATGATTAGATGTATCTTTAGCAAACATCATTGATGGATGATGCTGATCTTGTATAATCATCTGAATATCTTGCATGACCAAGTATTATTGTTGCAACATCAAGGTCTTTTTGAATTTTTTCAATATTTATTCCATCATTCATATATGTGGCTCTGTCAAACAAGGCCATACTAACATTGTTAACACAACCAACTATATCACCAATTGCAACTCATGTACCATCATCTTGCAAAATTCTACCTTCTACTTCAATAAAAGCTTCGGCAGGTAAAAAATATTTGCTTGCATCTTGAACTTGTAATTCAATTCGACCACGCTGATCTGGTTATCGTGCGTCAGAAGAATAAAACTGATACACGCGTATGGATTCATCTTTAAGAACTGCTGCGTCTATATCGAACGCAGGATAGGATACACGTTTGAACATTTATTATAATTGTTATCGTCTAACACGAGAACCACTTCCTGCTATTAAACTTGGCGTTATATTTTTTCCTTTTCCTTTTCTGAAATGGGAACACCTGCCAACTCTGATATTTTTTATTTTTACAACTTGATTTATTATTTTACTGACATTTGCAGGCATAACTTTAGTACTGTTGTGGTTTTCGTCTAATTAACTGTGATAATCTATCCTTGATTGTCAAGAACGCTTTACCGTCATGATTACCAGTACTACCGATGCCTTTATCACGAACAGCCTCAATAGCCTTCATCCCTCATTGTTTTGCAATCGGTATTGCTTTTGGGGCTATCTTTCTAAATAAACCTTGAACGACATCACCGAGTCTATCTCCGTAAGTTGCTTTACATGTTGGTAATCGCGAATTTACTACTCTAACCTTGATTGATCCACGTTGAGCATCATGTATAATCATTTTATTCATTACTTATTTATCTAATCACTGTAATAATCATAAACGATTTCATTGATGAGAGAACGATACACATTAATATCCATAGTACCGCCAGTAAATAATCTTCGACAAATATTAAATATTTCATTAATGATTTCTGAATGATTATTTCCAGCGCGTTTTCCTCCAGTTAGAATTTCTAATCTATCTACGTCAGAAAGAATATTGTTAGGACAAGCAATAAAACCACTTCCTCCTGGTGTGGTTGAGTAAAAATTCTGGACTATAAAATTCTTCTTCTTCAGGTGGGTCTACTAACGAACCAAGAATATCTCCTTCTTTAGCAGGCTTTTTAGCTGATAGTGATTCAGATGCATCTTGTTCTTTTTGTCTTTTTACTTCACGCTTACAATCAAGAAAATGCGAGTCATTATCTTTGACACGTTTATTAGCAGATATGGGATATACATCTTTAACCCAATCATCTTCACTCTTCCAAGAATCAATATATCTAGGTTTTGCGTATTTTTCCGTTTGACGGTACCCCCGCGAGGCAAATTTTACTAATTGATTGTATCTTGGATTTCTGATATCGTTAAAACCTTTAGATGTAAATTTATTTTTAATATCAATTATTTCTGACTGTTGTCGTTCTATTTGTTGTTGAGGTGGAGTAAGTTGAAAGGAGGGTTCTTGCTGGGGAGGTTGTGGTGGGGAAGGTTTATGTTGAGAAAGTTGTTCCCTTGTATTATCATAAAGTCTTTTTATTTCACTGACAAAACTTCCATATTTTAAATCATCATCTCAAGCTTGTTTTTTTTTGTTGTAATATATACGATATACCCACATAACGAAATTATCATCGTTCACAGTAGCATATTTAGGTTTTAAAAATCTACTTTTATGAAAAAGAGCATCAAGCGTCAGCCTAGGCGAATCTTTCTCTTTAATTTCTTTAAGTTGTTCAATAACACCTTCCCTACATTTCTACTTTAGGTTTGGGTGCAAGATCTTTTATTTTACTAATACCTTCAAGTATTTCTTCACCTTTGTCAGGAAGAGGAGCAGGCTGAGCAGCAACTATTGCGGCTGGAAGTTCTTTTTAAAGATTTTTGTTTTCTCAGTATATTTAGCAGTCTGTTCTAACGTTGGATGAAGACTTTTAGTAACTGCTGCAGCTTTTTCAGTTGCTTCTGTAATAGGTTTAAATATCTGTTTGTTTTTTTTTTATTATCTTCGGCAAATTCTACCTGAGATTCTTGACGTTCTTGAAGTTTTCGTCTAACAGAATCACGAACAGGAAGACATTTTTTAATTGCTTCTAATCTCTCTCGAGCTAATCTAGCTTTATAAGATTCCGTACCTGGTGTCATTATTGATATATAATTATTATATTATTATATTGATATATAATAATGATCTAATTACAGCAGCAGAGAGGGTGCGACCTCAATAAAACATCCGGTGGGTAAACAAAACACACATACAAATTTAGAAAAACACAAACGACAAAAATAAAGTAATAAAATAAACTAACCCAATTAGAGAAACTCAGAGTAAGTTAGAGACTTCGGTTTGGCGTTATTACGCTTATATTTTTAGTTTCGTAGGAAGCTTTTATTTTAAGCAAATGACATTTCAGCAAAAGGTCTGTTCACCCTCTCTGCTGCTTCTTGAAATGAAATACTTGTCTATAATATCAAGGTCAGCGAAACCGCAGGGGCTCGTATTGTTTCTTACAATTGACCACTCATACATGTACTATATAATAACTACAAATATATATAGTACATGTATGACAGGTCAATTGTTAGTCACGATACGAGCCCCTGTGTGCGAAACATAAACAATTACATAAACGTAGAAGAACAGGAAGAATTTATGGTAAACTGCTCCTGTTCTCGCTACTGGCTTTATTTCTTCTTCCTTTCCTCTTCTGTTTCTTTCATTTCATTTAACCTATTATTTCTCGTTTCCTTTCTTGTCTTCTTTCTTTTTAGGGACAAATTTGTAAAGGAAAATTAATAAAATAATACTAATTAAACAAACGAGCTTGCTTTTCCTGCTGCAGATATGCTGTGATTAGGTACATCTAAATAAAATAGAATTACTGGATCTGTGCGAGTCCCTTGGACCATATTTACTAACAGAATAACATTCGCGCTGTGTGTGTATATATATATATATATATATATATATATATATATATATATATATATATATATATATATAAACAACACCAACACGTAGAATGTGTTTAAGGAGATTGATCAAGATAGGCAAAGAACTAGAAGAACATGGAGATTAACTAAAAACTTTGATAAAAGGAATTACTGGCATTTTTTATGAAGAACTTTTTAAAAAGAACGGAATCTAAAAAATACGAACTATTATCGAGTCAACTTAAAAAGTTACAGAATTACAGAGAGAGAAAAACAATTTTCCTGGACAACGAGAAACATCAGCATCGAAAATTACCAGAGAAAAATCAAAAGAGATAACAACCAAGTAAATCAGCAGAGGAAATTAACTTTATCAATGTAAAATATAAATGTGAAAATAACTAAGAATCACACACGGAATAAACAACAACCAAGAAGTTAAAAGGAAATGGAACAAGCATCGCCAACAGCAAGAATTAACTATCAACCAAATCACACAGACAAAAATAATAGACCCATTCAAAACAATTGCAAAAATGATCAAGCAAAAACCTTAACAGCCCCAGGCACACAAAAGGCAACCTATGCAGATGCAGTAAAATGAATGGGGCGAATAAAACTACACAGGAATCCAATATAACCGTTATAGCAACAAAGACTAATGGAAACCCTCAAGGATCTGTTGCAAACAACACAAGCAGCAGAAAGAATAGGAGATTTATTAGAATACAAAACAAGAACAGATGGAGGAAAGAAAAGAAAAGAAAAAAGGAAATCAAAAAAGGAAAAGAAACTGTGTTAAACCTTTCTAAGCGAATTCTAATAGTGATTACATTCTTCTAGGTAAGGATTATCATATTGACCGAGAACCAAAGTGCATGATAATATTAATTTAGCAGAAGCATTTTTCAAATACACAAGATCGTTAAAATTAAAAGAATTTTTCGCACAATCATGTACATATTCACAATATGAAAGTAGTTTTCATCTACAAAATAAGCCCTATTTCAATTTTTAAAAAAAGAATTAACATTTACACCTTCTAGTGGACGAGATATTTATCTCGATTTTTATACTGAAGCAACTAAGCAAGAAACTTTAAATATCAGTCCTAAAAGAAAACATTTTACAAACATATCTAAAGAACTAAATTCTTTACGTACCTTATCATAAGACGAAAGTATTATTATTAAAAAAGCTGATAGGTCTAGCACCATGGTGATAATGAATAAGGAGGATCATATTAAAGAAGTAGAAAGAAATTTAAATGATGAAGAATATTATACAAAACTTTCCTACAATCCTTCTGAAGAAATTAAACAAAAATAAGCAAATGTATTACTCGAATCTCTTATACACAATTGTTCCATATATGATGAACTAGATATCTTCCCAACCAAAATACGCACATTTCAATTTTATATTTTACCAAAAATGCATAAAACGGTTGATAAGTAACTACCTTTAGGATATGCAGGTAGACCCATTATTTCTACATACAACTCATTTACAAATAAAATATCGCAATATATTGATCACATTTTAAAACCACTGATGAAATCACTACCTTCATATGTCAAAGATACTTTTGATTTCATTACAAAATTGAAATCTGTGCCGACACTAACTGAAAATTCATTCCTTGTTACACTTGATGTGGTTTCACTCTATACGAATATACCACACAATGATGGTATCGAAGCGTATAAATATTATCTTGAAGAAAACGAATATACATATAAACTGTCAAAAGAACATGTTTGCGATTTGATAAAACTTGTGCTCGAAAACAACTTTTTTCAATTTGTTAATACAAACTATCTCAAAAAAAAAAAGGAAACAGCAATGGGTAGTCCTATGGCACCTGCTTTTGCATCTTTATTTATGGGAAAATTAGAAAATGATTTTCTAAGTGAAATGCCTCTTAAAACCAGATGTATGGTTAAGATTTTTAGACGATATCTTTATGATTTGGAGTTATTCATTAGAAGACCTTTATTATTGTATAGACAGTTTAAACAAATTACATCCAACAATAAAATTTACATTCAATTTGTCTAAAACTAAAGTATCATTTTTGGACGTAGATGTCGTGAAAAATGAAAATAATGACATTACTACTATGGTCATGTTAAAAACACGAATATTCATCAATATGTTGAATATTCTTCATGCCATCCTAAATCATGTAAAAACGGGATACCATATTTCGGATGACACTGTTTTTAAATCATCTCTGACAGAGTTAGGTCAGCATTTTCTGAATAGAAATTACCCTATTGACATCATTGATACTGCTTTCCAAAAAGCATCTTCTCTTACACAACTTGAATCTTTACAATGTAAAATCAAAAATAGAAACTAAGATATCATTCCTTTTGTTATTGAATATAATCCAAGTTTGCCTAATATAGGTAAGATTATCAATAAATAGTGGGATTTATTAAAATTATCATGTAAAGCAAGTGTTAAATCGCTACACGAAAGCAAACCCACGCTTGCTTATAAAAAGACTAAACTCTTAAAGATTTCCTAATTAATTCTAAATTAGAAAAAAAAAGATCATATATAAAATAAGTTTATCAACTAAATGTAATAGACTTTGATGTTCGCACTGTTCATTTATTAATGAAAATACTTCTTTCAATAGTAATAATACGAAAGAAACTTTTAATATGCGTTGTGATAATAATTGTGCAACATTAAATGTTATTTATTTGATCATATGCAAAAAGTGTGGCGTCCAATATATTGGACAAACCAGTCAACAAATATCTAAACATATGAACCAACATAGATCAGATATAAAAATTTTTTATCGATCAATCATTTTCATCTCATGTTGCCCCACATTTTAACAAAATTTCCCATACTTTGCAAGATTTCTCCTTTCAACCTATTGTCAAAGCTGATTCTGAGATGGAACGTCTGCTAAAGGAAACCTATTGGATGCACCGTCTTAATACGGTATATCCAAAAGGTCTAAATTCAAAAAACACTATACGACATTCATTAATCCTGTTCTTTTTTTATTTTTAATTATGTCCCTTTTACAATTAGTTAAGAATATTTTTATATTATTCTACTTTGCAGAATAACTTAATTGGTGAAAGTGTAAACTAATATCATAAAAATAAGTTTACTAATTCTTTAAAAATGAAAGTGCATTTTTGAATTAATTCTCAATATATTATGATTAATTATTTATAAAATACTTGATAGTAAGTATTATGCACGCCATAATTTTTTATTATAATAATTGAGTTCTGATGAAATATTGAATATTCGTCAATAATATATCAAGATATAATATATTATTATTATTATTATTATTATTATTATTATTACATGTATTATTATTATTATTTTAAATTTATTTATTTTCTGTATCTTTAGTAAGTGTACATTATGCATAATAAAATATTAATAAAACTGTTTATCTCTATTTAGTCATACATTTTATATATATTCACACACACACACACACACACACACACACACACACACACACAAAGTACACGAGATACACGGTGAATTACATTTTAAAATGAGTCAGTAGATTCTTGATCATAAAGAGAATTTAACATCAGGCGTTGTTTTTTTTGGGGGGTGTCTTTTCTTTCTTGGGGGAGGGATAGATAATTTGTTGCTGGCCCTTTAGGGACAGTGGGAAAGTAGCATTAGATCTCCATTGTCGTGTGATATTGTTTCAAAAGAAATGTAGTGTTGCAAATGCCCAAGGGTTTAATAGGACAGGTGATTATATGTACAACAGAAAATTTGGCTCCATTTTTGCGAGATTCTGAGGACTAGGAAAAATCTTATACTAAATATATCCACAGAAGTGGTTGGCCTCAAATGGAATTCTATCACCTTAATAAGATTAGCATTCACCAGAGGTTTAACGTATGTGTCTCTAGATCGTCTAACCGACAAGTAATGCCGAACGTAAATTCAACGCACTAATTGGAGTAACCATCGACACTCATATGTTATCCACCAAGGTTAGGATGTAATATAAAAGTTTGTTTGTTGTGGTGGTGGTGTTGTTGTTTTGCTTTTTTAACGTAGGAGATAGAGAGATCGATTGACAAATGAAACAAAAACCAAATCCCTTGTTAATAAAATGTGCGTGTGTGCGCTTGTTTTATACTTACACACTATCATGCATGGAGTGAGAAAAGAGAAATGGGTACACGCACAAACATAGCCTTCTATCGACATTTATTGTTTTCTTTTATTAATTTTCAATTTTACTCTTTTTTAAATTTCAATCTCGTAAACTAGACGGCAAATTTGCAAATCTAGAGGTCCATAATGTTAAACCTATGAACATTTTTAACATGGGATTTCCCGTATCTTGACACCCAAGTGCTGCATCATGTGTGATTTATGGGCATTGTAAACTTTACCCTTGTCACCAGAATCCCATATTAACGTAAATTGTCCACTATCTCTATACTTGTCCATCATGTTAGATCTACGCACATTTTAACGTTACATTTTACCTTGTCCCCAGAAAACCTAAAAATGGAAACGTAATGTTCATTTCCCAATGTCCGTCAAAAAACCGCCAAATAATATTAAAAAAACATTAACTAAATAAAACCTAATGTGTATGTACATATAATCGTATTATGACACTGTATAAAAATTGTATTCTCTCTCTCTCTCTCTCTCTCTCTCTCTCTTGCTTTTTGTCCGACCACCATTCTGTAATTTCGTTTATCGTACCGTCGCACAACCTCACAAATGTAAACATATATCAACAACTTGATAGCAGTCAATTGTTTCTTTCTCACCACTTGACTTTACAGCTCTCCTAGCCGTTATTTGCTGAATTTGACAATTCTCTGTCTATGATGGTTATGGATAAAGTGATTCGAATTCAAATGGACAGATTTAAAAAGATATGATTTCAAAAACATTAGTTTGTATATATAAGTGATTCTTTTTATTTTAAAAATTTACTCTTTAAAAAATATCATATTTCATCCCATTTGTTTATACCCCCTGCCGATAAGTCGACAGTGCTAGCCCTCCACCCCCTGCCATTGGCGACAAACAGGTTAGAAATTATAAATCAATGAACAAAATAACAAATTTGTTTGCATTTTTTAAATATATCCTAATGCATTTTGTTTTTAAAATCGATAGGGAGGTACAAACAAACAAAAGGGTGCACAAAGACCCCCACTACATTACTGAAGCTTGCTATTGACTATGTATGATATTCGTACACTTTCGTACACTTTCAAGATCATTCACAAAGCTCTATTCTGTCCGCGCGAGTTCGAGTCTCGGATCGACCAAACATAGGTGAGAAAGATTGCCAGTAGGTTCCTGTGGGTCCGTGGTCCTATCTAGCCCCTCCCTCCATATTGATTTTCATATATTATGTACTGAGAAGAAGAAGAAAAGACGTTAAACCCTACAAAGCGAAACCTCGTTCTTTTTCAAGGGAACACAATCCATATTGCAACATTGAATGTAAAACAAGAGTTGATGCCCATGTATGGAAGTTGCATGATTTCGGTGGGGAAAGTTTTTACGCAATGTATCTCCGACATGTCACAATGATGATTTATATTTCTTCCTTACTTGACCTACCAAATAAAATGTTGAATGCACCCACCCCATGTATATATATATATATATATATATATATATATATATATATATATATATATATATATATATATATATATATATATATATATATATATATATATATATATATATATATATATATATATATATATATATATATATGTTCCTTTGTTCAACATTTGTAAATGTCAAAAGATCAAAATATATTGCCTGGTTATTTCATATAATACCTATCTGTTGGTTATCTCTTTTTTACTAATTTTTTTTACCTTCGATAGTGTTCGAATAGAGTATACTAATTGTACTGAAAATACTACGTGCCACCGCAAAAAGTTCTGAATAGATACGTATTCGTGAATGTACTAGTGTCGAAATTATTATACCACTACCACCTGAGATACCGTTTGATATTGATATAACTCCGACAACAATTCCGATTGGAGTGCCCATGATGGTTGCCGTGGTCATGATGCCAGGAACACCAAGGCCAATGGTTGTTGCCATGGCGGCGAGTCCACAAATGTCATCTACGACTACACACACGCGCTTGTAATTTATGAGTACCACGGTCCTCTAAGTGATTTCTTATCTGTTGTTCCGCTTCGATTATTTGTCCCGTCATAGATGTGAGAATTTTTCATAGCTCTTATATTAATAACGGAATCGTGAAGTACAATTGCTCGACAGGATAGCCTTCTTCGGGTGCAACATGCACATGCAGTTCTAACAAATTATTCTATTTCGTTTCTTCCCTGTACAACTTTCATTCAATTAAAGAATATATCTTTCGGTGGAATATTTAAATTTCCGGCGATTTTGCGTTCTTGGGGATAGGAATTAAATTCATATAAAGCATCAATGATTAGACAATTGATAAGTTTCTGAAATTATGTCGTCTTCTTTCCAAAACTGTAACTTGAACAAGTGTGCCATTGTTCAATAACCGTCGAGATTTTTCTCTTCTTGTCTGAGTCAATGTTTGTGTGACATGATAATCGGGGAAACTACAACGGGGATGGACTTATCGCTGAATTCCACCTTATCGTTTTGGGATGATCACATAAGATCCACAAACAGTATAAAATATAGAAACACAACGAAAGCTATCAGCTGAGTATTTTATATACAATATAGTAGCCAACAATAACCCTTTTTCTGTACTAATATTTTATTCTCACGGAAAATGATTCTCCACATAGGTAGGATGGTCACAATCAATAATATTGGCCTGACTAACAACTTCACTTGTGTGCATAGGTTGTATATGTAACACAATAAGTGGTGTTGTGCTAAACAGCCAAGTCAGAGAACGCAATAAAAAGTGAGGGAACGCATGTTACTCAGATGCGGGGGGTGGGGTGGGGTGGCGAGCGCAAAAAGTAAGGGAACACGCAAAAATGTAAGGTAGCGCAGTTCCCACGCGTTCCTACATCACTACACCCCTGAATACAATTCCGATCATAATTGTTGGTTTTTTCATTTCGCTTGCATTTATGCCAATCATGATCGCGACCATGTACGTGTACGTGTATGTACTTGTACATGTATTTATTTTCATTTGTATTTGTATTTGCATTTCTCTTTACCTTTGTCTTTTTCATATCAATTAAGTTTATATCACAAGATGTGAGTAGTATGATAATTGTGGCTTTGTTTGGTTACTGATCTACGTCAAAGTCGTCTACCCCACATAGGCGCCTCTTAGACAGCTTAGTTTGGCTGGTTCGCGCGCGGGGTCACATGCATGCGCGTGTGATGTGAAGCCGAATTCACCGGGTAAGGGTTAGAAGGCTTCGACCTAGATCAGAAACAAAAACCCAAATTTTCTATTTTCATACTACTTATCTAAAAGTAAGTGTGACATTTTGAATCGAAAGGTTTTATCGTTGTCATCGTCATCTTCATCATCAACATCATAGTCGTCATTATCAGCCAAAAAGTGGAAGAAAAATGGTTGCGACGGTAGTAGCGGGGGTGGAGCGGGGTAGGTTTACTTCCATACTCTGGTGATACGTATGCTCTTAATCGGAGACATCGGTTTGGGAGCACGTTAAATCTGCAGGTGGGTTGGTGTGCGAGATTGTGTTGCTTTTTAAACTGTTTTTCTCTTTGGGGGCATATCAGGTCTGAAAATTTTTTGTTACTTTTGGTGTGACACTTTTAAATGTTGCATTTTTATGGTCACGCTTTTAAATATGCATATAATAGCAGTTTCATTATATACCAAGAACACACTGCAAAGGATAACATTAGAATAATCTGCAAATAAAACCAAATGCTACTGATCAGTGAAGCTAACACACAGTGGTATAGTCGTCTGTTATCACTTCCGTCTTTTAAAAGAAAGCAGAGATAACTCTGATGAATCCGTGTAATAATTTCGTACTGGCCATGTAAAGGGTTTAGCACGATAACCTTACACTTCCTATCGTCGTATTCTTCTTTTGAATAGCAGAGAACTCGCCCTATGAAGAACTCGCCCCATGGAGAACTCGCCATGAAAGAACTCATCCCAGGTGTCAGGAGAAGTTGCCCCATGGTGGTCGGAGAATTCGCCCCACTTCGTCTAGAGAAGTCGCCCCACTTCGCCTGTAGAAGTCGCCCCAAGTATGATATATATTATTTCTGAGATGTCGCCACATGGTTGTTAAGGCTTTATTTATTGTTGTTTTTCTTCAACTTAATAACTTATTAAATCTATAAAATGTGCAACTTTTTCAAGTTTTCCATTTGATCAACTCCGCTTCAACGAAAAAATAAGTGTTATCTGTCCCTTTCGCTCTGCTCTTCAAATCAGTAGATGCATTTTATTTGGAAAAATAAGAGAGGATGTAAGCATGATGTGATGTCTGCAGTTTTATATATAAAATTGTTCCAACCCAATAACCTAGGTCATCCTGAGCTGACTTTATGGCATTGACTTCTATAACCCGAAATCGACTGAATTGGCGCTGACAGTCTCTAACTGAACAATTTGATATGATTTTTCATTGAGATTTGCTAACCATTGACAAATGATACTTGAACTCAATAAAAAGCATCATTGATGCCAACTCAAAAAATTGCGGTCGCTACCGAGTTCATCATCATGGCTAATGCGCATAATTCGGACGGTTTTTGAAAGATCACTTGTACTAGTTTTTTTCTTTTTTGTCAGTTTTCGTAATTATATTATTTTCTAATAATAACAAACTATTTCAAGTTGAACGAGAAGTTTAACAAATATTTCACTACTAAGTTACCGATGCAAAATAAACAAGATTACGTTATTTGTAATACGTAATAACACCACGATCACGCGTACTAGACCCAAATTCACTAATGAGTCACAAATCAATGTCGCTGACACGTTAATTCATTATATGTTTCTTTCTTTAATGCATACATTTTCGCTATATCAATATACCTCTATCATTCAAAAAAATTCAATGTAAACAATAAATAAAACTTGGATTTGAAAATATTGCAACCTAAATGGTGTATATCAATACCTACGTTACTGTCGCCATAATTATTTTTGTAAAGTGCTTTTACGCTGGTTTTGTTTGATAAATTTAGGAGACTATAATATTTATTAATTATACGACGTAGATTAGATAATGAAGGATTCGATTGTATTGTGAAAGGAATTACATCTCTCTCTATTTTACATTCTGCTGTGTTTAAAGCCTGATGTTGAGTAATAATACGGGCTTTGTTCAGCGCAGAATCAATTATATGTGTAGGATAATTTCTATTTTGTAAATATGTTTGTAATTTATTCAACTAATTTTGTAATTGACAATCATCTGAAATAATGCGTCGGTATCTTTTCGACTGGCTAAATGGTATACCGTTTTTACATGACATGGGATGACATGAAGAATATTCTACATATTTGTGGATATTAGTTTCGTTGATATGACTATTTACAGAGATAGTGTTATCAATATTTTATATCACATTTACATCTAAAAATGAAACATGCGTACTAGATGCAGTATAAGTAAATTTAATTGTCGGATGAAAATGATTTAGGCGATCAATTAATCTTTTCAGTTCTTCGGTTGACTGCTTCCAGATATAAATATGTCATCGAAAAATCTGAACCAAAGAGATGGATTAAACTTTTCGTTTTGAAGAAAATCCTTTTCAAATTTACCCATGAAAGGGAAGAGTACGAAGGAGCCATATTAATACCATTGACGTACCCATTATTTGTATGTAATCTGTATTATTAAATTTAAAATAATTATTTTCCGAGATAAGTTTATTATTATACGAATATCTTCACAAGATAGTGTGCTATTATTAGGATTGTTATCAAGAAAATATTTACACGCTTCAATACCAACTGCATGCTGAAAGTTGGTATATAGTGATGTTACATCTAATAATACCAGGATTGAAATTAACAGATAGCTGTGGAATCGACTTCAACTTTTTAATCAAATGACTCATAAACGGAATTTTTTTTTAGCCATCTCATTAATGTATGTTGAAATTTGTTATTTCATTTCTATTGACAGATCTTCGACAATATGTTTGTAGTAGTTTTCATCATTTAATAGACGTTCAACTTCTTTAACATAATCTTCTTGATTCATAATAATAATAGTGTTTGACTTATCATCTTTTTTAATCACTATACTGTCGTCATTCATTAGATTATTTAAAGACTTCATTTCGTCTTAAAAATATTACTATGATATTGCTTTTTATGATTACCAGTTAATATCTCTTTTGTGATCGCGTATAAATAAAAATCTAAATATGAATCACGTAAAAGATGTTTAAAAGGTTATCTGGGTTTTGGGGCGACTTCTCCAGACGAAGTGGGCGACTTCTACAACCACTCTGGGGGCGACTTCTCCAGATGCGTTGGGGCGAGTTCTCCCGGGGCGAGTTCTCCATGGTACGAGTTCTCCAAGGGCGAGTTCTCCATGGGGAGAGTTCTCTGCATACCGCTTCCTTTGCATGTGCTTGTGAAAAAAGATGAGTTTTAAATGAAAACTCTTTTAAGTCATTGGTTATGGCGTTATCAGTGTTTCTTTTTATTTTTGGGAGTATCGTGTTCTTTTTTTTGGGGGGGGGGTTTGATTTTTGGGGTTGTGTTTTAACGTGTACGTAGAAAGAAACTACGAGTCTATCCCCCAGCCCCCACCCCTTGGGCGCAGGGTAGCAGACAGGGTAGGACAACTTGGACAAAATTCCGGGGCCGGGACCACAACGGTCAGGGGACCCACCGCTGTCACAGTTTGTAATTCATATGGACTTACTGGATACTTTTTTCTAGGGCCTACAAATTCTCTCGTGGCCGAGTGGTCTAAAGCGCTTTCCGTTACGAATCATTGCCATCTCACCTCTGTCTGCGTGGGTTCGAGTCTAGGATTCGGCCAATGTGGATATGTGAGAAAGCTTGCCAGTAGCTTCTCGTGGGTCGGTGGTTCTTCTCGGGGTTTTCCCGGGTTCTTCCTCCACCATTAATACTGGCCGCCATGCATAGCCTATCGAGTGCTGAAAATTGGCGTTAAACCCCACAACAACAACAACAACAAATTCTCTCCGTGGCCCTGCTTGGGCGTAACAGTAGCAGCAGTGAGAGCGATAGTAGTTTACATCGAATATAACAAGAGAGGCAACTTGCATAAAATTGCGCACAACTTTCTCTCTATTCTGTCTGAATTTCCTCCCATGTATCAATTTAAAAATATTAGGTATATGTACACAAATTGATGTTAGTGGAAGAGGAAACACCCTGTATGCCTTATTGCTGCTCTAGTTTAATCAATCCGAAGTTTTTATTCAACTTCTTCGCTCAGTCTGAAATTGCAAAAAGGTGACCCTCGAAACGTATGTGCTTATAAAACATTTTCGGTGTACCGTTATGGATCAGCAACCACAAAACAGAGATTTTTAAACAGCAGAATTTTTAATGATAGTTGTTTTTGTTTTTTTAAATACCCATTCCCTTTTGCAATAAAACAGTTTAGTTTGACTATCCTGATCTGGTTTCCTGTTACATCCAATGCCCAGTTCCTACACCCTTTGGGACAGAAATCTTCTGATGTCAACCCGATTAAGACGCGTTGAACGATGTACCACCTGAGAAATTGTTGGACTGTCCTAAAGTCCTACAGTGATCCGTAAGGGCAAGCGTTTTAGACCACTCGGCCACTCAGGGCCCCTACGACAATAGCAGCGAACGAATTTTCTCTCCTATTCTTTTCAGCTATTTATTAATACCTATTCTTCGTTTATCGGTACAAACGGTTTGGGAACAAAGTGTCTTGATTAACTCGTTATTGTAGGGTTTAACGCCAGTTTTCAGCACAAGAGAGGCTAGACATGGCGGCCAGTATTATTGGTGGAGGAAGAACCACCGACCCACGAGAAGCCACTGGCAAGCTTTCTCACATACCCACATTGGCCGAATCCGAGACCCACGCAGACAGAGGTGAGATGACAGTGATCCGTAACGGAGAGTGCTTTAGACCACTCGGGGCTCCTTGATAACTCGGTTTTTTACTAGAGGTGTAGATGGAGGTGTTAAGTGTTTTTTGAGATACATGTCACCGAAAACTCAGCATTGGTGAACGATTTATCCCTCCCCGTCTGATCAGTCTCAGCCACTCTCCCGATCACTGACCCTGTTTAGAATGCAGCCATGTTTCCTTCCGCCGGTACCCAAATGTTTGCCGCCAAAAAGGTCCATAAATCAAGTATGCATATATAACTTTCCGTGTCGAAATATTGTGCTTTTTTGAATAAAAATTTTATTTTATTTACCATTCTCGGAATATGCGGGCATTGAATGGCATATTTAGCATGCGTATTATCTAATAATCATGTCAACTCAAGAATGTGTATTTGATATAAATCCCATGCATAATTGAGAACACATTGCATACACGTGGGCATGTCTTAAATGTCAATCATCAATTCTATAATTATGAGATGCTTGCGCGAAACTTTCTTCAATAACGTTTTGTTTGGCAGTATTTCAAATTTCTTTGGATGGATAGCCTTTCTGAGGGAAATCTAGCACATAATTGCTTCCAAATGCACACTTCGCTATGACTGAATGTATTCGAAAGAAGGACGTAAATAATAAAGGAAAAAGAAAATGATTAAATGCAATTTTTTTAAAAAACATACACGAAGTTCACATTGACGGCTGACTACGGACAAAGTCCATGTAAACAAATTCTAGTGTCGCCTTTTTAAATAACGTACTCTCTCTCACACACACACACACACACACACACACACACACACACGCACGCACACACACTGAACACTCTTACAATCCAGTGCTCACTAAGCTTCGTTGCCTCTGGCAAGCTGTAGACCAATGAAGTGGAAGTGTCATTTCCATCCGGTAAATCAAAATTAATCCGGGCACGAATCTCACCAGCATGAAAAGGTACGCCCTGATTTGGAACAAATCTGTTCACGAAATAACCTAAGCTAGTGGAGGGACAGATATTGATAGCATGTATAGCTGTCAATCTCTCTATTACTACTACTAATATTATATATATATATATATATATATATATATATATATATATATATATATATATATATATATATATATATATATATATGACTTTGCTCGCAAAATACCATTTGATAGTTTTCATTTTACCTACTCAGCACTATTTCATCCAGTTATTTAAAAGTTTTATAAATGTGTTAGAGATAGTTCCAGTGTGAAACGTTAAGATACTATTAATATTTACGGAGGGCACTGACGACAAAGAATAGTGGGAGAGTGTCGGGTAAAGGCACCTAATAACATACGATGTATCACTAAAAGTAAACCTCCACGCTGCTAATAGTATATGTGCTGTCGCTTTGGTAATAAATAAATAAATAAATAAATAAATAAAAGACCACAAATGCATCAACCTTTGCACAAAAATACACGACAATATAAACATGCCATCTGTATATTATGGTTGGAAAGCCTAAATATAAAATAAATGTGTCCACACACCACTGGAATTGGAATTAGGATTTTTAACGTAGCTTTAACAAATTTTCAGTCATATAGCTATGATGTCTGCAGTGTGGCAGTTTATAGTGATGTATAGCACTGGGGCATCATGCTACGAAGACACGTAGCATGATGTCCCACCCAGTCACATTATCCTGACACCAGGCCAACCAGTCCTAACACTTAACCTCTTAATGCTGAGCGCCAAGCGAGGTAGCTGTTAGTACCATTTTTGTAAGTCTTTGGTATGACTCGGCCGGGGTTCTAACCTACGACCTCCCGCTTCCAAGGCGGATGCTCTAACCACTAGGCCACCATACACCACTGATACCCCTACCAATTTAATGCAATGATTGGTGCAATGTTCTAAGTCAAAATTGTCCAGAAAGTATTTAAATCAAGCGTGATAAAGATATTATTAATATAATGCCTTGTCTTACACTTGTTTTCAATCTGTGAACTTCTTCGAATGTTATTGAGTGTATACTGAAGAATAAAATTCTTAGTCGAGCGGGGTGGGGCATAACTCCGCAATATTTTGCAGAAACAAGGTAAAAATCGAATTTTATCTAGGTCCTCGTCGTGTATTTGATCTTATTCCATTAAGTCCTTCAAACATTTTTGAGAGGAAACTAAACAGAAGGCAAAGTTGCAAGTCTAACAGTACATGAGAAATGATAATGTCTACATACGGGATATAATATGCTTGACGCCCTGTTTCCGTAGGTGAAAACATTTGGTTTACTCGAGTCTTATCCTTGATCTTGCTTTATAAGTGTCTAATTTCTTCTTCATAGAATTGTTCAAAATGAATCTGGGAAAACTTGGGGACACATTTCGACATGTTATTGGTTAAAAATATTTAGTTTCAAAAAAAAAATAGCAGGCTATAAGTATTTTCTTCGCTATCAAAGAGAAAGGTCTAAAAGGATAAAAACTGAGTCAATTACCTACTCAAATGAGTCAGATAGCGATGTTCGATTGGTTCAATGCCAGTGATGACGTAAATGTTAAATTAGCAATAGGACGCAAAATGAAATAGAGCGCCAAATTTGAGGAGAAATGGGGGGGGGGGGGCACCGATAGCTTGGTTCGCCTCGAGCGCAAGTTGCTGGCAGCTATTTTAGGTCCGCCCCTGCATCAGGGAACTAGGTGGACGACTATGGTTAACCAATTAAGTTTCATCCATAGATGCCACTTTACGTACAAATGATTCCTCCACCAATTATACTGACCGCATGTATAGCCTATCTTGTGTTGAAAAATGGCGTTAAACCATACAACAACAACAACAACAACGTACAAATGAGTAAATGCACGTGTAAATGCTTGTGTGCTGACAAACCAAGCCTCGTTTCGTGGAACTGGGTGACAGAAAGTCTAGCGCTCGTATTTACATATCCGTCATATCTCACCTCTTTTCGTGTGTGTGTGTGTGTGTGTGTGTGTGTGTGTGATTTGGATTTTTAACGTAGCTTTAACAATTTTTCCAGTCATATCGCTACTATGTCTGTAGTGTGTCAGTTTATAGTGATGTCTAGCACTGGGTCATCATGCCACAGACACGTAGCATCATGTCTCACCCAGTCACATTATCCTAACACCAGGCCGACCAGTCCTAACACTAACCTTTTAATGCTGAGCGCCAAGCGAGGCAGCTGTAAGTACCATTTTTATAAGTCTTTGGTATGACTTGGCCGGGGTTCGAACCCGCGACCTCCCGCATCCGAGGCGGACGCTTAACCACTATGCCACCGGAGCGATTCAGTCCGTGTGGGTTTAAGTCTCGGCTGAGCCAACGTGGGTATCTGCGAAAGCTTGCCAGTAGCCTCACCCGAGTCGATGGTTCTTCCGGGGCCTTCCCACACCAAATCTACTGTCCGTCATGTATAGACTATCAAGTGCTGAAAACTTGCCTTAAACCCACAGAACCAAACCTAGGCCTCCGTTCTGAGTAGTTCAACGATATTCTAATTTTTCAAAATCAATGGGCCACAACTGCATAAAGTTTGCATTGTAAACGTTGCTAATAAATCTATCATGGCGAAGCCTGGGGGAGAAGCTTAATAAATTGTACTAGTTCTCTTTGTAATCTTGTGAAGCCGATATTACGGATAGTTGCAACTAAATAAGGGTGTACGGACGGACTAACTGTGAAATGTGTCTACGTTTTGAACTGGGTCTGCAATGAATGCAAGATTTGTACAATTAAAATGGTTTCTTGCCCCTCTACTTGAATTTACATAGAAGACGCAGGAATCGATCGTACAGGAGGAAATTGGTTCGTCTGATTTTCCTCTGAACTACCCCACCCCATATTTGATATTTTTGGATAATCTGTCAGACTAGCACTGTGTTAAATACCCTTTTTTTAAAATTTTTTAATATATAAAAACGTGCTTATTACAATGTTATAGTAAAAAAAAAGTTCCAAATGAATCTAATGTAAGGCTGGCTAATGCGTTCAGTAATATGGGCTCACATGGGTGAGACTTCTAACGAAAAACATCCTAGTGTGCACCTGGTCGCCTATCACATTACGCAGGACCCGTACCCAACCCTGCAGTGACAATACCAATCCACAACTCCTTTGTTAGGACTCAGTCAGTGTTCAGCTCTGTACATTTGGTTCGCCAGACCAACCGAGTGCCACGATTCCCGTGAAGCAGCAAAATCTAAAACTTATTGAAACTTGACGTGCTGCACCTCATGTACTTTTTAGTGTAGTCTACTTCAAAAAAATCATTTGGTTAATACTGCACATGGTATTAATACTGCCCGGGGCAATGTTAATTTTATATGCTGCGACTCTCAAATGCTATTGCCAGAAGTAAACTATTTAGTATCCAAAACACGTTGAAGAAAAGTCTGGATCCAAAAGCACTAAAAAGTACTTAGATTATTAAACGATACTTGTACTGGCAATAACGCTACTAGCAAGATCTCGCTATGCAACATCTCAAATATTAGGATCTCAACGGAGATTAAAACGCACAGTTTAAAGAGTTCTATAGTTACTGATGTTTACAAGCTTTTCCCTCTTTTGAGCAATTCAGTAATACTATACTGGTCTAAACAAAACATAACATTTATGTGCATTATATACAAGGCGCTAATAGTGTTTAATTGAACAATTTTATATCTGAATTCCAAGACCAAATTTCCAGCATGTTCTAATCCAACTTCAAAAATCACAATAAGATCTACCCTACTGGACACTGTGAGGACCCAAAATTTAAACTCGTTTTAGAGGTCTGCAGTATAGAGGCCTGATCAATATTACACAAGTCTAATTGGGACTAAAATATGTTCTCAGTATATGGAGGAAACTGGGTTAATGAGTGCCAATTTTAGACACGCAAACCCGTTTGTTTTGGGGGTTTCTGTGTTGCTTTTTGGGGTGGGGTGGGGGTGGTTCTGACACCATGATCTGAAGTACACATATGGTTTAAACTTCAATATATTTTATAAGTCCAACTTAGCACAGCAAAACCCCGTCTTGAGAGACCATCTGTCTTGACGGATCAGATACTCAATGTATTAACCAATGTACACAGAAAAATGGCAACCAATGAAAAAGGTTTTGTAGGCAGAAAAATGGAAGGGGGACTCCTAAATTAGGTTTTACTTCACTCCAAAACATCACCTTCAAGGAATCTCCCATACATGTCCCATACAGAGAAAAAGATGGGTCCTAAAATAGAGCAAAGATTTCATGAATATTTTCTTCTAATTCCATTATCTGCTTGCTCTGTCTTATTTCCTGAAATATATTTTCTCATTACCTTCTGACAATATCGGAAATGTCAAGCATTTTATAGAAGAAAAAGAAAAAAATAATCCATTAACATGCTTATTTAATGGAAAGCAAAAATAGCAGAAAAAGAAAAACAATACAACTGTACCTAACTGATGCATTTTTAATATTTATTTTAAAGTAATTGTTCAATTATCAACAACTTTCTCACAAACTACCAAATATGGTTCAACACACAATGGTTGAAAACAAAGTACTGAACTATATAAATAAAGATGGAAAAAAAAAAATAATAAAAAAAAATAAAGGCATAGACAAAAAACTGTAAATGCAGGTTCTGTGTAATAACAAATTGTTCCCAAAGAAATGTAAATAAACAAATCTAATCCTACAACCTAAAAACCCATACATACTGGTTTCTCTATTTCATGGAAGAAATGAAGATCAAAAAGTTCACAAGTAAATGTAACTGAATAGATCACGCCAAGGCAATAAAAAAAACTTTTAAAACTTTGAAACCGTTATCAATGAAAATAAAGTATCACTTTCCAACATTTCCTTATGTCTGAAGACAAGCTTTGTAAACCTGAAAATGGTAGAAATGCTAGACTGTTGTGTTGGATACAAGTGAAATAATAAGCTTTGTTGTATGTTGAGGTTTTTAAATAAATTTTCTAATCTCTATGTAATTCTTTTTATCATTCAATTAGCTGCAATTTGCTCAAGTCATGAAGCGAGCTGAATCTAAGATTTTGAAAGCAGTAACTTCGGAAATTTTACTTCAAAGTTACCTTTTCATCTGCATTTGTATGTGCAAACATGATTTGATATATGCATATATATATATATATTGTCATTCTAACAAAAATTACTTATCAAACATAAACTCTTTGGTTCATGCATATTTTAAAACTTTAACAACTTGTTACACTATATTAAGGACAATACTGCTAAATCCATCCTAAAAACCAAATTACAAGAATCTCCACTCTACCGACCCTACTTTGTATAGATGTAAAATAACTTCAACACGGCTGATTAATGTAGAGCATGGACTGATGGACACACATGGATGCCAAAGTGACTGCTATGTTGACCTTCCCTGAAAGCAGGCTAGACAAATCTTTTTTTAAAGGTTTTCTATTTCTCTGCAAATAAATTTTTAACAAAGCAGTAATTCATGCAACAATCAAACAATTCAGAGTAATAGGAATTATTTCTTTTTTACTTGATTCTAGGTATCAATTTGTTGCCACAAATCTCCCACAGAAGAAAGTTAAATGTTATGTTTAAAATGCACATTTGGCACATACATAAAACATACATGCACAGAGTACAATACTCTGAAGGATAAACACATGGATTTCACTTAAGGTATTGTGTCAAAGTTTGTTTCATATCAAATATGCTAAAATTTATTCAGTATTCAATAGTTTTGTTCTGTTAAACATAATGAAGTGGTCTCTGTGACCTATATTAGTACTGTAATTGACCTAAATTTTATTTTCAATGTTTAGTGCTGTAATTGACATAAAATTTTGTTTTCAATGTTTCATTTAAAACCAAGATGTTAAAACTTACAGGTCTGTCCAAAGACCAGAAATGAACAAGATTCTAAGCCAAAAAATGTACTTACTCTTAAGATAAAACTATAACCCGTTTAAGCTCAACTTCATTTTGATGGCAAGATTAAACAGTACTCCGTTTAAACTCGACTTTATTTTTCATGGCTAGATAAAACAATACCGTTTCAACTCAACTTTATTTTGATGGCTAGATGAAACAGTACTCCATTTATACTCAACTTGAATTTTGATGGCTAAATCAAACACCCTGTTTAAACTCAACTTTCTTTACATGGTTAGATTAAACAGTACTCCAATTAAACTCTATTTTGATGGCTAGATTAAACAACACCCTGTTTAAACTTAACTTTATTTTGATGGCTAGATTAAACAGTACTCCATTTAAACTCAACTTTATTTTGATGGCTAGATTAAACAATATTCCATTTAAAATCGGCTTTATTTTGATGGCTAGATTAAACAGTACTCCATTTAAACACTTTATTTTCATGGCTAGATTAAACAATATCCAGCTTAAGTTCAACTTTATTTTCATGGCTAGATTAAACAACACCCTGTTTAAACTCAACTTGAATTTTGATGGCTAAATCAAACAATACCATGTAAACTCAACTTTATTTTGATGGCTAGATTAAACAATACACAGCTCAAGCTCAACTTTATTTTGACGGTTCTTTAAGGAGACAATAATGACCTATTTTCACTACAGATGATACTCGATTTATATGAATGTGATGAATGTGCTTTCATTTTAATGCCAATTAAACTGAAGATACAACATTCTACTTTAATACCACTTATACTAAAGATACAACATTCTATTTTGTTTTTATGCCATTGCTGGTATCATGTGCTTTGACTCGCATGCAGCTCACATACATGCATTTACATTCAATGGAAATTTCAATAACCTCAGAAAGGCATCCATGGCGTAAATCGACCATCAACTGTAGTTAAAACCAAATTAAATACACACTGGTCTTTTTATGGATACAAATAGAGCAAAGCAGATGAAACATTTGTAAACGTAATGCCTTATTATACAGGAAGTGATACATCAACTGTCACATGATTTTTTTGCCTTTGTCTGGCACAGTTTTGTTTAATGTTAATTGTTTATGTGTGCACGTGTGTGTGTGTGTGTGCATGTGTTAATCCACAAAATCTATTTTTAGCCTATCTCACCATGTTATGATCTTGACAATTACGTCAGTCATGATTGTCAATTTTTAAAAAATCTGCTGTGTAAAGCCCAAACCTCCTTCAAAACACTGCTAACCTCATTTCTATCTGACCATGTTATGATGTTGACAATTAAAAACGTTCGGTTGTAATAGTCAATTAAAAGAAAGAATCCTCTGTGTGAAGCCCAAAGCTGTACCAAAACAATGCTGACCCCATTTCCTGCAAATGTCAGCCTTCATGATATAATAATAATCTTAGTGGTACATCTACTTTAGCCAACACTTCTTTCTGTAACGAAAACCTGATACCCAAAAACAGGCATCGGGAAAGATAACTGGATCACCTAACTCACTGTAATTAAATATTGGTTCTGGACAAATGCCACTTGTGAGGGGTAAATGTTACATTTGTGCACTAATATGGTGGCTGCTGGTCATGTTAGCAGAGTGGCCTTTCTTGAGGGGCATTTTTTGAAGACAAATTCGTCAGTGCCAAGGTATTCTGGCCATAAAGAGTAGGACCACTCTGGGTGTGTGTGTGTGTGTATATACACACACACACACACACCAAGTGTCACCGAGATATCCTTAATGGTTTGAGTGTTGTGTTCTTGAAGCTAAAGTGATTACAACTTGATGGCGAGACAGAATCATTTATGTACAAATCTGTTCTTTTTTTAAAACAGATCTAGAGAGGAAGACCAATCTGCAGGAATAATTAAGTAATTATTACTGACTAATCCCCACCAAAGATGATTTTAGTTTAGTATGCATTACAGTCATTTGTCAATGTTGCTACAAGTTATATTAGTGGCACTTGGACACTAATAAATTTTGTATGCCCTATAAAAATCATAAGACATAATTGTCTTCTACAGATGAAAAATTCTGTAGAAAGCTTTGAACAAAAATAAGTACATAAAATCTCACTTTATGTGTGAGGCATTCTAGTTACAATAATCTTTCACTCTCTCACCTAACATAGAAATCAATAATCATACCTGAGAGTTAAACATATTTACATATAATTAATGCTATGATTGGATTTCTCATGACATAATTGGTTTCAAGAATTCTAATTCATCAAGAACTGCCATTTGTTGAGGATCTACACATAATATAATAATTCAGAAACCAAGAAAACTATTATTTATAGTTTATGGTTCATTTTGAAAGCTTCTAGTCTTGATGGCTGAAAGAAGGTTTTCAAATACAGTGTCTTACAAAAAGTATACATGCTTTTTATTGTCTATATTAACTCAACATTTTTATAACTCATCCAAGATCAAAGTTATAAATAACAATTTGCAAATCAAAGCTGTCTATTCAATTCGAAATTTTATTTTTTTACAAATCCAAATTCATGAGTTTGGACAGTCCTTGGTGAACTATTTCAGTTAAGCTTATAACAAATTATTAATAACACATTTAAAATCAGCACCACTAAAATGGTATCTCCCACAGGGAGAACCAAAGGTAACTAATTCTCACACAAATATTGCTAACACATACACACAAACACACCTGAACAGCTACACAATTTGTTTAACTGCAAATGGCTGAATTCCAAACAAAAAGGCTGGAAATATTTTTAATACTTTCTGGTGAAAATTTAAAAAATAAAATAATAAAGCCATGATACTGAGAAATCATTCACTATAAGAACCTTCTCCATTATTCCACCCCAAACATAAATTAAAGTGTTAACAAATTTAAATTGTTGCAAAAAAAAAATTCTTTACCATGGAGTAATTTTTGTTAAAAAAATCAAACCAAAATGTAAAAAAACAAAAGAGATTGACATAAAGTCTAAGCCTTTGGTTTCTGCATGAAGAGAGCTACCTCCATATATGCTTGCATCTAAGTTACATCCATCTGCACAGATCCAGATAGCTCACTGCATAATGTGCTAGTAGATATGGGTCTATGCAGCTTGTCAGGTTTAATAAGTAGAACAAACAACATGGACCCTGTTCTACTTGTGCATTATGCAACAGCACACCAGGATATATGCTATTTGACCCAACTTGTAATGTATATAATCATATATGGTAATTTGTCAAAATACTGTATTTACTCTACTATCAATATCTATGCTTCAGGAGAACATTTGTACCTACCAGTTACACAAATTTTATATCTTTTCTGATGCTTACACACATGTACACATGCAATCTGTCTCCTCATTATGCTGAAGCTTAATTAACATATCAGTAAACAATACTTCTTAATTGAGGTATTCAATGTGAAATTAAAGAATATGTACAGCACAACTGTTCTATGACTTAATCCTATATACAAAACTAACAATACTACTAAATTCTTTTAAACATTAATTTTTTTTTGCACCACTGTTGGCTTAGCAAAACATGTCTGATCATCATTACTGTCTTGTGTAGACACATCTACATTTTAGTTTTAACTAAAAAATTTCACCAAGCCTTTATACTTAGCATTTACACTGGTTAATATTGCATGTGATTTTTAATAAATCTACAAGTTATTGGTTCATAAAATCAAAAATGAGCTACTTCATGTATTCATGCACCATTCTTGTTTGATCTGACAATATTTGTAAACAGTTTTAAAATATAGTTCTGCTATTTATTCTTGAGATTTGTCATTGTTTTTATTCAAAACTTTTTGTAAGCATGCAACTTTATAATGTATTCATGAAATCATGAATCTTGATACGCCATTACATACTATGTATGAAAAGACCTTGCTTTACTATGGCCGTTCATAGCGTGTGATCATTTTTCAAGCTTCATGAAGACATTCTGTAGTGTCACAGTTGCTCTTGGATTTTTTAAAACAGCATTTTAAGCTCCCTATGGGCTATATCATGCCAGGGAAATTAGACAAGAGTAAAGTGTCTTTCCCAAGGATGCACCATGGCAGTTGACCAGGCTGGCCTGGATAGGTACTGAACTGGCAACCCTTGGATAAAGAGTCCAATGCTTTACCAATTGAGCTATCCGGGCCCTCTCAGTCATGTCAAAGAATAATTCAAATATATTCATTAATCTGTAATTTATTTTAGTTTTATTGTTAGTTTAAGTCAACTTCTATGGCATTCCAATTTTGAATGGAGTTGTTACTTTCAAATTCTTTTTCATTACTTCTCTCACAAAATAATAATGATGACCAGCTTATAAAATACAAAAAATAACATCCCCATTGAGGCATCAGATGGCCATTACATTATTTTCCTGTCCCTCTAAACTTTTCATGGATTTGATAACAGCAAACCTGAATATTACCCGTTTTGTCAGAAAAGAAAATACCTGTGACAACTCTTACAAACTACATGTAAAAGCAATGATGTCCACATGCAAAGATTTGCTGACTATGCAGAAATGAAAACAATGAATCTCTACAGGTCTGTGCTACCCAGGAGTCATAATGTATGTTTTCATGAAGACATGACTTAAGAGTTATATTTTTTATTGTGAGATTTTTCAATTATTCACATTACTGACAAATCTACCCTGTGAAGAACTGCATTTTGATGAATATATTTTCATCAGTAACTGCAGCATTTTCAACAGCAGGGCTATTTAAATTAATGTCATTTTTCAACAGAAGTCATTTAATTTTGGTACTCATTAAAAAAAAAAAAAACCCGTTACAAAGGCAATAGTAATCTAACAACTTTACAATGAAAGAAGAACAAATAATGAATTCAAGATAGTCAACAAGGGCAGACTTGAATCACTAATTTATCATTTTGAAAAATGAAGTCATCTAAAAATGACATTAATCCCTGGTTTTGAGCAAAAATATGCCTATGGTCCACCATCTTATACTGTTTGTGCAAGCACTCTACAGCCAAAAGATCAATACATCTTTACTCGCTTATAACTCAAGTAAAACTGCAAACAAAAACCCTGATCTGATATAGTAGATTGCACCTGCAGATTAGGGTCTATGTTGTCTGTTCTACTAATTACTCCTAACTGCACAGAACCAGATCTGCAAGATCTGGGTCTGTGCAGTTTGTAGTTGGATTTGTTATATAAGTGATTATATATGGTAATTTATATGCTGCTTAGGGTTACTACTCTCAATTTTATACTATTTATGCAACTTTTTATTTCCATGAAGAAAAAAAAACGCACTGAACCTGGATAACTATAAGCATAAAAAGACACATATCTGCATCTTGCTTGAGAAGCATACCAAGTTTGGTTGAAATACCTTAACAAGTTTGAGAGTTATCATCTGAAAACAACAGTGTTTATGGACACAAGGATTAAGGACAGACAGAGAGACAGACAGACAGCAATAGCAATATTCCCCATGTATTAAATAATGGGAGGTTATTTTTAAGAAATAATCTGGTAAAATTAGCGTGTATGAAAAATTAATTGCAAAGAATTAAATACAAAAAAGAATGTACAAGGACATTAAACTGGCCTTGACAAATAATATTACCAATTCTGAAAATATCAGTTTGACAAAATCAAAGGCAATTTATTTGGGCTATTTTTTTTCAATGCCAGAACTAAAATCTGTTTATTTCATACCAATATGAAAGATACAACAAGATACAAGGCTGGATACATTAAACTGACACTGGGCAAGTTGTTTTCTGAAATATTAGACTGCCGCTGGGCAAGTGGTTTTCTGGAATATTAGACTGCTACTGGGCAAGTTGTTTTCTGCATTTTCTTATTAATTTCAAGAACTGCATGTGGACATGTATATGAATTATGATACTGGATGAAGTTTGTATTATTACTACCGTTACATACAAATGTAATCCAAATGAGATTATTATCATACGGAATGACATCTATTGGTTTGACCATGACCTCAGCAGGGAATTCACAAGAAGAACAAACAAATCACAGCTTGCATCCTTGAATTAAAAGTCTGGATTATTATGCAAATGCTATACATCTTCAGTCCCTCCATACTCCGAGTTCACAACTTTAACAAGCACGTCATTTTGAGTCTGTTGCACAAGATGTTGCATGGAAGGATGATGATGATAAGGATAGGTATGGTATGAATGTCCGTGCCACTGTGTTGGTAGTGGTGGTGGCTTCAACATGGTGTGGACACATCCCACCATTCCATTTACAGGAAGTCTACCAGTGCCAGTTGCACCATTTTCTTGGGTTAACATTTGGTTTTCCAGCCCTGCTAATGATGGGCCATAGCACATATGGCAGTGAGTATTTACAGGGGTGTGATGTGGGTATATATGCAGATAGGGGCCGCTTGTAGAGGCTGAAACCACTGGTGGGCTCAACATTGGATTTACACAATCTGAAAAATTGGAAAAAAATTAATACATCATACAGATTTGCTCACAAGAGATCCAGTATTTTCCTTTTTTTAACATATGCATGCATATCTTTAATGTCTGTAAACTATATTTCAGTATTTAATTAGCAGATACCAAATAATTACAATACAAATTTACAAAAGAATGAATGCTTTATGTTGCATCCATCAGACTGGTTCACTTTAATTCCTTTAACAGCACACAATTTTTAACCAAGCATAATGTACTAAATGTAATAACATTTATGATTTTACATGTGACAAGTGATAGCCAATCCTGATCTTCCATACAACTTAAAATGAATCTATTTGGTGTTTGAAACATTTGGAAATTATAACATATGCGCATACACAATTCTGTCAGCTTTTGCCAAATTTCCAAACCTTCCTTGGGAGTGACTTCTTAAATATTTAGTCCGTGGGTATTTTAAAACCAAAACTGGCATCATCAACACTCAAAAGTGAATTGACAGCCCTTTAACATGCCCCTTTGAATATAAATGAATGGTAAGCAGAGAGGACATCCAAATACATTTCAAGCTGACTGACAAGATCCACAAGAAATCTGACAATAGTAATGGAAGAATGAGGTATAAATGCTCATGGAAGAATGAGGTACAAATGCTCATGGAAGAATGAGGTATAAATGCTCATGGAAGAATGAGGCATAAATGCTCACGGAAGAATGAGATCAAGTTATATAATTACAGCAGCATAATAATAAGGATGCACTGAAAAAACAATGAAGGACATATGAATATAAGGGAGGGCACTGTACACTTCTAAATAAAGCTAGCTGGAATACTGCAGCAAGTTCCTTACAATGTGTGCATGAATTTGTTGAAGATTAATTTACCCTAAAACAGCAACTGCAACATCTCTGCAATTTGTTTCAAGTGAGAGAAAAAAAGATTCCAGAAAAATTTACTGCAACAGATGTTACTGGTTGCAAGTCTGTATCATGACCTTCCCAACTTACCTGTAGTGGAGGGTGACTGAATGTGATGATTATTACAAGCATGATGAGGTACTGTCATTGGACATGTCACTAAGGGAAGAGGTGGGGGAGGTGGTGGCACTGTTGATTCATCACAACTTCCAACACCAGGATCTGGAAGAGAATTTTTAAAAAACTTAGCAGTCTTTCCAGGCAAAGTAAATGTTATGATTATCAAGGAAAGAAGAGGACACAGACCCAACAAGTTTTTCATAACATCCTGGAACAAAAAAATAATTTCCTTTACTGAGTAATTAAGGGTCAAATCCATCCACCCATCCATTCATCAATCAATTACCTATATGCTTGCAGATATGATAGGTCAAAACATAATCCTGCCTATAAATTAGACTGTTGTTGTTGTTGTTGTTGTAGGATTTAACACCATTTTTCAGCACACGGCTCTACATGGCGGCCAGTATTAATGGTGGAGGAAGAACCCGGGAAAACCCCTGGAAAGAACCACCGACCCACAAGAAGCTACTGGCAAGCTTTCTCACATACCCACATTGGCCAAATCCAAGACTCGAACCCACACAGACAGAGGTGAGATGGCAGTGATCTGTAATGGAGAGCACTTTAGACCATTCGACCACTCAGGGCCCCTAAATTAGACTGTTGCTTGATGTCTATGGTTCTTACCTAAAAACAGTCCAATGTTAATATGTGGCTTCCAAACAATTTTATCAAAAGAAAAAACAATAACACTTCTAAAACCAGAAACATGATGTCCATCATTTACTACTTGTTAGCTGAATGTCAACAAATGCTGCCCATAAGGGCTATTTTAAGAAGAGAACTGTAAATGGTACACCCCTATATTGATTATTCATCTATGTAAGAATTTGCTGGACCTAGCTGACTCGAAAGCTGATTGATTAATGGGCCTCAATGACCTTGACCTTTGATTAAGATATCCAGTCTTGAGCTAAACTTACTGTTCAAAATCCACTATTTTCTTATCAGACTTACCATGATTGTTATCTCTGACCTTCAGACCCCAGAATCTGTAGGTTTCTTTATTATCCGAAGAACAAGCCATCCACAAAGTTCAGTCAATAAATAAAAGCAATTCTGCAAAAATAATATTTTTTATTCGAGCCATAATGACTCTGACCTTTGACCTTCTGATCTTAAAAATTATTGAGTTCTTTCTTACCCAATGTGTAAGTCATCCTCAGGCTTTAAGAAGGTAGAAAGCTGATATTCTTTTATGCACAAAAAAAACATTTCCTTCCTTCACTTCCAGTAATGTAGACCTTTGACTATTTTTCACCCAAACTGCAATAACACTACTTGAATTTCATTTATGCTATAAAATTACTTTATAAGCCATTAATCCTGCATGTAGAAATGTGATAAATAAATAACCTTGTTTACATGTGTGGATACAAGAAAACAAATACATGATGCCTTACCTTCTGGTTTCATCAAAAGCCCACCTAGAGGTTGGGTACTATCAAAATGTGCTTGACGTCCCCCACTTCTGTGCCGTCCATTCCGTGACCTAGCAGGCTTCAAGGGAATTCTAGGTGGACCATTGTGTCTAATACTACTCATGCCATTGTCCACGTGGGCTTGCTCACAAGAATTTTTACAACTGCTACACATGACACAGTCTCCACTCTTTAAAACTGAATCACACAATGAACTTGCATTTTTCGATGATGAATTACTTTCACACAAGGAATTTTCAGTCTGTGCTGTCACTTTATTATCATCACGATCACTGGTCAGTGCTCCTAACTGACCCATCCCCTTGAAAGCCTCAGAGGCTCCAGCTGGAGGGGTTAACCTATCATGGTTTGTTGGCTGTGGATGGAATGTTCTTAGAGTGTGGGTTTGACTGTTGCTTGTGTGAGAAGTAGAACCACTATGTATAGAGTCTATTTCACTGCCCTCATAATGACTACTGGATTCACTGTTGTCTGTAAAAAGGACAAAAAAAAAAAAAACGTTATAAAGCTTTCTGTATGCAGTATGAGCATGAAAATTTGCAGATGTCTGTTCCTTTTCCCCCTTAATTTCACCCCACCCACCCCCGTCCAACCTGAAACAACAATGGAGCGAGCATATAAAGTTATGCAAGTCCATATGTCTGTGTCCATAAGGTCATATCACACCCACTGCTTCTTTTTATTTTTTGCAAAATACCTTTTGAAGAACCTCATTGACAGAAACTAATGAAGACCTAGGGCATTTGATTTGACCATTTTCAGATAAAATGTACAGATATAAGGATGCCATTAGTTTTAGAACTTTGTCCTTAAACTGCCTCACACTGGCAGGGACATCGTTGTCATTTAGGCGTCTTTTTTGTTAAAAAAACTGTACCTAAAAGAAAAATGAGTAGCACCATATATTTTTATAACATGTAGTGATGACGTGTATTGCCACATGTCAATGCTAAAGCTGGTGGAACAATTTTTTTCTCCGCCAACCATGGCCTGCTGACTGTTGCTATTTATATCTGACTATCAGATGAAATGAACATGATGACACAGCCGATTATGATCATGCTACTTGCTATTAGTGTTTCTATTGTAGTGAACTGGAAACCGATTTATGTGTGTGTGTGTGGGGGTGTATCTCAAATTTATATGATATCTTCGATCTATTAATTTTGCTGATATTGTTATTGCAGAGAGTCAAATGATATTAAATGATAGTGATACCTGATAACGTCAGCAGTACTTTATAACTTAGCAAATATGCAAAAATGACTCACATTACAACAACCCAACTATCCAGAGAAAAAAATGGACCTACCATCTGAATGTTCTGGATACTGATTCTCGCCACACAATAACCTGTAACTTGCTTGGGGATCTTCCCCATCAACATCACTAGGAAATATTGCAGCAGTTCTAGCGGCCCTGAATCTGCCCGATGATGATTCGTAACCCGACTCCTTCATCTGCATATCTACCTGATACTGATAACCTGGCACTTTCAATGGCACTGGCTGCGAAAAACTGCCCTCCTTGTCCGAGGAATTATAGCCCGAACTAGGTACTTCCCCTGGAAGTGTAGTCTCATCGGTAGGAGTGGCACTGTAGAGTTCTTGCCGTTTTCGAGTCTGATATATAATAATGACCCACACAAGTGAGGTACCCACCACACAGCATACAACAGCAATAATAATAATTCCTGTTGTTGTTGACTCATCGTCTAAACCACCATCTCGCCCACTACTGCTGGCATCTCCATTTCCCTTTGAACCATCTGTTATGACAGCAAGAGTGGAATATCCACGCTGGGTGCCGAGTGTGTTGGACATTTCACACATATATTTTCCAGCATCACTCAGCTCGGTCTGCACAATGACTAGAAGCTGACTTTTTACTGTCACAAAATGTCTTTCAGTGATCTCAATTGGGTTTCCATCTTTGGACCAGGTGATTTTTGGCCAGGGGCTCCCGGATGCTAAACATTCAAGAACAGTTGTGTCCTTCAGTCTGGTCACTTTAGATTCCATGGGTTTCGCAAAGGATGGAGGTTCTGAAAACAATGTGAAAAAACATCATACAAATCTTGTAAACTGTTAAATTAGAAGAGAAAACCATAACTGCCAAATCCCAAAATTTAACATTTTTAAATTGAATCCAATTTAAAGTGACTAGTTCCAGTTAATAAAAAAGATTTAAATATGTCAAGGGACATAAGTCTTCTGACTTCATCAATAAGTTTTCATAACTAGCATATATACCCAATCTTAAAATGATATCTATATTTTGCTCGTTTATTCAAAAGTCTCTATGCATACATACATTTAAACAATCTATGCTGCCAACTAGAAAACATATCAACAACACCTATAATGGTGATTATTGGCAAATTTTGAAGTTTGCAAACTTGCCTATATATTTCAATCATCCTTTATGGAACAATCAATCTGTCCTTTTGTATATTTTAAGGTTAGTGACCAGTATATACGGCAAACCCAATGCAAAAAGCACAAACACAAATTTTCCACAACATGATTGTTCATATGTTTCATGTGCGTGTGTGATTTGGATTTTTAACGTAGCTTTAACAATTTTTCAGTCATATCACTACAATGTCTGCAGTGTTACAGTTTATAGTGATGTCTAGCACTGGGGCATAATGCCGCAGACATGTAGCGTCATGTCAATCCCAGTCATATTATCCTGACACCAGGAAGATCAGTACTAACATGAACCACTTAATGCTGAGTGCCAAGCAAGGCAGCTATTAGTACCATTTCGTAAGTCTTTGGTATGACTCGACCAGGGATCAAACCCATGACCTCCCGCATCTGAGGCGGATGCTCTAACCACTAGTCCACCGGAGTGGTCATGTTTCATTTGTACAATTATGTCAAATATTACTTTCTCTCTGGTTTATTGCACAGATACAGGGTTTGTATTTTTACATGCATCTTTACATACCTTACAGACTAGTATGGGATGGTTATTTTGGAAACAAGTCTATGTTCAGCTCTCCCTAGTTATAATGTGATTCTGGATATAATGCAATACCACTCTGAACCCCATGACCAAAATCAAACCAATGTATAACAGTGTGAGTTAAAAGAAAACAAGACACTCAATGTATGAAGTTAGGTACATCTGATGCATGAATAAAGACAAAGTATTCTTACAGTAATACTTACCTAGGACAGAAAGACTGGCATTCACCATAATGCTACCAGCTTCATTTGAGGCAGTGCAGCTGTATATACCCTCATCCTTGCGCTTCACTTCAACAATGAAGAAAACATCATCATCAGGAATGACATGCATCCTGCGCTCCTTGGCAGCTGGAAAGTCATCACCACCATCTTTTTTCCAGGAAATCGAGGGCTGGGGTTGTCCCCTGGCAGCACAAACCAGCTTGGCCGTGCTCCCCTGCTTCACTGTTACATCCTCAGGAGTCTTGGTGATGACTGGGTACACTGGACAAATATAAACAAGATTGTTAAGTCTAGGGAGTTAGACAACTGTATCAAGTTGGAAGCGTATGTATTAGACCTCATGAACCATATCTATTTTGATCACGGAATATTAAAAATGACAAAACTGAAAAAGCTGGTGGAAAACACGATCCACACAACACACTGTCTTACCTGCATCTTATCTTTGTTGGCATAACTACTAATTTCTATCAAAAGCTTTAAAGCAAAACTTCAATACTGCTGACGACACTGGAAAAGGACTACTTTATCTCCCCAAGCTTATGTTGGTGAGACAACAAAAAAACTATTATGAGGCTGTGTTTGTGTATGATCTTTGGGAAAGGAACTTAGTTCCTATTTCCCCCAACATGATGCGTTGAAAGTGCCACTAAAAACCAATCAACTCACCAGTCTTATAAATGCCTGTATTCCACAAAACAAATTGTAAGGATGAGCTTTTACAAGATGTGAATCAAGATCGAAAAGAATTCATAATCGATGATTTTCCAATTTTCCCATTTTATTTTCTTATGCAACCATATCCCTGCAACAATTTCTAACTAAAATTAAACTGTTGTTTTGCAGCGGAAGTTTGGAATGTTTTGCAGACTTTACTGCTTTCAATAAATGAAGATGTTCATTTCATAAAAGGTGTAAACTAGATGCTGATCACATGGTTCCACATTAGAACAATGATGCCAGTCTGTATCTACAATAAAAAGATTTGTGATTCATCCACTTCATTTCAAATCATCACTAAATCAGAAATGGTATTTATCCACAATTACTTGCATTATTTAATATAGTAAAAGTCATACAGGTCATCTATGCATCCAATATTATTTCAGAAATGGGTGTCATTTTTTAAACTATACATACCTTTAAATGGCAATTATCCACTTTATTTGGATCCTCAACCTTTGGAAGGTCGTTATTTACACATCCCAAGAAGTATCTAAGGCAAACTCAGTTTTAAAGTACATGGATATTTTTGAACAATATCAACTTACATGAACAATCCAGATTGAATGTCACGCAATGCGATGTCACATTGAAAGCTATGTAAGCTGATAAACAAATTCACACAGCAAATAATACTTTAGTCTAGAAGTTTTTTGACGATGATTAAGGTGCAAAGCAATAATCAGGATTGAATAGATTTTGTATAAACCAACAAAAAAAAAAGAATTTTAAAACAACAATATACATTTCAGATGAGTAGATGTATAGACATGACCTGTCCGACTTTTTCGATAAACAGCAGCTTTACATCTACATCACCTTTAGCACAGCTGACCTTGTACACGTACATCAAAAGAAATTATATAACGCTCCTTACCATTGACAGAGATTTGTGCTCTCTTGGAGTAGCCTGATCCAAATTTATTGGAAATAATACACTGGTACCGCCCTGCATCACTATCCTGAGCCATGATAATGTGAAGCTTGGAGATGTATTGCGTAACATTACCACTTCGGTTAGCATGGTTCTCGATGTTTCCCTCAGGAATCAGCTGTAGAGAAGGGGGGAAAATGTGTATATCACTTAGTAAGCAATCTTTCAAAAACTTGGCATTTATACAAGAAACATTTCCCCTCAAGAAATTGATATAAAAAGATTTTAAGATGAAATTTTAATATCCCTAAGTATGCTGTAGATTTGTTCATCGAAATGGAATATCAGCAATAACAGATAACTAAATACCATTTATATAAACTGCATGCAAGAAATCAATCTAGTAAAAAGCCATTTAACTGCTGTTGCAAATTTCACTTGATATTTATGATTTAAATGCTTTGGAATAAAAGCTTAAACTTTATGATAATCCAAAATTTTAACTCTGAGATGTGAAAGAACTCTGCATCAAGGCAAGGCCAGCAAAAATCATAAGCACATTAGATATACATGTGGAAAAGGTTGCCATACCATATTATCCTTTTTCCACTGGAACTGGGTGGGTGTACCCTGTGATTCAGTGCTGGCTGCACTACAGTTAAGGGTAACATTCTCTCCTTTAAGTATCATCTGGGACTGGGGACTCTTGACGATGACTGGCTTAGGATAGTGTCCCTCTAGAAAATGAAAACAAGGAACTGTGCAGAGTATATAGTAATCTATTACTGACAGCATATTTAATTATAATAAATAATAGCAACTATAGTATATATGCCTGCTTATAAGATGAAAATAACTTCAAAAAACACACAGACCCTGATCTGCCATCAAATAATGCACTGGAAGATCTGGGTCTATGTTGTTTGTTTTACTGATTACTGGTGCATTATGAGATGACAGAACTGTTGTGTGCAGTTTGTAGTTGGACTTATAAGTGAGTATATAAGTTAGACAGAGAATGGTTATTATTTTACTTCCAAAGTTTGTCATACAGTAAAAAGAAATATCCACCTAACTTTACTCTAATTGTAAAAAAAATCAGAATTAAATTCAAACAAATTTCAACAGCACAACAAAATCTAAAACTTTTATTGCATATTCCTATTCCCATTCAATACACCAACCCCAGATCCAGATGCAGGGGATCACAATGTGAAATACACCACACACGTCTTCCTTCAATGACAACACACATTCTAGTAAGAAACATATGAAAAGTACAGTAATAACTGAAATTTCTGCAGACCTAACATCTGACACCCCCCATTAGTGAATGCCAATGATGACACCAATGTTGCTTGTGGTTAACCCAGGAGCAACATATTACAAAATTTATTGAATTTCAATCTGGTCGTTCAGAGTATATAAGGTATTGGACATGTGGATGGACAGACATACTAAGGGTATACAAATATCCCCTGCTAATACATCAGGATAACAACAGTCTACACTGAACATTCTCTGGAGTCTGCATTGAATGTTTAAAAAAAATATTTAAATGAAAGCAGATTTGAAGGAAACAGTAAATCTGCGACTGCTTTTAACCCAAGTGTAGGACAGATTTACAAGTATTTCTACACAATTTTAGTAACGAATCCTTTCAACTACTTAATTCAAAAAATGATAGGCAGGTTGCAACAAAAAAATGCAACAGCAGTGATTGAACCATACCAGAGTGACATTTGCATTGATTCTTTTTTAGTGTCATTACCATGATCCTCATCATGGTTTTTCAATGCAACTGGATATCTCCAATCCCATTCAAGCAACATTATACAGTCATCCCATGTTCTAGCACACTGTATGTATACCAGTGTGAACATTCTCAGTCATAAGACATATATAATGGAAACAGTATGGCCCTATGACTGCAGTCATGCAATATATGACAGATCGATGAATATAGCATACATTTCCAGGATAAATCTTGTGATGAGGGTCTCAGTCTGCATGAATATTGAAAAGCTGCACATCTTGATCTATTCAGTGCAATTCAATCTGGTTTAACACAAGAACATTTACAACATTTAATTTTAAAGTAGAAAAGAATTTGCTTAATATCTGTTAATGGAAACCTAATCTTACATAATTCCATGAGAGGTCTCCTTTTACCCAACACTTCAAAGGTTTAACTCGGAGCTAGCATGATATTGGCTGCATCAATCCTGGCCTTTTACCAAGTACATTTTACATATGATGATAACCTTACAAACTATTGCAGCAATAAAAGTGGGCTATAAAATTCAGTTCAGCTTGCCACATTTACATCTCCTGAAGATCTAAAAGTGACTTAGCCTTACATGTGTGTGAGAAGCCTACAGTTACATTCAATCCAATTCCCATTAGCTGATTTATCATGGGAGTTCTACAGATGGAACCCCCAACACCAAAACCATCATCACAACTGTCCCTTCTTTATAGTCCAATTTTTATTGACTGTCAAAAAAAATGTAACTTTGTGCTTTTATAACCTGTGCTTTTATCACCATGGATTCATTTTCAATATTACACATATTTCACTTTCTAAACTTCACACTCAAGCTGAAAACAAAGACAAAAATTATCATCAATAATGACATTCTTACTGGAGTCATCATAATCCTTTCACTGACACATCCTATATACTGTTTTTATTTTATTATAACTATTCATTTCTCTCAACCATAAATCTGAAACCAAGTTGTTTTGGACTAACATCTATTTATTGCAAATATTCTGTCCTTATAAAGTTAAATGAACAATGCATTTGACACATACCACATTTGAAATCATTAGAATCCACTGTAAATATACTCTTCCCTTTCAAACTTTCTGGGTGTGAACATTTGGCCATGACAGATCTCTCAAAATTATTGTCTCTCAGCCACATTGGTAACCATGACAACTGACAATCACACAATAAACTGGAGGAATTGAAGTACCTGAAATGGAAATGTTCATCATAAAGCAGACAGGATATGATTTATTAGTTGCAAAACCTCAATTTCATCCCAATTCTGACACTATTAGCAATGTATATGAGCATTTGTATTAATTAAGCTCCCTTTCATGGTAATTCTTTCAGCTAAAATGTTGTGCAAAGATTTAAATGTCTCTTAACAATATTTACCTTTAAGAGGAAAGACTTTGGGTGAAATATACCATATATACCCACTTATGTTGAAACCAATGTGCCTTCAGATTAGGGTCTATGTTATTTGTTCTACTGATTACTCCTAATAAACAGCACAGATCCAGATATACCAGCACACTGTACCTGCAGATCTGGGTCTATGCAGTTGGACTCAACTTATAAGTGAGTATATATGGTAATATGGTACTAGTACTGTCATACCAGATTCTTTATGATAAAGCCAAAATAGAGCGCCACAAACAAATCAATTCTGACATGTATACTTTAAATAAAAAAGCCTAAAAAGGCTAGCAACTAAAGACTTCTGTCGACTCAGTCATTCATAAATGTATTGTTTTTATAGTCTGAACAATACCAATTCCAATTCTGCAAGAATTTTAAAACATTGTAGGAATATGATTAACAAAAAGAAGCCAGCCAAAAATAATTTCCATTTCAGCTCTCATCACTCTAAAGTAAAATATATTCCCATATAACCCTGGTTGGTGTAACTTTGCCAAAACTGTACGGAAAACGAGTACCATGAATGCCACAATATATGCACACCCAGTCTTTCACAGTTCTCTACATAAGACAATTTTGTTTGCAAAACTCACTTCTTTTTTCAGTCATAGAGACTCTGACCACTGAATTAAGTGAGCCATCCCAAAAATTTGGACCAGGTCTGTAATGTAGAACTAATGTTACAGTGCAGAAGCCATTTTTCTGATCACTGTCCCAGTTACCTTGCTCTATGACCCTTAGAGCTCAAAATCAAAGGCTTAAGCCACTCACAAAGTTTGGTTTAGGTACATGATGCTGAACTAATGTTTGTTTTTTGTTTGTTTGCATAACCATTTCTCTTCCTTTAGTCACAGTGACCCTGACTTTAGAACTAAAAATTGACATTTTCCTTAACCCAAATGCAAATCGGCACAACTTTTTAATAATTGCTGATGATGGAGGATTCCAGTTATTGTGCAGAAACCATTTTTCTTTAACCAAATACCTTATATCCAAAAATCAATAGTTCTTCCTTAGCTCACATGGAAGCCATCTAACAAGTTTTGTAACTGTTTAAGGTATAGAATGAGTTATTGTGCAAAAAACACCCTTTCCTTCTTTTAGTCAGTAACCTTGACCTTTGGACCCTGGAAAGCATGTTGGAAACCTTGCAAAAAAACATTTTTCTTCTTTCAACCAGTGGCCATGACCTTGGAGCTTTTGACACCAAAATCAATCAATTTCTTTTGTACCCCAAGTGCAAGCCATCCATTTAGTTCGGTAACTGAAGATGGTTTAAAAAAAACTAAAGTTAATGTGATAAAACAAAATTCATAACAGACTTACTGACAACATTCTACACTGTGCCTTACAGTGGATGTGTAACAAAAACCATCACAGACTAATGGGCAGATTGAGTGTCACAATATCCTTCAAAAAAAATTTCAAGATAGCACAGTATTAACAAAATTCTCATGTATTCTAACATTTGGATTTCTAATCAGCATAAAGAGATTGTTATAGCTTACAGCTCTCGAAGTCCTGGTATTTCATCAAAAGGGTTGCCCTGGATGGTGGTGATGTTATTGTTGCCCAGGAACAGCTTCTCCAGGGTACGAAGTCCCATGAAGGCTTGCTTGGTGATTGTCTTAATTCGGTTTCGTTCCAATCGCAGTTCTTTCAATTTCACAAGCCCAACAAATGCTCCATTCATGTCCTCAATAGTCATTGATATTCTATTATTATTTAGGTCCCTGAAAAAAAATCAAAAATATGAACAATTTTTGTTTGTCAATCTCTTTAAAAGTCCAACACTAAGTAGTTGGACAATTGAGAAGTAAAAAAAAGATTAAACAATACATGCACAAAGATACGAAAAATATTGCTAGTCAAGACTTGTCCACAAAACATGCAATGTTAGATCTTTTTAAATTGTATGGTATCCTGAAAATTGGTTTTTAAAAAAATCAAGACATCAACATAGACTAAGAAGGAATACACAGATATTTCACTCATCTAGTAACAATTAACTGATATACCATATATGCTCAAAGTTCAACTGCAAACAACAGACCCTGATCTGCCATCATATAATATGCTAGCAGATCAGGCTCTGTGTTGTTTATTCTACTCTTTACTACTAAGAAACTGCACAGACCCAGATGACTGTGCATCAAGCAATGGCAGATCTGGGTCTGTGCAGCTGCAGTTGGCCTCAATTTATAAGACAGTATATATGGAAACTGAGATCACTTTTCATGTCAAATCTTTTGGACACTCTTCATGCATGTTATGTGTATTAAGCCACTTTCAATGCAACATCTCATTCCCTTGTTTGGCTACATTTCCTTGATGGATCAGAAATTATGTCCTCTTCTTTTAAAACAGTTAATCTATAATGCAAATGCACAATGTACTGGATGGGTAGCAGGTGTGATACACTTTATGGCAACTGTCATACATTCTAGCAATTTAAGAAACAAAGTGGTTCAAGATGCATCAGTTTCTCTCTAAAATTACCAAGAATTTTAGGCTTACACATTCAGAGGAAGAGTTACCATATATACTGACTTATAAGATGAATCTAGCTGTACAGATGCATATTAACCATTGCATACTGCACCAGTAAATCTGGGTTTGTGCAGTTGTTAGGCATCATCAGTAGAATAAACAGTATAAACCCTGTTCTGCTTGCACATTATGCTATGGTACACCAGGATCTTTGTTATTTGCAGTTTGATTGGACTTGTAAGTGAGTACTTACTGTAACAGAATGCAAGCATAATTTATAGTGGAAGAGGTTAAGAACCATTACAATTCCTTTTAACTAATGTTGAAATCTATCAGCTTAATCTCTGAACAAAGTGAGTAGAAAGATTTGAAAAATCAATTAAAGAGTTAATTTAACTCGACCACCAGTGAATCTTATCTAATTATCAATTAATGTTGTTTTTTTTAAAAATATTACTTTGAACTGAGTAGAGGCACATAATTGTAATACAATCCAATACACAAAGCATGACAAAAGTAATTATGTAAGAAAAGCTGGCATCGAAAGTTAACCAATATGACTAAACACTGCAGCATTTCACATTGACAAATCTGCTGTACAAGGGCATGATCTGCTAAAATGGTTCTTTCATATCCATGACAGTATTTCAATAGCACAATATGTCACTTTTATCTTGGTAATATAATGTGCAGGTGTAGATGTCAAGATCACCTGCAATACCTACGTAAATATTTGTTCTATCGGTTTATGTAGTACCCTAGTAGTTTCCCATTCAGAGGAAGAAAAAAAAGCTAGGGATACCAATTAAATTATTACAAGTTCAAAAATACTGGACGATGTTTTTCAAAACAGAATTTTAAAATGTTCTCTATATATACAGAATGGATCAAACAAACGCAAATTACATTATCAATGGTTTTAAGAGAATTATAACAACTCTTGAAGAGAAGGAAAACATTTTTGCAGATAGCTCCAATAATCTTTACATCCTCAGATGTAAAATGGTCATTTTGGTACTGCATAAATGGACCAATGTACACTAAATAAATTATAGGCCTACATTGTAATAACAAAGTATAATTATTTTAAATCCTTTAAATGTTGATGCGTATATTAAATAATAATAATAATAATAATAATAATAATGTTTTTTAGGGTAAGATGATTAGATCAATGACCACCAATCTCATATATGGCCAACAATTGTTTATATGCGTACAGGCAAATATATAAACCATGACTGGGAAACAAGTATCACAGAAAAGGTATTTCTGATTTGTGTACACAAAAGCAAGAAAGTATGGATTCAACACACAAAACTCTCTCTCTCTCTCTCTCTCTCACACACACACACACACACATAATTAATACATATACAAAAATACAACAAAGATGGCCACAACTAGGTTTAGACATAAGATGGATTGCATCCACTCCAAACATCTGTGATGAAGGAATGCTTCTTGCTCTTGTCATTATGGGTTTCACGCTTTTTCAGCACATGATAGGTTATACATGACGGCCAGAATAACTGGTGGAAAAAGAACAGGGAAAACCCAACAATCAATGGAAAACTAGTGGCAAGCTTTCTCGCATATCCAAACTGGCCAAGCTTGAGACTCAAACCCACATAGATAAAGAGGAGATTGCTGTGATCTGTAAATGCAAGCACCTAAGACCACTCAGCCACCGATGTTTCTTTAACATCTTTGGTCGACAGTTCAAATGATTAGACCAGAATAAGCCAAACTATTTTTTTTTTATACAATTCAGTTTTGAATGTAGGAACAACAAATTTGGACTTGGAATGAACAAAGTTATTAGATGACAGAAAGCACAGTACTGGTAGACTGGTATTAATATTATTTCTAATTATACTGAACATATCTTTATATATTTCAGCACAGAACCATTGGAAACTATAAAAAATAAATTTAGATTTTCTTAAACATATTCTTCCATAGGTGGACATGATCTTCAAATCCTTAATACATTTGTAGACAAAAACAACAATGTTGTCAAAAGTAAATCTGATAGCTCCTTTCTGAAGTTCACTTTTAAGAAAATATACCCTTCTGATGTGTTTTTTTTCTTCTTCAGAATTCAGGGTCAAATCACGTGTGCAAAATTATACAGATACAAAGGCACATTTTATTTTTTAGAAGTTACATAAATGATTAGTGGGAGACCTATGAAATTAAACTGCTGCACACCGACAAAAGAAACTACGAAATTTAATTGCAACTTAAGAAATTAGGTTTACATTAACAAATGCAAACAACTATGCTTCACACAATTTCTTTTTAAAGCAGTCCCAGGATTTGGGTCGATATGAATCATTCATCATATACAGGCATTCATTATAACAAAGTATTCACTGTAGGTGGTCCAATGTGGGTGAGTGTTACATCATGGAATTCATACAACAGGGTTTGTGATAGACATGGTTTACAGAAGGTATCTTGAAAGGGGAGAAGGGAGGGAAGGAAGGAGAACCTATGTCTCCATCAGTATGCACTATGCCAAAAAGCACAACGTATATATCAGCATATATGGTACAGTTACAAGCAGAAGTATCCCTGATTAGCTAGATTTATGACGCCCAATTCACCATCTTCTATAAGAGGAAATATTCTCTTGGTGTGAAGAGGCTTTTCGTGCCTTGTTGAATGGCAAACCAAAAATGAATGTATGTATCATTTGTTGTAACAAGTGTCAAATAATCCTGGCAACACTTCAGCTATGATCTCATCACCACCAAGTTTAAGAAGAATTTATGACAAACTCTTTATGAGATCAGTCAATTCAGTTCTCCCCGGGTGTACCCTCTTCACACCTTCCCATAAGTCCAAGTAGAGTATTGATGGTGATGAGGCCTTTTGTACAAGTTTTGTGTGCCTACCTAGACCAATGTGTGATAACAAGCCATCTATTGACAAAACTTGAGAAGACTTCCCTACTTTAAAACCATGGGTAAATAAACTGACAGCTTTGATGTTTGACAACTTTTAATGACACAATTGATCATAAGGAAATATACCATATGAACTCGGTTATAAGTCAATTCAAAACTGCAAACAACAAAGATCCTTATCTGCTGTAGCATAATGTACCTGCAGATCAGAGTCTATGTTGTTTGTTCTAATGATTACTCCTAACAAACTGCATAAACCCAGATCTGCTGGTGCATTATGTGACAGCAGATCTAGGTCTGTGTAGTTTGCAGTACGACTCGTCTTATAAGCGAGTACAGACAGTAGTAGCTGATAAAATTAAGTGACTTTAGACATATACATCCCAAATCTTATTAGTAAAATCTTGTGCAAGACAAAAAAGACCTTTTCTTTTCTGAAGTGCTGTATAAAATGAGTTTTAAAAACTGTGAAATGTACTTCAGTCTGCAAATACAACTTTAACCCACTTAACCAATAAACAGTCAATGGCCTTGTCTGTCAAGACATCTTTGTCTGACATGGATTTTTTGGTTCACAAAGAAAAAAAGAAAACTTTCAGAAGTACAGATATGGTATCAGCCATGTAGACAACTGATATACTGTATCAAAATTCTTTGACATCAAAACCTTGTCCTGTTATTGGTAGTCAATGCCTGCAAATTTTTCCAGAAGACCTCAACATTTTCTGATATAATATTTGTAGGAGGGGCTAATGCTTTTTCCTTATCTGTCCAATGTAAACATGAGATGTTGTGATATAATATTTAGATTCTTGAAGTAAGTTTGGCTACTATGCATGTATGTGTGTAGTAGTGTTTTACTGCATGCAGCTCAGCCCTATACTGGCTATGTGTGTGTGTGTGTGTGCGGGGGGGGGATTTGAATATGAGCAAAAAGCATGAGGATTTGCAAAGGCAAGCCATGGCAAATGATCTTGTGTAACATTGCAAACAAACATTAAGAAACACTCAGGACGATAGAGAGGATGCCAGAGAAAGAGAGAGGGAGAGAAAGTCAGGGAGATGGAGATGAGGCCTGAGAGACAGGGAGAGAGTCAGGAAGGCAGAAGATGACTTAATACAGACTACACTTTTTGGCAAAAGTTTTTCAAAAATCACTTACAATTCCTCCAAACTGCCCATGTTTTTGAAGGACTCCTCTTCGGCATTAGTGATCTGGTTGTTGGACAGTCGAAGAATCTTCAGATTCTGGAGCTTGGAAAAGGTATCCGCAGCAATTGTTGTGATCCTATTGTCTGAGATATCCCTAAAAATTAAATATAAATATTGTTTGTTTCAAATATTGTTTGTTTAAGTAGGACCAGACTTGAACAATTCTGAAGGGGACTAATGGGGGTCTAGAGTTTGGAAAAGGTATCAGAAGCAATTGTTGTCATCTGAGATATTCCTAATAAGTAAAAAACAAAATAATATGGTTTGTTTCAAATACTGTTTAAGAAAGGCCAGACTTCTAGAATTTTCAAGAGAAATAATGGGGGGAGGTCTGAGCACAATCTGAATCAATGGCTCCCACTGAAATAGGACACCACTACCACCTCCACACACATGATCACATCTGTAGCACTATATAAATTACAAAATAAAGATGAACAGTTAAACAATGACTCACTATTTAACTCTTCACATACATGCACATGGAACTAAAAATGAAGAACCTGTTGGAGACATATTTTACCTAATTAATTTATAACCAATACTGTGATTTAATTTATTTTCACAGGTATCTACTGTCATGTTTTGCAAAACAAAATGGAATTTGTTTTCATATTCTAAGTTCTGAAGGAAGGGGAGTTAGCGTCCTTACAGATAAATACTTACATGATAAGCCTTCAAAGTCACAGATTGAAGTTAAAAAATGAAATCTATAAAAATTGGTACCATACAAGGAATGGTGACATGACAATAATTAATGTCATTTTCATTACTGACAGCCTAACACTAGCATTTAAAATGTACACTTTTAAGTGCATCTTTATAGTATCACAACTTGAGTGGTTAGATCCTACCATTTTTGGTAATGCTGTAGCAAATTTTTCTGGTGACAATGACTAGAAAAGAAGCAACAAAAAGTCACATAATATAATTGGAAATGGTATAAAATCTGTCACAAGTGTACCAAAGATAAAATTAAGCACATTTACTACTGGCATGTGTGTCAATTGGGTCAATGTAAGGCCCTTTCCTTTGGTCCCCCAAAATATGCTTGTTTCCTATTGCAGTTTTTAAAATTAGGTTGTGCAGGTATTTTTGGGGTGGGAAGGGGACCCACAATACATGTTTTAATGATTAGAATATATAATGTGGAAAAGTGCAAAGTTTGGCAACAAAAACAAGGACAGTGAGATCAAATGAAACACGCACATTTTTGGGGGTCTTACATTACCATGTTATTTATCTGAGAAAAAGTTTTATTAACACATTAAAGGACTTTTAACTTAACACAACTATTTAGCATGTAGGATTTGACTATCCCATTAACTTGTATGAATTTAACAGGAAAGACTTTTATGCATAAACTTCTATGAATTTAAAAGTGACATTGTGAACAAACTGTATGAATTTAGCAGGAAGGACGTCACTGTGTACAAACTTGAATGAATTTTTCAGAAATGATTTAACTGTGTATAAACAAAACTTGTATGAATTATGCAGGAAGGATTTACTGTGTATAAATTTGCCTGAATTTAACTGGAAGAATTTATCTGTGTATGAATCTGAATTCAGCATAGTCTCTAAAACAAAAAGCTGTTAAACCCTTTAACCAGTCTATACTCGCCTGTCCAACTGCAAAATAGACATGCTCAGATCAGTGTCTATGAATTGTAAGGAGTAATCAGAAGAATAAATACAACAGACCCTTATCGGCTGGCATAGTAAGTGACTACAGAGCAGGAGTTTATGTTGAGTGCAGTTGGATTGATTTATAAGTAAGTACATATGGAACCTTCTTGCATGCAACAACCTACATCTGTCTGACAGGTGGGGAAATCAAACAGAGGAAATATTACATTCCCACTCTTATTTATTTAATAAATACCTCACAACAGATGGATGTTATAGACTCTACTCACTGGTACACTAATATTTTACAACCCCCTCTCCCTCTCAATCTTGAGCAGTAGGCATCTTTCCAACTTAATTACTCAAGCAAATGTGACCACCTAGCATCAACACCCCTTCATTTACAGTCAAGATACACTCCACTTCCTTATTCTCATTGCCATGTAACTGAATAATAACTAGGCTAGCATGACTGAATAATAACCAGGCTAGTATGACCGAATAATAACCAGGCTAGTATGACCGAATAATAACCAGGCTAGCATGACAAACAGATTCAGTTGAGTAGCATGGCAATGCACATGTCCACGTTTCCAACCTATGCCACCAAAGGGATAACCTGACCCTGGGACCAATGTTGCAAGTCCCATAGTCCAGGAAGAACAGTTTCCAAGTTGAGTCCCGAAGGAAAGATCCCCTACCCCCCAGAGACATGTACTAGATATGACACTGTTTATAGTTTTGTTTATTTAGTATAGATCTCAATAGTTTCCATGTTCTGAAAAACAGGCCATAGGGATCACATTACTACTATAGTTTATAGAAAATGTAACAACTGAGAGGAACTGAAAATGGTCATTTAAACAATGTCAACCCAAATACTAAAAAATTCGAGAACATTTCCACTACTCTGGTGCAGTTCTATGTAGTTCAATCATCCCTATGTAAGGACAACTGAAAATGTCTAAGAATAAAAAATGTAAAGCATGTCTGTAAGATATGTATGGATGAATGTTTGTATTATGAAGTAGCACTGTATGGCACATCAGCACAATATGGGCTATAGTACCAACTAAGTCAAGTTCAACAATGTAAAATTTTAATTGCAGAAAAAATTAGGAAGATTAAACCTTCTAAATAAATATACAATAAATCTTTCCCAAAATTGTAAACATGAAGTATAAAAAATTGAAAATATGATACAAAGCTGTTAAAATTATGTAAAATGTATATAAAATAAAAAATATCAAATAAAAGATAGAGGTAACATATCCCAAAGAATTTAAATAAATTGCTATGCAGGTGTTCGTATTTTACCTAAATGTGTGACACAAGCTATGCTCTGTTTGAAAACCATACTTTGTTTACTAAGCTATAAATTATATTCCTTTATGAGGTTGTTTTTTCAACCCACCTTTTTAATTTGTCTTTGTATATTGCACTTTTTCTCTGTCACTTTATTTGTCACCAAAGAGGAGTTCATGGGAGAATATTTATTGTACTAAATGAGCCACCTTTTATAAATAAACTATTATTATTATTATTTTTTATTATTATTATTATTAGCAATAATGTCAACATGACCAGTGAGGTCAAGTTTTACATTTACCTTTTTCCATAATTGTTTCCCTCTTCTATTACAAATTATTCCAATGCTTGCATGAAGCCTTACATAAATTTTAAAAAAAAAAACAATAAAAAATACATTTTAAAAGAACACCTTTTTAATATGTAGATGATAATTTTTACATATATATAACTGAAACTGTACATACTATTGATTATACAATGATGCTAATCCTTAAACAAAAATCTGAGCAACCATATTAAAGCAGTGAATGATTCATCACTACAAATTACAGTGTGACATAGCATGTGATGCCTGAACAGGTTATGTCTGCAATGGTGATTCTACAACTGAATTTTGTTTGCCCAGAGTGTCCATGGGGCTACCAAAACACTGTGTATAGGCAACCACTATTCTGTCGATTTTAGACTGCCCATCGTGCCACACAATATTACCAATTATAAATTTTGAAATATTTTGCAAATAAGAATAATTCTTAAAGACCCGTACAAATAGAAAAGTACTGAAAATATCACATTATATGCCAGTTGCATGAACTTGTATATACTAATGACATTCACCTACGAGTTAGGGACATCGCTACAGAATGACTAGTTAAAAACCTTGGTAATTTTTCTTCAAAATATCTGAAGGGTTAAAAAAGTGATAGCATAGACAAGGAAACATGCCACTTATTTGTATATCCCATTTTGTGACCCTGACCTTGCAACTAGAGGTCAAAACTGTGAATAGGCAAGAAAATGTCAGATCAAGATACATAAAATTTTGAAGTTTCATTAAAATCTTTTTAATAGTTCAAAAGTTCTGCCCCTACATGGACTGAGATCATCATTTATATTTTCCCTTGTCATGACCTTGGCTTTGAGAGAGGGGACATGACTATGATATGTGATGCCCTGTTTAGTCATGATATGTAACTGGTTAAATCATATTAAAATATCTAAAAGAGTTAAAAAGTTTTACTCAAGAAAAGAATACATTTCTGAGAGACATTTCTCCTTGCCATGACTTTCACTTTGAAAAAGTTCAGGTGACCACTGTATGTAATACACCATCCATAAACAATATCTAATTGGCAAAAGGTGAACTTTAATATTTTCTGTCTGTGATTCAATAGTTATACTCTGGAAAAGGATACAAGTCAGGGAAGTGATTTTTCTCTTGTACTGACCTTGACCTTGAAAATGAAAACATGGCTATGGTATGCGACTATCCATGAAATACACTTGGGCAAAGTTTCATTAAATATCTCTTGCGGCTCAAATGTTGTACTTGGGACAATGATACAAGTCAAAGAATTACATTTTCCCTTGTGACCTTGACCTCATTACAGGGCTGATACTACGGAACAAAACAATCTTGTTATGGTATATAAATGAGCAATGTTTCATTAAAATCTCTCACTGGTTCAAAAGTTACATTCAAGACAAGGCTACAAGTTAAAGAATTACAGTTTCCTTACTCTTAGGAAGGAGACGTGATTTTGGTATGCAACTCACCATCTTCTTGTTAAATATACTTGGGCAAAGTTTCATTAAAATCACTCCAACCATTACAAAGTTATTCACCAGACAACCAAATGTTGACAGATGGATGAACAGTGGCAAAATGTGCCAATATTAACCAGTGTATGGAGTATCCTTAAGGGATGCAAGACTGAGTCAAAAATCTCATTGGTATTAAAACTGGGGTCAGACTGAGTAAAACATAAACTTATATATCAAAACTGGGGGTCAAATTAAAAATTTTGGGGTCTCTGAAGCATAAACGGGGGTAAAGGGAAACAATGAGTGTATACAAAAATGGAAGCCTTGAATGTAACAGTTTCATATTAAATTGCTATCTATAAGCCACCATTTGATGTTAACAAGTTGTGAAGCTTGAATAAGCATAACATTTACAGTAAACAATTTTGCAACGATGACCCTGAAAGCTTACACTTCTTGCTGTCTCCTACAACCTGTAAATCCTCACCCCTTCTTTTAATACACAAGACAGGTTTTGCATACCTGGAATAACTTGAATGACATCTCTTACAGCTTTCTGAGACAAAGAGGCGTGTCTCGCTTGATAGTTTTTTCCTCCAAAGGTGCAATATTTGCATAAGAATTCTGGGTAATTTGTGCAAGAATGCCACTTCAGTACTGACCAAATCTAGCAAACACTATGTGAAGTGTTAACTTTTAAATGGCAAGAATGGTACCAAGAATGAGTCAGCTGCTTTTATTTGATTTTCATTTAATCCAAGTTAAATAGATAGCATGGGGAGCAAGGCTGAACTTTTGTTGTATAGTGACATATTGAGATATGTAATTGACAATTTGTGAAATCTGGCTCCCACTCATGTGATTAATTTTGTTTACAAATGGAAGTTTTTGGCCTTGATCACAACCCCAATTTACTTCAATAACCCACATGCCTGAAACAACATATTCATTAATTACATCTGTGACAAAGCACTGACAAAATAAAGAGATAATGTTGTTGCAATAACAGCAAACCATATTATTTTAATGTCATTAAATTTTCATGAATACAATCCATTAGCATGTCCACATCATAAAATTGTTTGTAACTGGTTCTTGGTATTTTGCACAGTTTTTCTGCAAAGTAAGATTTTTGCAAATTAATTTCCTCATCAAATATAATTAACATTTTATGGTTGGTTAATGCAATACTTGCAGTAATTATATTTCAAAATTTTATAAGAACACTTACAAACTGACGAGATCAGTACAAAATTCCCATCCTGTGGACTCAATATTGACAATCCTGTTTTTGCTCACAGACCTGGAATTGAACAAAAAATAAAATGATAGAATTTTGTGCATATTAACATGCAAAAAAATGTCAGAGAGAGAGTTCAAAACTACTGGAGACTGACCTTCATCTATTCAGGATCAATTAAATAAGCAAAATGGTTAAAAGATATACAACCAGATGTAATTGTCAAGATCATAACAGGGTCAGCATAGGGTAAAAATATATTTTGTGCATTAACATGCACACAGTAAAATTAACATTTAACAGATCAGGGTACCAGACAAAGACCAAAAAAATCACGTGACAACACATTTATTCCTTCCTTTACGAAGAAGGCATTTCATCCACTCAACAAAAATTTCAACAGCATAATTAAATCACATATAGTTAGCAACACCTGAACAAATCATTACCAAACATTAACATGTCATCATGTAAACGGAGATGTATTATTTTAGAAGAAAGTCGGTTATTGTACTCGACGACATTGGGTAAGGTGGATGGGGGGACTTGCAGATCAATTTTATGTAGAAAAGACTCAAATAAACGTCATAACCGATAAGGAGGTTACTCAGCAGCAGTGGGAAAATGGAAAGAGAAAGATATATGTACCAAGATTTAAATGGTTTTGCAATATGTATGACAAGAATACCTGCTCACATATTACACTTATGCCAAGAATAAGAACTATTAATGTAAATTCAGTCGAAAAAAGCCTCTTAATATAACAAGAACCTTTTAATAATTAATGTAACTTTTAAATGAAGATATTAAATGCTTAGAAGTACTACATACATTACACATACTTCTCACAAAAACTTGTCCCCCCCTGGAAAGGCCACCCGTCTTATAAACCACTTCCCAGTGCAAAAAGGGGTGGCCATATAAGACGGGGATCACTGTACTTTGTTTTTATTCGAATACCGCTGACACTGATGTGCTGTTGCATGACGAATAATGAACAAATTGGATGTATCTGGTGGATGACAACATGGCTGAATTATTTCTAAAGTGATGCAACTACCCATGTACATTTAGTCTTCCTCTCATATACATGTTTGCATGGTAGCACTGTGGAAAAAACTCTGCATTCTGCTTCAGTACTCAGACAGTGAGGGATTTTACAGGTGTGTGAATCCTTGGCCTGGTTACCTATGCCATCCCTCATAATCTATTCCAAGCTTTGAAGAAAACCCACTGAGCCAGGTAATGGAAAATGAATGAATTTCATGTACTGTACATACTCGCTAATAAAAAGGGTCCAACTGCAAAACCGCACATGCCTAGATCTGCTGTCACATAATGCGCTGGCAGATCAGGGTCTGTGCAGTCTGTTAGGCTAGTTAGTAAAACAAACATGGAACCTGATCTGCAGATGCATTATGCTATGGCAGATCTGGATCTTTGATTGTTTTTGCATTTTACCCTGACTTATAAGCAAGTACATACATGATATGTATGGCTTGGAAATAATTCCAACATTCAATAGGACAAGGGAGATTCTTGGGGTACAAGCATATGCAGATTTACGATTTTACCCTCAAGTGAGATTCTTGGGGTACAGGCATATACAGATTTACAACTTTACCCTCAAGTGAGATTCTTGGGGTACAGGCATATGCAGATTTACAACTTTACCCTCAAGTGAGATTCTTGGGGTACAGGCATATGCAGATTTACGATTTTACCCTCAAGAATGAATGATAATGAAACAAGTTCAGTACTGAGAGTTGACACCTAAATTAAGCATACTGGATACTAATAAGCTTTCAATGTATAGGATACTGGATATTAATATAGATTTCCAAGTATAGGATACTGGATACTAGTACAGATTTCAAGGTATAGGATAACAGATACTAATACAGATTTCAAAGTATAGGTTATTTGATACTAATACAGATTTCAATTTATAAGATACTGGATACTAATACAGATTTCAATTTATAAGATATTGGATACTAATACAGATTTCAAAGTACAGGATACTGGATACTAATGCAGATTTCAAACTACAGGATACTGGAGATTAATACAGATTTCAATGTATAGGATACTGGCTACTAATATAGATTTCAATGTATAGGATACTGCATATTAATACAGATTTCACTTTATAGAATACTGGCTAATAATACAAATTTCAATGTATACAAGTCTGGCTACTAAAACAGATTTAAAATCTGGACCTTGTGCACAAACTGATAGAAAAAGACAAGATGGTAGACAAAAGGGACACTGATAAACAGCCCAAAGCTTGCAGCTAGCAGTTTTCTGTTAGTCTGAGGCTAGTAAATTTCCTATTGGACTAGCAGTTTTGTTAGTCTGAGACTAGTGAATTTTCTATTGGACTAGCAGTTTTCTGTTAGTTCGAAGCTAGTAAATTTCCTATTGGACTAGCAGTTTTCTGTAAGTCCAAGGCTAGTAAATTTCCTATTGGACTAGCAATTTTCATTTTTCATTAGTCATGTATATAGTAAAGTTGTATTTGTCACCAGTCGTCCATCAATGATTCAGCAGGACCAGTAAATGTATCAAGCTACTAGTTGTTCTGGCTATAACAAAAAATATTTTATTCTAGGCATGCAATCACAAAGCGATATACTTTATTTTCTTTCATTTTTTTAAAAAATTAAATTCTTTCTGCTGTACAAATAATTAAAAATAATAAAACATTCTCATTATTTTGGTATCTAAACTTTGCTAAAATTTTAATAAAGAAATAAGTTCTCTGATCAAAATTTTAGAGGGCACACAAACAATTATAATTTAAGTGGATTGATGTAAATGAAAATTCTGAGACAATACAACAGATTATGGCTCTGAATCACATCTCACTTGTTTAGATTTAATTCAATGGTACCTCAAAACTCGGGTAAGAAATGTGCTGACAATTAGCATGAATTCCTATTAAAAAATACAACAGTAATTTATAAAATCAAAACTGGGAAAAATTTCTAATACACAAGACACTTTCCCTATCTAAATAAACAGGTAACTGGTGTAATACATCCAAAATATTTCCAACAGTGACTAGGCATAAGGTCTACGCTCCATATCAAGTAATATACCTTTCCAAAAAGTTAAGGCTCATTTATATTTTTTTAAAAAGGGAGGGGGCTAAAGAGATCAGTTGATAACATATATTTTTAATTGTTAGTAGTCAGATGTCCCCAAATTCTTGCCACATCCAAAGTTTCCATCTCTGCTATGAGCTGTCTTAAAGTGTTTATTTTAAGATATTGTAATAAGCATTGAAAAGTGATCTCTCTTGGCCTGCCTGGGAGATGTCATGCATGCAAGGTAGGACAGTGAACCAATGACTATATATAATCACCTATAAATCAAACCAACTGCAAACAACATAGACAATGATAATCTGCTCTCGCAATATGTGCTAGCACATCTGGGTATGTGTTATTTGAAATGGATGATTCACTTCTACAGCATTCTCATCTTTTGAAGCACTGACTCAAAATCACATGGATATATCAATGCAACAATATAATACAAAATGTGTCATAAAACCAGGTGGCTATATTATTACAATTCTGTAAAACAGGAGCTTTTTAAGCCAAATTCCAGCAGTTAATAGGAAGGCTAAAATGTGTCTTTAGTAATTATGTCTTATTAAAAATACCTGCATGGTCAGTGATTATAATATTTTGAGTGACAGATGTCTTTTGACTTTTTTCTCTTTCTTTAAAAGAGAAAATTCGCTTACGTGGGGGGAACACGAAATATCTACCAATTTAATAAAATTTCTATACTGATAACTCTAGTGAGCAAGTGGCTTCTCGTAATTGTCAATTAATGTTATGCTATGTTTGATTTATATGTAATATGACAAGACTTCTGGAGTCCCACCTTCAGGTACTTAAATAAACAAAAACTGTATTCCACAAGAAGAGTAGCTATCCACAAAGAAACATACATCACGTTGTCATCTTAAATATCTGTGGTAATATCTAATTCAAAGCAAGAGGAGAGAATAAACAAGGGTAGAACCTGACAGCTCAGTGTGGCTTAATTTATTTGTACAGTATAAATAAGATACACTGCTATTAAGTTATCAAGGTGTAAATAGCTGTAATAGAATGAAGCAGGACTGAAATGTTTCACACTGGGATAGAAGCCCATGTAAAAGAAAAGACTGAATATGCAAAAACTTGAGTGAAATGAACAAGAAGAGTTTAATTCTTGTATTAATGATAAAGAAGATTTGAAATCTAATGATACAAATCACTGTATGAAATCATATTAACATGTGCCTTAGAAAACTTGTGAAAAGGGCAAATTAATTTTATTGGCATGGGGGAAGGAACATGAGTGCTAATAGTCATGAATTCTAGCCCTTTAATAATTCATCATCCTTCAATGGATGGGAGAAACTTTTCTGCATACATAACATGATCATTTTTTTAACCTTAGAAAAGCACTTAATCAGAAACCCCATGAAGCCTTCTCAGTCTAATAAAATGTTATTGCTGACTATTGAAGAAAAGTTAATTCTGAAGATTTTCCCCAGCATGTTTTCATAATCAGAACTCTTCCAACATACCACAGAGAGTTGTTGATTAATCAAAACTTAAGATCGGAAGGTATGGGGAACGTTTCCCACCTGGCAAACAGCTCACTAAAAATTGTCAAAATTATCAGTCAGATTTCTGTCAAAAACCATTTTACCCCATCTAATTTGCAGGAGGATGTTTGCAGTAATCAAATACAGCATGGCTAGAACTTTGCTTTTGCTTTCAAAAAAAAGGAGATATCTATTCACACAATGTGCTATAATGAAAAATTCAGAGCTGTCTTGCAAGACTCAGTCACTGAAGGGGAAAGAAAGCTGGCAGGGGATGGCTTCCTGATGAGGTTCACACAACTCTCAGACAGAAAAATAACAAGCTACCACAAATGATCCACTGCAAAAGGCCTTGTGGACTGATTCTCAGGAGCCTCATTAGGAGACTGGTTTATTTTTCCAAACACTTTCTGGGATATGGAAAACAGGAGTTTAGAACAACAACATTGGAGTGCTTATGGTGAGAAGCTATGCCTGTAAAACATGTTTGACAAAGTAATTAATCATATGCTAAACATAGGTTTTGAAGCTTTGGTCTGGGCAAGTTTTTCTCTCCTGCTTTTTGTAACTACTGTTTCAAACAGAAGATGTGTTCTTCCCCGTTACTACTAAGCATTTCACAGATTAAGTAATTTAATTTGCCGAAGATCAATTACTTATGGAATGTGGTTGAGGTATGGAAAAGATAATTAAACCTATTATATACTGCTTTTAAATTCAAAACTAGACAATCTTCAAAGGTTTGGATTATCAGTTGATATATTAAATTCTCAATGGAGAATTTAAAAATAAAAAATAAATAAAAATATACTTAAAAAAAAACATTCCAAAGAATTATTACATAGGATAAATTCTGACATAGCAGTGAGAAGATTTTTGTATTTATCAATAACTTTAAAAAAAACATTGTTCAAGAAGTTTACTGAAAAAAAATGTATTCACATAAATTTGTTCATGGGAAAGCTACAAATAGTTTCCAACATTCTCACAACTATGTAATACCACTGCAACATTTACTAAATTGATGCAAATTACTTGTTATCATGAAGTGTGAAAATCCCTGTGGGGTGCCTCCTCACTAGACTCTAATTGGCCCAGCTGTTCCTCTCTAATCAGTTCAAACAGAGTCCAGCTGCTTTAATGGCAGAGCCTACACACATGCATATTCCAGGTTTCCCTTGCTGCCCTTTTAATCTATGCACAAATTTAATTTCAGTCTTGGGGACACGTTATCAATACAAGGTAGTTATTGTCTGCTACTGTCAGCAAGATTGTCTTCAACATGTGTATAGGTAAATGAATATTGCCTTGATATTATGTTGAAGATGTGCCATACATATACTCACTTATAAGTTAAGCCCAACTGCAAAACAACAAAGCTCCCAATCTAATGTAGCACCGTGCACCTACAGCTCAGGGTCTATCTTGTGTGTTTGACTAATTAATCCTAACAAACTGAACAGACCCAGACATGCCCAGCACATTATGCAATGACAGATCTGGGTTTTGTACAGTTTACAGTTGGACTTGTCTAATAAGATAGTATATACAGTAACCTATCACTGCAAGTCATATGGTAAAATAATAAAGATATCCATTTATGTGCTTTTCTGAAGGTGAAGGATGCCGGAGGTTATGCATGGCACACATTTGTCCAATAAAGAGAACATGCCATGTGCCATGTATCTGTTTCCCTTGTATACACCTGCATTAACATGAAATCTACTGGTAAGTTGAATAAAAACAAGAACCTTGGATTTATTTTTGATCATTTTCATGAAGAAAAGTGGAAATAATTAACAAAAGGTGAAGCATCTGTACTCATTATAAACTGGAATAAAAATGCAACTAAGACAGGATGCACTGATTAGGTGAATAAAGTTAACACTGCAATATACAATGCTAACAAAATTCCTTAAAACAGTGGCTAGGTTGTCACTGGAGCTTCCCATGTAGTTAAAAAAATACTGATATGTTTGATTATTTAATGTACCGAAGAATGACTGCACTCTTTGACCCCTATTCAACTTAGTCAACATCTATTACTATTACTACGACCTTAATTGCCATCTTTCACAAAAAATAGTTCTTACAAAGAAGTTTGATAAATCACTAAATTATGCACTTCCACATATTCCTTTGTTAAAAATGTAGTCCTTTACATCATTTATGCAGCCTGGAAAACAAATTACACCTGTAAATGTCAGTGACTTTTGCATACAAATCTGGTGCCTTTTGTTTCATGTTGTTTGAATGGCACATCCAACATGTTATTGAGTATGCCATGCCCATGAAATGAGAACAAGACAACAGCACAAACCCCTACATTTTTAATCACCAAATATGTTGTTTTATTAAAGTTAATTGCCATTTAAAATGTATGATAGCAATTTATGACTTTGTTGATTGCAAGCACCCATATATAGTGCTGCTGTCACATTTTATGTGACAAAAAGTTTCATGAAATGTAAAGTGAGTGAACAGAAATACATGCTAGCTAAAAAGATATTTTCAGGTATTTTTATTTAAAAAATACAGCAAACAAAGCATAAAAAATGAAATTTTAGTTTAGAAAATATCTGAAAAGAAAGCAAATGCAATTTGAATTTCTTGAGTGAAAGTCTACAAAAATGCAGGCACAGTAAGACTCAATGATTGCTAATAATAACTTTAATTCTAAACAGGCAATTGCAGGGAAAATATACTGCTGATGTTTTTTGGACAAAAATGTTCCTAATTTTGGGACTTGAAAATAATTTTAGTGTTTCAAATTGAAATACATGTACCATTATTTTACACCAGAATGTAACAATTACTGCGGGTAAAAGATGGCTGGATTTTCTATTATAATCAATGAACAATGACACCTATTATAACCAACTAGTCCCAACAAAAAAACTGCAAGAAAAATGATTCCAAAATTGAAACTTTTCTTCTTTATCTATGCAAACATTGGGCTAGTTACAGAAATTACACTTGCCCATCAATGACTTTTAGTTGCCCAAGTATAAATGGCCAAGGAATTGTTATCCCCTGACCATGTCACAAACAATATATACCTGTGGCATAATTCTGTGTCACACACAGTAAATCTTAATGTCTGTTTGGAAATGTTCCTGTTTATTTTCAGATGTTTATCAAAAGAAAACAAAATAACATCATCCAAAATTAATCACAGCATAATGTGATTTAATTCCAAGCAATAGATCTAATGTAATATCCAATTTTGCTGGAAGCAGATTTGGTCAAATTAAAACTGAAAGTACACTGTAGATTGTTTTTGTTGTTTAACAGCACATCAACAGAAGAAAGACTGTATCATGGCAAGGCAATCGGTGTATGTCTTTCCAAAGGATGCAACAAAGTGGTCATCCTAGCCAAGTTTGGGCAGGAATAATACCCACTCCTTTCTGATCTGAATAGCAGCAAATGGTACACATAAGCCACTAGTTTAATATGTTTACCATGTTTCATGGATGTATCCTGAAGGTTTAGCAGTTATGCTGTGGAAACAATGACATTAGAAATCCAACAAGTATACCAAAAATATCCGAAAGACATCTTAAACAGTATTGGAGTTTTGCCCTGGAAACAAAAGTGCAGTTTTGCCCTGGAAACAAAAGTGCAGGTAATGGTTGGAAGGATGGACTGACAAACAGACAAATATTAAAATAATGAAACTGAAGAATTGTGAATAGCAGAAGACACATCAGGACCAACTATCTGGAAGTTTTGGAATTATCCTCGGGGATACTAAGATATGTCCTCTGGAACACTAAAGTATGAAAGAAGGATGGTATCCATTAATATGACACTACCTTCCCACCCATGGTACCCATCCCACTCCCAACTTCATAAATCCAGGGTCAGTGTTTTGCCCACAATGAAGAAAGTGGAACTGAACTACTGTATATACTTGCTTATAAGGCAAGTCCAAATGCAAACTGCAAAAAATCAGATCTACCACCACATTATACGCCAGCAGATCTGGGTCTGTGCAGTTTAACAGGAGTAATCATTAGAACAAATAACACACCTTGATCTGCAGGTGCATTATGCCATGGGAGATCAGAATCTTTCCTATTTACAATCTGACTCAACTTATAAATGAGTATATATGGTATGTCCCCCACCCCCACCCCCGTTCTTGAGCTATGCTGAACAGAAGATTGTTGGACCAATGAACAGATGGTGAAAGTCTTTGCTTTAAGAATGCAGCATCTCAATGTTGATCTCAAAGAAGGATAATGAAAGTAAATTAAAGATACTTACAGGTGTCTTAAACTTTCTAGTCCATACAGCCAGCTCCTACTTAAGACTGTGATATTGTTGTAATCCAGTTGTCTGAAATAGCAAAGACAATAGCTAGCATTGATGGATAGCATATGAATGTTTTCACTTGATGTACCTATAACTAGAGTCCAACTGCAAACAACACAGACCTAGATCTACCATCTCATAATGAGTTGGCAGATCAGGATCTATGCAGTTTGGAGTAATTAGCAGATCACCTTGATCTGCCAGCATATAATGCAATGGCAGATCATGGTCTGTGTTGTTTGCAGTTGGACTCGACTTGTAAAGAAGCAAAAAATTGCACATATCTCAGCAATATCTTAAATGTTTATAAAGATGTACATACATCAGTTTTTGAAAACGTTTTTCCAGCAGCACAGGAAATCCCATAGAGTTTTAATCAAACCCAAAGTATCAAATCTACACTCGTTTTGTTTCTAAAACATTTCAGTTACTTTAAATGTTTTCCTCAATGTTGTTTAGTTGATTTTGTTTGGTTTATGGGTTTAATGCTATTCTTCAGAACATAATATACTATACATGGCAGCCAGTCTATTTGTTGATGAAAGAGCCTGGGAAGAATCATCCACCCATGGGATGATACTGGCAAGCTTTCTCACTTACCCATACTGGTTGAGCCAAAACTTGTACTAGCACAATGGTGAGATGTGCGAGTTATCTTTAAAGGCATGTACCCTGGACCACCCAGCTAACATGGAGCCCTTGTGAAGCTGAAGACTTTTCGAACCTATATCATTACTACTTATTAAAGATCTTTTAATCACTCACAAGATATATAAATAAATAGGTTACAAGAACAATTTAAACTTGTCTTCTTTTTTCTGAGGTTGTTATAACTTTGGGGTGAATCATGCAGGTTATGAGAGTAGAAAGTTCCAATGCCAACCAGCAAGCCATAAGAGGCAACAGACAGAGGAATCCTTTTTTGCTTGACATGTCAGTTTGGATGCCCTCACTAATCAGGTCCGACTTTTCAAAAGAGTCAAGTTCATATAAAAAAAATTGACCATGTATTTTTAAATGATTTTACTCTTTAAAAAATCTTGTATGCCACTTTTTTGTTGGGGGAGATGCCTAAACCTACTAGGCACTCTATACACAGTTCATGAACTACAGGTGCTACAATATATTATTTCACAACGTATCAGTTACATTTGATGTAATGATGAAACAAAACACCAATGCATATGGATAACTGTTACATCGCATTATACAGTGTTTTTAATGCCTACTAAGTAGCAGATGCAGGCATATCCAAAGCCTTCATAAAGTGTAATGAATATTTATTAATAACATAAGGCCCAGGTGTGGTAAAATACTACACGTGTTCATCTAATGAAAATGAATAACATTTATATAACTGACCAGTCAGGGTTTACAACTCCACCATAATGCAGATGGATCCATGATTACCACCCACCACTATGCAGCCCATCCCAAGATTACCACCACACCCACAGCATTGTCCGTGAGTTACAAGTACTTCATAGCCTGACAGGTTGGAGTCTTTATTTGACAATTTTGGTGAGGCATTCGAATAAAAATGTCTAGTTTATATATCATCATGTAGGTAACTTAACAATCACAGGTGCAAATTCAAAACTGCCTTTACTATGGTCACCTGAGAAAGCAAAAACAGTAGACAACACTCCCCAACTTTTCAAAAGTACCTATTTACTTTTAATCAACCATAAATCTTTAACATTTGGATGAAAACCAATCTTTTCATGACTCATGGTCACCTGAGAAAACTCAACTTACAACAGCTGCAAAAACTCTTTTTTTTCTCTCTCTCTCTCTTCTGCTAGCTTCCCTCCAGTTTTTCAGAAAGAACCAGAAGTGTGCTTCCAGGATTCAATGCTATTCTTGGAACCATGCACAAAATTTACTGCTTTGATGTTGCCTGCACCTTCACCCTCAATAATCTTGCCTATGACTGAACTTTCTTTGTCCTATTCTTATCTTTGGGATCTCTGATGACACACAGTGAATTTGTCTAAAGCAATTTCATTGCTGACCAAATAAGTATAGATTTTTTTTTCTACATCAAAGATATTCCCTTCTTCATGAGATTCTAAAATTCTGCCAAAAGTGTCCGCCACACTCATCTCACTACAAATCTTAAATATAGTTGAATCCAAGGCAGTGATGATTTCTAAGTACCAACAATACATACAGCCCTTATTACAATCACAGGTGCTCGAAACGAGCTTCATGTTAAGAAGAAAAAACAATAATCTGAAGGAATAAATCATACATAGTGACAAAAATACCTTAGATTACCCCCATGACCCGTTCTGAATTAGGACCCTCTCTATCATAATATATAAGAGAGAAGGTATGGAAATTCCAAATATGTTGTTCCACCCATGACCCTCGATTTTCTTCTGCTATTCCGTCTTTAAAGGCACACGACCATACTATATGGCTTGTTTTACTCCTGAGATATTGTTCTATCCATCAAGCCATCATTGACTTTTCTGCGTTGTACCAAACTGAAGTTACGGGCTTCAAAACGTGCAATTTTTGAGAATTTTTGGCTTATGGACAAGTGCGTGCACATGTGAAAACCGGTGAAAAGAGGTACATGTACCATCTTTTCAACTCTATGGTGCATACCTTCTTGAATTACAGAACAGTGGTCGATGCAAAAGTAAGCTTTTACTTACCACTAACTCAATTCAACTTTAGGAATCTTGTTCCATGCAAGAATTAGACATTGTCTTCTTCACTGCACATACATTTGACTCTATTTTCAAAATAGGTAAACTATGCGGCACACACATCAACGCCGAAATATGATTGGCTCAAAAGGTTATACTTAAATAATATCCATGGATCAGGGAATCGTTTCACGATAAAGACTATTGTATCCTGGCAAAATTAGGTAATAACATGATCGCATCATGTTAGGAATCATCTGAATGTGTTAAATTAACGACAGTGTACATTAAAGTATAACCTTTTAAGCCATTCATATTTCGGCGTTGACATGTGTGCCGCATAGTTTACCTATTTTGAAAATAGTTGCATGTATACAATGTATTGTATATGCAGTGAAGAAGACAATGTCACGTTTGGAACGACATATTTGGAAGTTCCGTACCTTCTCAGGTATATAATATGATAGAGAGGGTCCTAATTCAGAACGGGTCATGGGGGTAATCTAAGGTATTTTTTGTCACTCTGTATGATTTATTTCCTTCAGATTTTTGTTTTTTTTTCTTCTCGACATCAAGCTCACATCGAGCACCTGTGATTACAATGTAGTCAAGGTCCACAACTGACAACTGCATTATGTACTAAATTGTGTGATTGTAATAATTTTACTTTATTTAAATTAACATCTCTTCATTTTATTGTATTTTTGCATTTAAATTTTTCCAATAATACTGAAAAAGAAAATAAATATACATACAATAATTAGATTCATGTTCTTTTCTTTCAACCTCTATACTGTAATACATTTGAAATACCAATTTAAATACAATGATTTAATTTTAATAACAGTCCATGGTGGTACAATGCTAAATAATGAGAACAACTGAAAGCAACATTATGTCAGTGTGTACACTCCTGTGTAAGCTACCATCTCTTATAACCAAGCCCCTCAGGTGACAAATGAAGATGGGGCAAACTGCATAGTGAATGACTTATTTAAGAAATTTGTATGTGTCGGAGTTAGTTGGGGAAAAAGTGACATGTGTTTGATTTTTTTATTTTATTTGCTACAACACAATGTAACTGTCACCTTCTAAGAAAATCATATTTGCAAAACAAATAGAGCTTTCAAAATAAAACAAAGATGAATGAATGCAAAGAAATCAAAATGTACCTAATTTTCAGTTTATCCTGTAATAGGGAGAAAATGTGATTTGTTTTTAAACCATGCTGAACATCATTCTGCTGATGTGTGTAAAGTAATGAACATCTGGCAGTATCTACAGTTAATGGATTCAGTTTCATGATAATTTCTGCTGCAACTAGAAAGTAAGGTATCAGCTGGCAGCTGACAGCTACTAAATGTAACATACCCACTGAGAATAGACTGGCAAATGATAGAAAACCCTTGTAATGAAAGAAAGCTGGACTTGTTAAGATTGATCCTGCTGGAAAGGTGTTCAGTGGAAGAGACACTGGTAATGTTACATCTAAAACAATGCTTGCAAAAGTAATCTTTCTTAATTGAAACCACATAGTTACTGCTCATTCGAGAGGACCTTTTCTTCAAACAATGGCATGGATTCATACCACAACTGTATCCTTTCTAACCAAAACAACCATCTCAGCAGTCTTCATCCTGTTTAAGGTATGCCAGATAAGCAGAATTTTGCTTATAACATGGCTATGTTATGACTGCACTGTCTAACAATGATATTCAGAGGGTACATAATCATTGCTTAAACAGAACTTGTCTGGGCAAAAAGCAGCTGAATGGAAACAAAGTTGATGTGTAAGCCACATGGTGGTATCTTGCAAAATGGCAAAACCTTCCAATTTGGAGGTTAACAACATCTCTGATGACTGAATTCAACTCCAAGCCAGTGTACTACATGTCAAAATAACACTTGGCGAGAATGAAGTCATTAACAACCAACAGCAACTTCACAGAAACCAAGAGTCTATGAGCTTACAAAGAAATCTAATTTGATAGTATTTAACTCAATTGTGTAGATGGGCCAATGGAAAAACAAGAGTATCATAAACAATAAACTATATGCCTGCCATGCAGTAAATAAGATTACACTTCTTTTAATAATATAAAAATCAAAAATCTCCTTTCTTGGATATTTGAAATCAATCCAAAATCAGGTGTCCTCCACAAAATTCTGGTCAAAGCAACAAGTTATTTTGTGGTAACTATTTCTCTTGCTTCAGTGACAATTATATCTATCCAACTGATCTCAAAGTTCACAGGATCCATTTTTGTCTCAAATATAAGCCATCCACAATGTTTTGTCATGGTCTGTGGCATAGGACCAGAGTTATTTTGTTAGAAAGCCCTTTTCCTTTTTTAATTCCCCCTGATCTTGACCTCTGAACTTTTAAATCCAAAATCAAGACGTGTCTTCCTCATCTCAAATGTAAGCCATCTATGAAGTGTAGTCAAGGCATGTGATATAGAACTTATGCAATTTTATTTAAATAGGTTTTTTCTTCTTCAGTCCCTGTGCCTTGACCTTTGACTTTTTGACCCCAAAATGGATGGATGTCTTCCTTCTCTCAAATGCAAGCAATGCACAAATTATGGTCCAAGTAGACGAAAAAAGAACTTATGATGAAGAAACTATCTAATTTAGAGTCACCCTGATCTTAGGAAAAGATCCCCCAATATCAATAGGTGTCTTTCTCACCTCAAATGCAAGCCATTTACAACAAATGTTCAGTGAAGATATCTGGTATACAAAATCAAGTTATTGTGTGGAATATGTTTTCTTCTTACAATCTCAATAATTTCTTCCTTGTCCCTAATACAAGCTACTTTCCAAGTTTGGCAATGGTAAATGGAGGATAACTTGTGCAGAAAGGAAACATGGAATCAATGGACCAAGAACATAACCTGATAAACTCTGCTTTTTGGAAGACAGATAACAAGAATTCTGTAGATGATGTGTCTCACCTGTTAAACTGGGCATAATCTACAAACCTTGCAAAGTCACCAGAACAACAAAAGTAGGTCAATGTGATCTATTTAGCCCATGGTGAGATTGATCACTCAAGATAAATGCACTTGCCAGTTTCACAACTGTACATGCAAGTGTATCAGAGATACTGCACTAAATGCAATAACTAAACTATAATCAGTGGAGCATGAAAAATAGATCACATTACCTACTGTGATAAGTATTAATCTCTACAATGAATAAACCCATTGAGTTTCAGAAAGATACAAGTGTAAAGAAACTCCGCTAATGTGAAAACTTTATGCTGACAAATAAACAAACACCACCATCAGACAAATTATACCTGTATTTCACCTGTACTTTACAGTAAAATGGAAGGCATTGCCAGGTGACTGATATCATGGTATGAAACATTTTGGTCTCTCTTTTTAAAACAAATCCGAATAGATAACTGTCCTAGACCTGACACCTTGAGTGGAACAAAACTCAGGATGCCAAATATGATCAGTGTTTGTGGCCATTTATTTACAAAAACTTTACCAAGGAGCAGGCATCTCTGCTGTCTTGTGCTATTGACTTAACATGAAAAATGTATGGTACAGTCAATCCATGAAAATCTTAATATTTCCATTTCTTCTTTTATGCTGATATTTAGTGTTAATTTTAATGTGCTAAATATCAGCATTAAAAAAAATAATAAGGAAAAATGATAGATTTTCAAGGTATGAATGTGGTCCTCTCAGAATTTCTGCATCACTTTTGCTCTCTTTGAAAAAGGCATAGTCATCATGAATAGAAATGTTTTGGGGGATTTTGTGGCTTTTTTTAAAATAGACATTTTTGGTTTTAAAAAATCCGAAATTTGGAATTTTAAAAAAAATTCAGGATCATCCAAAGTAGACCGCTCCGGTGGCCTAGTGGTTAGAGCGTCCGCCTCGGATGCGGGAGGTCGTGGGTTCGATCCCTGGCCGAGTCATACCAAAGACTTACAAAAATGGTACTAACAGCTACCTCGCTTGGCACTCAGCATTAAGAGGTTAGTGTTAGGACTGGTCGGTCCGGTGTCAGGATAATGTGACTGGGTGGGACATCATGCTACATGTCTGCGGCATGATGCCCCAGTGCTAGACATCACTATAAACTGCCACATTGCAGACATCGTAGCGACATGACTGAGAAATTGTTAAAGCTACGTTAAAAATCCAAATCACAACAACAACAACATCCAAAGTAAATCAGGATAAGTGGCAGGTCTGCTTACCTGTTCTCTATTAATTTATTTATTCTTCATAACAAATGGTGCTGAGAAAAGGCATAAGGTGCTTTGCCCGAGTCTCTATTATTGCCAACCTATCTTGTATACAGTGGGTCCAAACCTGCAAATTTACTATGAAAGAGTACTTACAGTGTTTGTATCTTTTCAAGGCCCCAAAATGTGCCATCAGAGAGACGACTAATAGAATTCCGTCGTAGCTTCAGGACCTGCAAATTTTCCAACCCTTTAAAGGACAATCCCTCTATTTCCTCCAAAAAGTTTTTTGACAGGTCTCTGTAAAAATAAAAAACAGCACAAAAGTATTAATCCTTTGAAGATCTATATGTCACTATAGTTTCAGCCTATAAAACAAGGAATGAAATTAAAATATTCTGAGAGCAGAAACTATGTTGTTTTTCTTCCCCACAATTTCTTTATATCCAAATAGTAAAATATTTCTCAAATGTCTGTCATCAAAATAGCTTTTTAAACATTTAATTTCCATTTATTACACATTTTTGCAGACCCTTTTAATATATTATTTTGGAGCAAACATCTGAATTTAATTCTTCTGAGGTAAATAATTATAGATTACTGCATCTGTATGGGAAAATATGAACGAGTTTTGGGATGGAATACTGCACGACCTTGAAAGTGCAGTATATCCTTCTGACAATACATGCTCATTTTTTTTATTCTACCAAAGGTTTAATTATATAAACACAATACACTACAAGAAACAACGTAAATGAATGTATGCCGCATTCCAAACTAAATACACAAGCGCATATTCATCATTACACAAATCAACATTTTACTGTGCACATAACTCCGCCCATATAAATTTGAACTTAGTAGCGCGCTCAACAAAACATTCGAAAGAAAATGGCTTGTCAAGTTAAAATTGAAATCTGGAGTCATATTGTGAATGAATGTGCATTGCAACAACTTTTCCATTTGATCTGGAAAGAATAGATTTTGGTATTTTTCTCGATTCTAGGAAATTTCGTGATTATGGACTGGATTTGTATGTGACGATTCCACATGAAATACGTGAGATTTAATAAGCTAGGAAGAAACGTTGACATCTGCAAAATGTGTTTCTGTTTCTGTCATTGAATGTTTGAAATCATAATGTGGGAAAAATATGAAGTCTTTCAATTGCAATTATCAAAAAGACACTATGGAATTTAATGCTTATTTCGAGTGCAGTAAGGAGGATGCAATTGCACTTATCATCAAAATTACAGCATAATTTTAAAATGTGTAATCCAAACTGAAAACCTATGACATGGCTCATGTAATTCGGATTTGCAGAATTAAGAAAATACATTTTGAGGAAATTCAGGATGTAAAACTATAAGTATATTTTATTTTGCCATTCTTATCACCAGCTAAAGAAGAGAGTATATACTTGTCACTTGTATGTTATTTGTAAGGACCTTATCTTGCATCTGTTATATAATGTAGCTAGCCTAAATCCGTAACATTGTATCAACATAGAATGTGCCAAAGCAGCTGGTATGTGGCAGTCCACGAAACATGTTTTAGTTCATTCAGAAATAAATTTAAACAACCACAACATAAAGAGCCTCTTATGCGAGTGTACATGATTTGTGTACAGTGATTTGCTGGCGTCTGCGTCCATTGTTTGTTTACAATAGAAAGTAGTTCCTTTATGCACGTGAATGCTATATATGTATTGTCGCCTGAGTTCAGTATCGGGTAATAGTGAACAATTCTGACAATGTAAAGTTAACGGGGGAAAAACTGAGCATATAATAATTTATTTTATTATTCATATGCTTTGATTGGGAAAAAACAAATGCAGTCAGTGGCTTAACCCTTTCCCATCAGAGTTACAAATCAGCATTCTAAATATCATTTTCATATATGCAGTGCTGAATTAAAAGAAAAGGCAAAGACTTGATGTAACAATATAAGAAAAAAATGCAACAGTTTTTAAAGCAGAGAGTGCAGCTGAAAACGTAGACAGTAGTTCAGCTGTTGGCTGATTGATAATGAGATTGCTGCTATATGATAATCCCAAAGCTATAATAGATTCCAATAATAGTCTTAATGCATGTACGACTTAATGACCAACTAGCAGATGGTTTAGCATTTCAAAATCTATTGTAACTTTATACTGCACATGTTACTGACTGGTTTTAATGTCTTAAATAAATCCGGATGATAACCCACCCCCCAAAAAAACAAAAAACAAATGGCACTGCAAAGCCCAATAAAGTCTCCTTTTGACTTCATTCCCTACCATGCCATATGTTTTGTGTACTACACAGACCAAGTTTTGACTTCATTCCCTACCATGCCTTATGTTTTGTGTACTACACAGACCAAGTTTTGACTTCATTCCCCACCATGCCATATGTTTTGTGTACTACAGAGACCAAGTTTTGACTTCATTCCCTACCATGCCTTATGTTTTGTGTACTACATAGACCAAGTTTTGACTTCATTCCCTACCATGCCATGTTTTGTGTACTACACAGACCAAGTTTGCTTTAGTTTTGTGGGTTTAATGCTATTTTTCAGCATACAATAAATAGGTTATGGATGACAACCATAGGCTATACATGGTGGCCAGTTTATCTGGTTGAGGAAGAACCCAGAAAAACGCTGGGAAGAACCACAGATGCACAGGAAGGTACTAGCAAGCTTTTTCACATACCCATGTAGGTACTACAAAGACCAAAACATTTTACTCTGGCCATCATGAGTGAGCAGGCTGAACAATGATTACATCAAACATTATTAAGTTAAAATATTAGTTTTCTTCTGATAGATATTTCAAGGTCTGGAAATCAGCCTTGTCTCAGGTTATATGCAGATGTATGCTGATAAAGACATCATGAAACTAAGATGTCAAAACAAGTATAGGACAACACTGAAAAGAAATGATAATGAATCCAAGTTCTCCTGTTTCCAAAAAAAGTTTATTTTATTTATCATTACACAAAAGAAATTATTACACATTACAACAGTCAAACACAGCACATAAAGATTTAACGGTGGAAAATACCAACTTCAGATTGCTCTTCTCGGTGCTAGACATTTACGTTACAAAAGTTTTGAACTTTTGAGTGTGATTGGAATAAATACACTGTATCCTTGCTGACAAGTAAAAGAAGAGTATAAAATTAAAAATAGCAAGCATAAAAAGAGCTCTCAAATTTTTTTCTTCTGCAGAATTTGGAAGATGCAGCACCAGTTACAATTCACTATGCCATCTTAAAAACTACTATAACAATGGACATTGTTTTGTTGGAACACTATACAGAATATGAGAGTCAATGAAGCAATCATGTGCTGTCATTGGACATTAAAGTACAAAAGGTCCAACAGCTGAACTGCTCCATTTTTTAAATTATTGCAAATTACATTGTGAGTCACCAGTTTTGAGCAAATCGGTTTTGACAACAGATTATAATTGTCTTCTCCTAACTGAATCATTATCTCACTATGTGAAATCATAAAAGATATTGATTCGTCTATTTAACAAGTCTTTATCTGTAATATCAGACAGCATTTGTCAGATGAGGGGAAAAAAATGAAAACTATTAACAGAGAAATCAATATGATTAAGTGATGTACATGTGCTATTTATACATGTTTATGAAAGCTAAAATTACTGAAAATGCAACGAGCAAATGTGTATTTTCTCTTGTGGGGGTCTTCAGTGACTTTAATGCATGTCACTGTGGGTTGAATTATTTTAGCCTTCTCTGAAATAACAATGCTTTTATCTTGTACTTATTGCAGTGAGAAATTTGTATTTGTATATAGTTTCATTTGAAATTCAATTTTGTTTTTGTTACACTGGTGGTAACTCTAATGTGGCTGGTGCCAAATTCGAATAATGAAGAAAAGAGTCATCACCATGTAAGTACTCTCTAAGGTCAAGGTCTGTGCTTAATATAACAGATACATTGTATTTCTCACAAAATCAACACTATTACACAATGGAACATTCAGGTATAAAAAGAAATCCCAATTCTGCCTACTAAATAAGTACTAACTGCACAAATATTTCCGTGTTTAGGAAAAAGAACTTCATATCGATTAATTAAAAAGATGTCACAAATCTAGAAAACCTTAATATTTGCCTGAAGTGTCAGCAAATGTGTCCTACTGATGTTCACACCCTTTGCAAGAAACGTAAATTCATCAATTAGTCTAACTTTTTCATTGTAATAGAAGGGTTTGTCATGTAGAATGAATATTTACCATATGTGCATGTGTATGTATATTCAACTGCAAACCAAACACAGCCTGGTCCATCCCCACCCCCTACCTGAGTTCCATCATAACACTTTATTATACATCAAATCTTGCTTTAAAAAATTCTGGCCAGTCAGAAGGCTGCATTTGGACAGTTCAAGCAAGAATTCCCAGTGTGGAGCAATAATTAATGCTCATTATCTCAGTGTTGCACCTTGAGTGGGCAGAGGGGACATTCTCTAACCCAAACTTGCCACTGTTATGCTACAATTAACAAATCTAAATATTTTGATCATTATAAGGGAAAATGTCCACCCGACAGTTCAACGAAAGTAGAATGCTGACATCTCCAAAAAAGTTTTAGGATGGAAGGGCAAATTCTGAAGTCTAAGATGAAGTTTCCACTATCAACCAATCAGATATGATCTTTCAAATATATCACTATTTCTGATTGGTCAAAACATAATCTCAAGCTTGATTCAAGTTCAAGAGTTTTATTTTTTACAGGCTAAGTTAAATAATCCTCCAGGGCAGAGTACTTGTTAATTTGACATGATTCAAGCAAGTAGATACAGACCTGCCAACCATACATGTAACAAGACTTTCTCAGTGAGGCAGTCAACACTTTTTTCTAAAGTTAGACTAATTTTCAGTACAGTATAACACAATATCATATACTGCTATCATGGACTCTGAACACAAGCATTTAAAAGTTCAGAAGTGTGATCCGTGGCAAAGGCAGTGAAGGCAAAACATTATGTTCAACTACGTTTCTAAAACATACTTAGACACTTACCTCCATTACAGTTTCGGAAACTGTAATTCCAAACCTCATGGAGCAAAGGTTTCATGCTTGATCTCCCAACTTGACATAATCTGCAGGTTATTTGGATTTCACATGATGTCCAATAAAAATAATAATTATGTTTATTGGACATATTGTTTTATTATAATATTGGACATCATGTGAAATTGAAAATAACCCAAAGGCAATTTCCTGCTTTTCCCCACGAATCTGAATATTTCTTTGTTTTTACTCAGGTGCTGATTGTTTAAACTTTTTAAAAGGGTTATTGTCTTTTTCATCTTTAAAATGTTTTTCTTCATTTGATGCCATTTTTAGAAAATGTTATACATATATAAGCATCAGCTTCATAATGTATGTGCCTTGCATGAAACATGTGAGTAGTTTAAAACAACCTGCATATTCCTGTAAAGTTAGACTTGTTTCATGATCAACTCCATCCAGTGAGTCTAATATGAAACACAGATCTGAATCTAACATGGACAATCATGGAGCCAGATTTAATCGCATGTATTGTATTTTTTGTAAATATTACTAATATTCCATAAATCAGTAATGTATGGGTCATTTAGTAAGATTTACAGACAAATCATATGGGTTGGCAGGTGTGTAGTTACAAACCCTGACCAGCTGGCATATATGGTTCAAATTGTTTGCCAGTGGGTGCATGATGTTACACAAGGGGTTTAGACAGTACATAAAACTGACTAACTGATAGAAGGATACAGAAATAGAATTAAAAAATGTAAGAGAGAGAAAGATAAAAAGTGAAAAAAGTACTTACAGTTGCTTGAGGTTTTTCAGTTTACTAAAAAGTTCCTTGGGAATGTGTTTGATTTTATTTTTGTTCAGCTTTAAGGACTCCAGTGAGGTTAGGTTATCAAAACATCCAGCCTCCAGATAACTGATCTTGTTATTGTTTAGGCCTCTGAAAGGTAAAAAAAAAAGAACATTAGATAGAATGCATTTATGTGAAAGTAGTTTACAGCACCCTAGCACAATAGTGACTATATGGTGCCAACTGATGTTTTTAAAAAAAGAGAATGGAAAAATGAAATAAATATAACAACCATTTTTTCAATGTAATTGACCATAATTTTATCTGTGTCACTCATCTATAGTTTACTTATTCCACTGTGTCATAAAAGTCGTATGCCATGCTGCAGGATAGCAATTTGCAAAATTGTACATCACCACCAAAATGCAATATCCTAAACCTTTTGTGATAAACAAATCTCCATTACAAATGCATAAAATATTCTCAACAACAAATGAGGTACCTGAATAAATGAAAAGAAAAAAAATCTGGGATCCAATGGAAAAGTTATATCAATGAAGGCAAAGAGAAATTTGGTGAAATCACTATATAAAAGGTTTCAGGGGAAATTTAGTCAAATGATAAAACATATGAACATCCTAAAATGTTAAGCAATTTATTTATCTTTATTAAACAAAGTCGAAGGCAACTGTTCCACCCTGAGAAAATTCTTCTCCTATGCCATGTCTATACATAAATAAAGCATGCTTTGTCAAATATGCATTGCATCACATTAAGAAGCCATTAAAATCCAATCACATAAATCTATGTTTTGCTTAGAGTCACAATCCCTCTTAGATACACAGTGGAAAGAGAGTAGATCCCCCAGAAATTATCAGCTAATAAAGGAAGCAGACAATGTGATGAAAGCCTGTACAAATTCCTGCATTTTCCATGCAATAGTTAGCAGCATTACATGAGAGCTGTCAACACCAGCCATGGAACTAGACAAACCTCCTATATCCACAGTCAGCTTGTCTCCAGCCCATTAAATGGTTGTACCTAATGTTTATCTTTGAACACTGAATCAGCACCATTTGGTAACCTTTGATAATTGGGGTTCACCTTCAGCTCAAGATGCATCATATGTGATGCAGCCAAAACAATGAGGTGCCTCCTAAATTTCTGCCCTTTTAAAAGTGGGGGGCCAAGACTATATACCATATTTAATTGTAATCAGTGAGTTAGATGCATTATATCAATGCATTATTTAAATTGTATTTTAACAAACAAACAAAAAAAGATATAGGCATCTGACTTGTCAATTTTAAATAAGTCCAAACAAACCAGCTATCTGAACCAACATAAAAGCAATGGAAATGTCTATTTCAACAGCAGTCTCATCCTATGGTGGAAACTGAGAAGGGTGTCAAAAACGTGCAAACCATCATAACACTTACAAATTGCTATGTAAATATAATGTCTATCTAACCACATCTGAGATGAGAGATTGTCCTAGATTGAAGAGCTGTTCAGCTGCTTTTTTGTTTTCACTGCAAAAACAGTATATTTACATTTGTGTATGTCCTCAAAAGCAATTACTACAAAATCTATTCAAGAACTGACATGGGAGAAGGGGGAATTCCCATCTACCATTTGAAACTTATGCTTGATCACATACACCTGATTTTTTGGCACAACTCTTGAACAGTTATCTCAAGTCCTACAATCATGGATCCTAGAATAGACACTGGTCATAGACAAAGATATGCTGTTGCATTATCCTCTAAAAACAGTTAAAGGATCTAGCCCGATTCTTTCGAACCTTACTGAAAATGAAAACCTTTATCTGCTATGCCTGATTTCAGCCTAGGTCTCTAGAAGTAAGACCTGCATAATACGATTACGAAATACGGTATTTATTTATCAGATGTAGCCTAGATGCATACATGTACTGATACTGGGGATTAAAGCTGCGGAACCAAAAGGTCAATTCTGCAAAATCTGAATGAGGTGTGTATATACCTATCAATTCTAGGCTTTGTGGTATAATCATACAACGAATGCTAAGTAATTCAATTTCATAATATACTTCTAAGAACCAACATAATTAAATAAGTTGTGTAGCTCTGTTGGTATTGCATTGAGACCATAATCCAATTGGTCATGGGTATGATACCCAACCAGGCCAGGCCAGGCCAGGGTGACTGCGTTAGAGTATCCCAGGGAAAGGCACTTGGCTCCCACTTCCTCAGCATGATACAGCCAAGAATGTGGAAAAAAGGGCTAAAGAAGAATTGTGACGTTTATAATGTGGTGGCTATATTGGACCTCATATCTGGCGGTCAAAAGCCCACTAACCTATTTGAGAGGCACGATTTTCTAAGTTTTACAAATAAAATTTAACTGTAATGATTTTCCTGCTGAAAAAAAAGTCTTAGATGATGCTGATAAATTCAAAACTAATAAAAGTGACCATTCTGACCACTCGACAAATCAAGAGGCTAATTTGATCAATAAGACGATGCACTCACAATTTCTTCAAGGTAAGGTTGGCAGGAAAGCTCTCCTTTGATATATGCATGATGTCATTGTGTGTAATTTGTAGCGATTCTAATCCTGTCAGGAAGGTCAGGGGCTGCATATCAATTGTATGAATCCGATTGTGGTTTCTGTAAAAAAAGAACCAAATAAATGTACATTTATTTTCTCCCCTGGTAATGATTCATGCATTACAACCAAGAGATATCATGTTACATTATCAATTCATCATGAACTACAGAAGTATTTTTTTTAAATAATTTTTTTTTAATTACATGTATTTAAAAAAATGTTGCATCAATACATAAAGGTCACTTAAATTCTCCTGATAACTATCTAAGTCAAGTGTCATTTGATCCACCCAATTGATCCCATTTTATTTATATTATGTTTTGAAAATACAAAAATAATAAAAGGTCTGAATTTAAAAAGATGCTTATTTTATTCAGTTAGATGCTTTTGAATTCTATAAGTTAATATCAAAAAGTCAGGAGGCCGAGATCTTCATTTAACAAAAAATCAAGTACTTTTTCAAGGACAAAATCAATTTTGTATAATTCAAGAATTTTCACGGAACACTCAAAATCATGGATTTTTTAATGCTATACAAAACCACTGATATTATCCGGGGGAAAACAAACATTTTAATCAAAAAGATGGTCAGACAGATAGATTGATGGATTGACTGACATTGTAACTCTCGTCTTTTGAAAAATGTATCATAAGCAAGACAACGTGACAACTTGCAATAAATTTTAACAAAGCTATATATCTTACAATTTACTAATATACATGTAGTAACAATTCTTGAAAATTTGCAACAATTTCTACAAGAATTAGACAAAATAATTAACAAACCTCAAGGGATGTCCACTTTAAAATATTTATTTATACAAATACATCTCGTGATGATCAACTTTTCTGCACGTCTTGGCAGAGGTCTTTCGGTAAAGCATGTAGATCCCATTTCCTCATCAAGATATTGTTAAAATGTACCATTAAAGCCAACAAAACCAAAGAAAAGTCCATCAAAGGCACCACTATTCTACTGGGTGAAAAGAACTAAGAATTAAAGATAAAATCATTTCTTTCTCTTAACTGCAGAGTGTGGAAAGTATCTCTCATGTTCTTAGGAGATAACAAAGATTTTCAAATTAGCTGGCTGTGGTGGACTGATTGGTACCATTTTCATTTAGGACAAAGCAGACATCATTAGAAGTCTTTTTGGTGAAAACCCCATGTCAATATAACCACCCATCGAGGTATCATAAAGAGTCAATCTGTGAAATTCCCACGATATGGCAACCTATTTGAAAGAAATAGAGATTATAATATTTTCAAGATGGCCATGTTCTTGATCAGTCTGCACTATTTTCATTTTGGACCAACTAGACGATAAAAATGGAAATCTTTCAGGGAAAAAGAGTACTGATATTGATATGACTTTCCATTTTGGAAGAAAAAAACAACAGGATTTTTAAGAAAGCACCAATGGTAGCCATACGGGATATCAGACTGGCACCATTTCCACTTTGGGCAAACTAGACATAACAAACAAAACTTCTGCTGAAAGTAAGTACAATGTTGATCTGACCAGTCATTAAGGAGAACTAGCCATAAGATAAAAAGATTTTAAGATAACCACTGTGGTGGCCATATTGGGGGGGGGGGGCAGATCAGCACCATTTTCATTTATGACCAATGAGACATTATAAGATATTTTTCATGTGACCATTCATTCAGGAGAAGTAGTGATTAAAACATTTGAAATGGTCACTGCAGTGGCCATATTAGGTATCAGAGCAGCACCATTTTCATTACCAACCAAACTATGAGATAAATGTCTTTAAAGTTTCATGGCATTCCTGCATGTAATCTAGGGGGAGTAATGATATCAAATGTGAACCAATAAACACACAGATGACACATGATATATGGACCAAACACAAAAGAGCATCCCATAAGCTACTATGACCAGCAAATTTAAAAAATGGAAACTTTTGTGGACTTGAAACAATGAAGTTCAATGTAAGAAGTTAAAGATTCCATCCTTTTTTTAAGATCAGTAAGAAATAAAACAGTACTTCTGACCTCTTTAACAGAGAGTGTTATTGTTGATAAAACTTAAGAAAGCACTGATATAAAAAATAATTGGGAAAACATAATCATACTTACAGCTCAAGCGAAAGCAAACTTGGGTTGTCTCTAAAAACTGGAATTTCCTCTAATTTGTTATTGCTGAGTTTTCTGAAAAGGGAAAGCACATATTATCATGACACTGTTTAAAGCAAACGTTTCTGAAATACAATGAAATCTGAAAATATTCAATTATGTGAATGAATTAGACAGCCACTTTTTGGGATACAAAACATTTGCATGATCTCCATCCTGAACTGCCAGTAATTTCCCATGACATAAATTTCACAGCCACAAGTGCTAAAACTACGAAAGACTACTACTTCTGTTCTTGAAAATAAATCTACATGACGTATTTACTAATCTTTAGTAAAGCAGATGTCAATAAATAAATCTGAGGCAAAAACCTGAGACAAGAAAATTGGTAACATACGTCAAATAAGTCATACGAGGGAAAAATATTAGCAATAGTTGTGATCAAGACCCTGGATGATAAAGTGGTCTAAAGCACTCACCTTGCCCAATCACTGCCATCTCACCTGTTTGTGTGGGTTATAGTCTCAGGCCTAGCCAAAATGGGTATTTTAAAAAACTTGTCAGTAGCTCTCCATGGGTCGGTGGTTTTTACCAAGGTTATCCCCAGGTTCTTCCTCCACCTGTTATATTGGCTGCCATGTATAGCCAATCTTGCACTATGAAATGGCATTAAACCCAAAACAGCAACATAATTTTAAGCTTTCATTCCTACTTTTATGTGAATAGTATGCCTTCAGTTCACCCTTAAAAGGTCCAAGGAGTTTAAAATAAAAAGAACAGGAAAGCAGTAATTCAAAGCTTATCTAACCAAACAAGTGCCTTTTATTTTTTGTCACATGTTACTATCACAGTTTTCAAAACTTGTATTGCATACATGCAATAAATATAAAAAACTTAAAGAAAGAAAAAAATTGTAAATAAAAACAAAAATGTTTATTATGAATTACTGAAATGGTACATGATTATCAGTCAGCCCAGATATTGGATCATCCCCAACCTTGCAGGGTAAAAAAAAACTGTCTCACAACATGGCTCTGGTTTTAACAAAGTGAACATCTTGACTTTCAGGGCGAGTTAAATACATGCTGTCCACATTAATGAATTAAAATCAATAAAACCCATATAAAAGGAACTCTTTTGGGGACTTTCTGATGACTGACTGCATTAATAGATTTTTCAGAGGCAGTATCAAGTATCATTTATGATGCCATTTGAAAACAACTGCATTGCAGTCAACCAGAAATGGATTTACTTGTGGCACAGGATATCTTAAACCTATATGGCATGGTGGACATTTAATATTTATCAGTACTATCATCAAGTCTGACAATGATATATCAAAATGGTGACATTTCATCACATGCAAAATCCAGCCCAGTCCATGCCAGTTTTGCTGCCATATGTCCCTGAGAAAGGCACACCAATTGATTTTTACAAAATACAATGATGACATTTGATAACATCAATGGAGGGGTGGAGTTCACCCCTCCTCTCCCCCAGTCCAGGCCAGAACAGCTACCATATGTCTCTGAAAAAGGCACTCTATTCCAATTGATCTGTACAATACACAATGGTGACATCTGATAACATCACTAGAAGGGTTAGTTAAACATCAACCCCACCCCCTTGTCCAAGTCAGATCAGCTGCCATGTTCCCCTGGGAAAGGCTGATCACTCAAATTGCCTCTGCACAATGTATTCTTTTATGTGTTATGTGCCACACCATTTTACTCTGCTGGTGTTTGGCTGGTATTTAAATCCTTTGATTGAATATACCATGGCTACATCAAGAATATTGGAGCCAAGTGCATATACCAAGGACACAAACAACTGACATTGAGGGTGGCCCAGGAAGATATCAAACCCACATCCATTCAATTACAGGTCAGAACCTCTACCAACAGACCTACTGTGGTTCCCTGTTCACCAGGAATCATACTTAGGAATGAGAACACTGAATCTGATCTCTTAGCACATACTATGACAGATAAGTTAGTTATACTCTGCTCACAGTTCATGTGTATATTAGACCAGTTAGTCAAGTTATACAGCTCCTCCTGGTACTACCATACATAGCCTCACACCTGTAGATTACAGTAACCTACACTACCTACATCTATAAATTACAACCTACATACCCTGCATAGCCTCACACCTGTAGATTACAGTAACCTACACTACCTACATCTATAAATTACAACCTACATACCCTGCATAGCCTCACACCTGTAGATTACAGTAACCTACACTACCTACATCTATAAATTACAACCTACATACCCTGCATAGCCTCACACCTGTAGATTACAGTAACCTACACTACCTACATCTATAAATTACAACCTACATACCCTGCATAGCCTCACACCTGTAGATTACAGTAACCTACACTACCTACATCTATAAATTACAACCTACATACCCTGCATAGCCTCACACCTGTAGATTACAGTAACCTACACTACATACATAGCCCCACATCTATAAATTACAACCTACATACCCTGCATAGCCTCACACCTGTAGATTACAACCTAAACCACACTCTGATTGTGTTAATTCATCTCAAAATGAGAGATTCAATAATTTATTGGGCATGGTGAATTTGATGCAAGCCAGTGCCCACTGTAATTGGCTGGAGTGACAGAATAGAGGTCTGTCATCTGATACAGTCCTCTGATCCAACTCTTCACCTCCTAAGGATAGATATCATCCCAAAATCTGTACAATTGGACAATATAAATATCACCCAGATATCAATCTTGACAAACATGTTGGGCTATGTCAATAAAGGTCATGCAATAAACATGACAGTAATTCCAATCTGGTGAAAACTAGGACTCCATTCCACTTCATTTTATCATAGAATACCAGTGTGTCCAGGAATGGTACCAAGACCCCTGGGGCTCAGAAAAGAGTTGTCCCACCAACAACCCCAAAATCAGACATACTGACTCAGGGCCTATGATGAAGGGGTGAACTTTCACCCTGGATAAGCCCAAAATTCCAGTTAATGCTGTCTCAGCCAGGGGGAGCCAGCTAAGCTGGTTCAAGCAGCCCTTTATGGCACCTTTGCATTGTTTTAACACTTGGAAACATCAACAGTTATAAATCTGGTGGCATTGTTATCTAAAAAAAAGAAGGTGAAAATGTGGCAATCATTCCTGACAATGATATTGGAAAAGAGATCCAAATAGATCAATTTATTTTATCATTTCCTCTCTGAAAGCAAGACACCCTGGTAATGTTGGAATGTTTCTGAACTACAACTGTATTTGCTAACGCATCATGTATGTTACTCCTCATGATTTTTAATCATTTTTTTAGCAAACAGTATTGACCCTGACCTAATGGCACATTATTCAACTGCAGATCTGGGTCTACAACATTAGCAGTTGGGTGTACAGGAAGATAAAATGACCCATAGTGCAAGGAATGTTGCCATCTAGGAATATATCCAGATCTGCAATTATTAACTGCTACAAAATATTTGTTATATTGTCTGTAATTTTCATGCATTTCTTAATACCAGGTAATTTCTTTTCATTATTTTGTATGATGTACAAATTATTTTTCAGGTGCACAATAATTTCTTTAGGTGTACAAATAATTAAAGGTAAAAACTTTGTTACCAATCTCTGAGGTACCTACAATTAATATTAATTATTTGTCACGTCCACAAATAATATTAGAAGATTCCTTTGCCCAATTTGAAAAAGGGGGTGAAATTTTCCAGCAGCTGAGTGAATTTTCTGCTCATCAATTAAGGGCTGACTGAGTGAATTTTCTGCTCATCAATTAAAGGCTGACCAATCTTTTTCTTTTTAATTAATGGATGTAATGTCAAGAATATTTTTTACTAGTTCATATGTTGTACTAAAATGTGTATTGATTAAAATCGTACAAGTGCTTCACTCAAACTCCTCAGTACTAATAAATGCTTATGAGAGAACATATTATTCTGTCATAACTTCCAACTGATGTTACAAGACTCACAGAACAAGTTATTCAAAATAACTTATCACCCTGTCAAAGTTTTGCATTGCTGTTTGTATTTTTATAATACCAAACTGATTAAAAGTGTTTTCTGGGCAACATGTTTCAAGAGATTTTCAACCCCTAAACAATACATGAAAAATGAATTACAACTTTGATTAGCAACTAACATCTGAAAAATTGTAATATGAATATCATTCACTAAGCAAAACAATTCAAGGCCAAATAATAAAAATTCTGAAAGTCGAAAGGGTGTATTACAAATTAAAGGGTAAGAAAAATGACACATTACATTAGCTCATTCAGCCCTGGAGGGTTTTGTCGTTTTTGCCTGAAATGCGAGTAGGAAACACATTTTGGGGGCTATTTCGGAATACATCCTAATACATCCACTTTCAACAGATTTTCCATTAGCCTAATGCCTAGTTGTATTAGAAACATCATTTTCCAATGATTATTTATGCCCACCTTGTCCTACTTTTTGGCAAAGGTTCATCTATCTGTGTGCAGTTTAGATCGGTCTGCCTTAGATCTGAGGCCAAAAGGTCTAAAATCTGGACACAAAATCTGATTCTGACCAAGGGTGAATTTTCGGTGAGAGAAAAAAATTGGTCCCAAAAATTAGGTTTTTCCCTCTGTATTTTGTAGTGCAACTAGAGCGTCCAGATTATTTGGTATCATTGTAGAGCTATATATGTCTGCTTTTTTGTAATACCGCCCACTTTTGGTGTATCTTAAATAACCTTGATGCTGCAGAGCTTGGAAGTATGGTACAGGCAGGTTTGGGGCTGTAAATTTTTGTGGCAACATGTACAAATTTTTTAGCTTATATGTTTCACCATTTGACTGCATACATTATAAAGATGAAAACTTTAACTGGGTTAGACTAAACATACCATATATACTTGCTTATAAGACAGTCGAACTGCAAACTGCACAGACTCAGATCTGCTGCTGCATAATCCACTGACATAACCGATTCTGTGCAGTTTGTTAAGAGTAATGTGTAGAACAAACAAAATATACCCTAATTATGACCCATTAATCAGAATCTTTTTTGCTTGCAATTTGACTCAATTTATAACTGAGTATATATGGTAACATAACTGGTACTTATTTTTCATCCAGTAGCAAATGGGCTTACCATACATGCTAGATAATAAGTAGACTTGAACTGCAAAAAGCACAGAACCAGATCTACCATCACATAATGCACAGCAGATCTGGGTCAGAGTAATCAGAAGAACAGAGACACTACTCTGCCTGCACATCATAAACAGCAGATCAAGGTTTATATTGTTTGCAACTGGACTCGACTTAAAAGCGAAATGTAGTATATATTTTAACAAGTGGTAAATGTGTTACAAGGAGCTCTTTCCATAATTCCTGGATGCAAAACTTGTTATCGTCACTACTGTGTACTTTGATTTCTGTACTCATTAAATTATAATTAGTTTTAAAACCAACCCTACAGAATACATGGTTTTAAAAATGTTGCTGTTCATAAATGCATGCAATTAATTTATTCTCCTAAATAGAAAATATAATAGTTTACAGCTTTTCATCACACAACATTAACATAGCATATGCAAACTGCTCAACTCTGGTGTGTTGGACTTAGAGGGCAATATAAAGTTTTAGAAAGGTTGTGGCAAAATAAACCCAAATGATAACAAATGTCAATAGTTTTTACAGATGGGAAGCAGCTGCATCTTATCCCATCTCTGCATCTTTTGTTCCAGAGGAGTAGCAAAAACATTTTCAATATGGCTGCTATGGTGGCCATACTGGATGTCAAACCAATACCAATTTAATTTAGGGCCATCTAGATACCATGTCTTTTTGTGAAACCCCATGCTGATATGACCATTCATTCAGCAATAGATATTTAAAAAAATTAAAAATGGCCAATGTGGTGGCTACTTTGGATGTCAAGTCACCACTGTTTTCATTTAAGACCTATATGAATTCATACAAAGTATTCTGTATAACCACCATCTCAATATGACTCTCCATTCAGCAGGAGTTGCAATAACAAGATTTTAAATATATCTAGATATCAAAACTCTATCTTGCTATGACCATACATTAAGGAGTGGCAATAACAATATTTTCCAAATGGCCACTGTGGTGGCCATACTGGATGTCTGAGCAACATCTTTTTCATTTTAAACCAACCAGACCATGGGGAAAATGTGTCTCAAGTTTCTTGACAATCCTCCGTGGGGTTGAGGAGTAGCGAGAACAAACATGTGCCAAAAAAGATGGATAATGGATAGACAACAAAACAATAATTACTAAAAATGCACTACAGTTGCATCTCTGATTTCAATTTTTTTTAGGAAGCATACGCCATGACTCCCCCTACCCCAAAGTAAATTTACTTGCTGAACTTGCTTGCCTGTGTAGCCACCTGTTCAGAAAATTAAGGAAAGCCCTATGATAATGTGGAAAATTATAAAGGCATCATAAAGTCCTCGAGATTCAGCTTGCAGCTGATCCATTTTCACTTGCATGAATCTCTTATATTTTATTATAAACAACATTTTTCATATTGTAATCCTGTACAAAATCTTCTAAGCCAGCTCACATTCAGGCATTAAAAAATCTTTCGTCTTTTATAAAAGTTAAACAAAAGATATTCTAAACCGTACATATAAAGGGAATAATCAATGCAACACCTGGACATGTCATGTTACACCCGTGTTTATCTAAGTAATGATACAAGTACCTTTGTATTGTCTAACTGGTCCTCCACGGGACCATACTGTTATATTGCTACATCAGCGTAAGGTATGTATATGTATGTATTCACTATATATGCCGATAATGAGAAGAAGAAAAAACAAACATGCACAAAATGTGTGACAATTTTTCTTAATCACAACAAGTTTGTCTGCAACGTCTGACATAATCATAATATCATAACAATGGCAGTTGACTGACAGTTATTCTGACAGCTTATGAACGGTGTTTTAGTTGAAAATGTTTCCATGACCAACTCCTGATATTTAAAGGCTGCTTTAAACTGGAAATAAAAAGATCTGAGGCTTCTCAATGTAAAAAATAAAGTACACATAGGCCTCTAAAAACTAGCCATTACAGTGTCTTGATTTAATTGAATAATACATAACTTGCTCACCATTTGCTGTAGGCATCATAGACACTGAAAAAATGTATTTTTATTTTGCTCCGCTTTGTTTCAATTAATATGAATTCTATGATTTCTCTATATAAAAAAACAGAATTCGGGTCTCAGCCACACAACCTAAAATCGTTTCAAAGAATCGAAGGTTTTGTATGCAAATGTATCTCAAGAATAAGAAAATACAGGAAATGTTCAAATATATACATGTTTAGATCAAATAAATGGTAAGCCAAGTTGTCCTTGTAAATTTTATACCTGACAGTGTAGTCAATATTCTTTGGTACCAGATAGGACTAATGTTCATATATATTCTTTAAACATGTATTCCTAAAAAAATGTTTTACACCGAAGTTCTGATCAACAGGAAAGAAAAGAATCCAACTGTTTCTTTTAATATAAGCAAACTGATGTAATTTAATACTGTGAATTAAATATTTTTTTTTGGTGGGGTACCTATGCTCATGGTTGCTAGAAACCACAAATCAAAGAGACTACTGAATCAGGATCCGTCTGTGTAAGTAAAAATAACCCTATCTTAAATCCACAAATTTAGAAACCAACAAATCCATGATCCTTCTGTGGAAATAACAGCACAGTCTCCTAAATCCACAAATTTAAAAACCCTATAAATCATGGTTCTTTTGTGGAAAGAATAGGCCTTTTCCCTAAATCCATGAATTTAAAAACTCTATAAATCATGGTCCTTTTGTGGAAAGAATAGGCCTTTTTCCCAAATCCATGAATTTAAAAACTCTATAAATCATGGTCCTTTTGTGGAATGAATAGGCCTTTTTCCCAAATCCATGAATTTAAAAAGTCTATAAATCATGGTTTTTGTGTGGATATAATAGGATCCTGTTCTAAATCCATGATTTAAAAAAACATAAGCTCAAGGTCCTTCTGTAACAACAATGCAGCCATGACCCAAATCCATGAATTTAGGTACAAACTTAATTAATTCACAGTACCATTATAAGACCTACTACAAATATCAAGGACAAACATACTTATGTTGTGGTCTGAGTAATTTCTAAATGTTGCAGCATCAATGGGATTAAATTTTGGTTCTAGTGACAGGTGCCAACATGAGGTCATGTTCTGCTGATCTTTTCATTTACCAATCAAATAAGATCTTACTGCAAAAAGTGAAGAACATTCTCAACATACTATTGGTGGTAACAATAACTTTCTTTAACACGAAATGCTAGTGACAGGTGCCAATATGAGGTCATGTTCTGTTGATCTTTTCATTTACCAATCAAATTAAAACTTACTGCAAAAAGCGAAGAAAATTATTCCCAACATGTTGTTAGTGGTAACTATTATTCTTTAACATGAAATGTAAAGTATTATCTGATAAGCTGCTAAAAATAAGCCTGCTTGTAATTTTAAGGGTTGCCAGAACATAAACTTGTATCAGTTTCTGTCAGATCTCTGTTATGTCACATATATCAATTTTAACCCAATTGTTGTAAATTTGGTCAGAAACATTATAAGGTCTTGCATGCATTGGCTGACATAAAAAAAATGTAAAATGGGACTATTTAATTTAATTAATTAAAAAGTAATCCAGCTGTACTCACAGGTCTTTCAGAGATGGCAAATTCCGAAATGCTGATTCATTTAAGTATTGAATCTCATTGGCAGTAAGGTCACTGAAAAGAGAAAGAACATGCAAATGGCATTCTAAATATGGTCAAGAATCATTAGGTATATATTCATCTTTTGTTGTAACCATGGTTTCATGGTTCATTCCAGGCTGTGCCCATGTGCCTAAGAACCTTATTTTTCATCTTTGTGCAATAAAACTTCTAAATGGTGCTCACATGGTGCATAAAAGTAGTCCCTCAAAGGGATGGTGCTCTCATGGGCCAAAGGAATTTCAAGAAATTCAAGATAAGATCATCTCTTCCTTTTAACAGCCCAATGTTCAAACCATCTCTGATATTCTTCTGCAATAACAAGATTTTCAAATCAGCTGCTGTGGTGGACACATTGGCTGTCAGACTGGCATCATTTTCATTCATTACACAGTAGATATCATCTTAATTCTCATCCATTCAGGGCCAGTAGTGACATGAAGATTTTCACAACAGTTGTCATGGCAGCCATAGTGGATACATGACTGACACCATTTTCATCCAAGACCAACTAGGTATCATAAAATGTCTATTGGTGAAAACCCCATGCTGATATAATCATGTAACTGGGAGTAGAGATAATTATATTTTTAAAAACAACCACAATGGTGGCCATATTGATGGTTAGCCATTTTGATTTAGGACCAGGCACATACCATAAGAACTCTTCTGATGAAAATCCCAAGTAAAAATGGCTCCAGGTATTTGGAGTAGCAAAACAAACCTGTGCTAACAGATAAACAGACCACAAGATGGACAAAACCAACACAGTAAGGATAAAAATCAATATGGCTGATTTTAGATTCAATTTTGCACATTCAATGTTTACTGAACAATGTAAAATATTTGAAATCATTCAAATATTCTGTTTTCATATCACCCCTTTTTTTAAACTGGATTAATTTTTTAAATAATAATATTAAAGTACCAGCACAAATCTGTGACCATAACCCCTAAGTTAACCTCATTCACCTGCATAGATGTAGATACAGCAGTTTGCTCAAATTTAAATGTACAGTGATAAAGTTGTATCCTGGTTCAGTAAATTTTGTCTGTGCCCTTTTCAAGATCAATATTCAATTTTTAAGCAGAAGTGTGGAAAAGGTCTCGTATCTTCAAGCTTGTTTATTGATAAAGTGAGATTAATTGTGCTGATTGAATCATTGGTATAATCTTATCATCCATATCAAAAGTTTGCCTAACCCACTGACAATAACTGTGGCCTGTTATCGTGCTTGTTCACGATTTAGACTGGCAATGCTATTTACCTACAGATAAAAAGGATGAAACAAATTGCTCCATTTTTCAGAGCCTCTGAAAATGAAGTATTGTAGTTACCCACCTGTGAGTAGGCTTCAGCAAGTGTAATAATAAAGAATGATTTTACAGATTGTAAGCTTCAATTTCTTTCCACGAGTATAGCAAAAACCTGCCTAAATAGACATCTCCATATAAAAACATGTGCTCATAAACAATATTATATGCTCCAATTTTGTCATGAAGGCTTTAACAGTGGTGGTAACTCCAGAGTATTTTTTTCCAGGATACACTACACTGTCATCAAGTGGTATACATTGTCAATAAGGATACACTGGTGCATACTGTCATTAAGGATTACATGGATGTACACTGTCAATAAGGATACACTGGTATACACTGTCAATAAGGATACACTGGTATACACTGTCAATAAGGATACACTGGTATACATTGTCAATAAGATGCATGCCATGATAGGATGACAACACAAAACATTTTATATCACAACATTTAATTCGCCAAATAAATTCATGTGCATCTGGAATGAAATTGTGAGTGAAAGAAGAAAGAATTAAAATAGGATAAATGTTTCAATATCTGTAACTTCTTTCCTGGACATATTTAATGAAACATCCATTACATGCTCTCTCACATTTGGCTGGGTAGGATATTACAATATACCTAGTCATATATTATAAAATCGAGAGCATTTTTTGTGCCTCTATTACTGTTAAACAAACATTATGTTAAGCTTCAAGAAGTATTACCACCTGGTCTGTAACTTTGTTGGGTTTTTAAAAGTGTGAGTATTATGATCTGCAAATGCTACACATGCAGTCTCTATGGTCTTTCCATTTCATGCAAATTGGAACTTGAATAATTGTAGTCCAAGATGTATATCTGCACCTGCAGACATATGGAAGATGCATTTCTTTTTTTCTTGTTATAAGTCGCTGGGTGCTTGTTTGTGATTAAATTTTTAACGTAGCTTTAAAGATTTTTCATTCATATCATTATTATGTCTGTAGTGTGACAGTTTATAGTGATATTAGTATAATTTTTTAAAGTCTATGGCACGACATGACCGGTATTCAAACCAGCGACCTCCCACATCCTAAGTAGACACTCTACCACTAGGACACGAGAGCGGTCGGCTGGGGTGTAGCATTTTTGTTAAATATGTTATAGCTTTGTACTGCTGATATAGTATCACTTTATGTGCTATCGAAAGAATAACCAAAAAAGTGAAAATTGATTTTATATAGCTAGATTTATTTATCATTAGACACCAGTGTAAGGTGTAACTATCAGAACTTTATTGCGTTTCTTATTCTTTATTACAAGTCCAGATTCATTCTTTTTACAAAACTAATCTCTGATTAATTTATAGTTCTGGTTTGGTAACAACACAAAAAAAGACATTTTCATTCAGCAGTGAATGTTTACTGGTATGCTGAAACATTGGTGCTAAAAATTGCATTGAAGCTAAGCAATGAAGAAGGCGATGACTAGTTACTGTTAGGAACAATGTACATATACTTCCTGTTTTGATTAAGGCAGAAATATCTTTTACGTGAAAGCTTTTCCTTCCAAAAAAAATTGCTGTACATGATGACATTAACATCCATCAATGGAGCACAAGCGTCAGTACCGCTTAGACTAATTCCAAAATGAAGATAATCTACATCTTATTTACATGTAGCAAGTTTTGAACTCTGTAATAATCGGCATCATTTTCAAAGTCTATGGATAATCAGCATTGTTTTTAAAGACTGTATAACATTACAGAAAATCATTTTCTAGCATTGTTTTTTTATTAGCATTATGCTAGGTTAGAATAACGTATTCAGATCCGTTTTAGATTTATGACATCTGTCTTATTGTCCTGTGTACAGTCGATACTCACTTATATGATGACTTCAGCTGCAAACTGTAAAGACCCAGATATGCCATCGCATAATGTGTCAGCAGATCAGAGTCTGTGCAGTTTGTTAGGGGTAATCAGTAGGACAAACAACAAAGACCCTGATCTGCAGGTGCATTATGCAATGGCAGATCAGGATCTTTGTTGACAGTTTTACTCAACTTCTAAGGAAATATAGACATTACTTTACCATGCATGAATACTATACAAAGTAAAGCATTTGTAACTTATGTTACTCGCAATTACTAGTTATAACTTATCTTCATTCCCCAAAATTTGTATCATATATATATTTAAATGGGTTCTGACTTTTATTCAGTTTGGTAAATTGTGTACTTGTTAACTTGCTGTAAATCAGATGTAAGGGATTAATACAATAAATGACAGCTATCTCACATGTCTTGCACATTTGTGGCCAGAAGGACATTTTCCTTTTTATTTTTATATGGCTTTCAATAATTTGTTAAAAGTGGTCTTGGAAATATCATGGAATGAAAAGGAGAACTATGAACACTTCTGAAACAGAACAACAGGCACATTTATGAACAAGGATTTGTTGAGAAAGAGCACTGGAGTACTGCTTGATATAGAACAGAATGTAGATCAATTCATAGGCTCAATTTTCTAACATAAGCACTAAAATGGAAGGGGGGGGGGCAGAAATTTATGACATTTTTTTTTTCTTTTTCTTTTTGTTATACATGTCCATCTGCATCAATTCTGGTCAGTTATTTTTAGCTGACAAGGAACTTCTAGCAACCTGTGTCAACAATGACATTCAGAAGTACTCAATGCTGTAAATGCAAAATATTTATTGCCGAAATTACATCAGTGATTAAGGATCATTTGATGATCTCAGATGGTGGTCAAGCTAATAAAATCAGTAAGGCAATTTTATCATCCAATGAAATTTATCATTTCGTGCTTCTTTGACAACATGTACACTCTATTCAGGCTTGTAAATTCAACAGTGGTGTGCACAAACCTACCCCTCTTGAAAAGAGGGTTGGTGTTCCCTGAAGACTTCACTACTCTTTAAAAATGCTCCTACAAGATACCAGCACCCTAGCCATGACTAGATGTCATTGGATGACAATTAAAAATCATATTTATCTGGTGTTTTACAGGATGTATTACTACAGTCCATCTAAGGGGCCCCAAGTGGCCGAGTGGTCTAAAGCACTCTCCATTACGGATCACTGCCATCTCACCTCTGAGTGGCTTCGAGTCTTGGATTCGGCCAATGTGGGTATGTGAGAAAGCTTGCCAGTAGCTTCTAGAGGGCTGGTGGTTCTTTCCGGGGATTTCCTAGGGTCTTCCTCCACCATTAATACTGGCCGCCATGTATAGCCTATCATGTGCTGAAAAATGGCATTAAACCATACAACAACAACAACAGGCCACCTAAATTTTCATTTGTTCTCACTTGATCATAAATTTTCACTTTTTCCAACTTAATCCTAAATTTTCACTTGTTCTCACTTAATCCCAAATTTTCACTATTTCTCACTTAATCCAGAATTTTCACTTGTTCCTAATTCTATGTGATGGTACACTTCACTTTTGTACTGATGTGTAAATTAAATAAAACTAAATGATTTTTTGTGACACAACTCTGAAGAGTGTATGTATACAGATTACAAGGAAAACTATTGAAAGAAACCTCCATGTTTAGCTGTCTTTTGAGTCAAGAAATTCTTGCCATTCAATAACTGACATTTAGATCTTCATACTGTACACAAACTGACAATAAATGAAAGAAATTTGTAAATGCATTTGTATTATGTAAAAATAATTTAATTTTTAGCATTTAGTCTAGAGTTGTCTATGTATTTGCTATAAGCAAAGTTTTATAATGGTGCATTTGATTAATATAAACTATGCAAAGCATGTCTCATCTATTCCTTGCACATTTGAAATGACAGTACCTGATCACTGCAAGAAGACTAGAACAAAGACAGCCATATGATCAAAACAACCTGAATTAATCTTGGTCAACAAGCTGTTTGACACATTCCAAAAGGCATGATAAACCTCTTGATGAATAAGGAATCGACATGGTATCACATGTTTGAATTTTGTTGTTTTGAAAATACCCCCTCAAATTTAAAAAACCCAACAACAATCTGATAAAGGGAGTAAAATACCTAATTAAATAAATTCTTATCTTGAACTCTGATTCTTAATGAAGTCAAACAATATCTTTTAAAAAACAAAAAAACATACTCTGAGCTTGATCTACAGTTTAGTACTCAAAAACTTCAAAGAATATGAGGCCAGAACAATGATTTAAATTTCATCTAAATCATCAACAGAAGAGTCTGCAGCACAGGTATAGCAAAGGTATTTTAGGCCACACTTCAAAGTTTCATTCTGGGGCCCAGTTCAATAAAAAAAAAAGTGCCTGATGAAAACTTTGGACCCCCAATAGGCCGACCCTAACCCACCCCATACCCCAAAGTTGTGGTGGTTGCTTGGGCAGTTGGTTAGCAGTAGTGTGAAATGGTTTCTTTCCCATTCATTCTTAATGGCACGGAAACTGAAGACTTCAGTTTGAAAGCAAAGAGGAATCTGCCAAGTTCTAATATTATCTTGGTCAGTGAATGTATGTTGTAAAAGAACCTTACTTCTAAAACAAGATTTTGCCTTGCATGAACAAGCTGTATGGGTTTAAGGCTCCACATAATTCTATTTTCTTCCTCTTTGTGTTACCTAAGACTTTTCAGTAAAATAAGATCACAGGGGAGTGAGAGACAAATCATGCCACTGAATACAAGTTACAGTTAAAAAACAACTTAAAAAAGTAGAAAGTATGGACTATAAATTTGTATTACAAGCCGCCTGGTCAGAAAAAAACAGGGCATGTGTAATTGAAAAATATCCTGAATAATTTCCAACTGAAAAATGTCAGATTTAGTTTCAATGTACAACATGCAAGTCAAGCCCAGGATGTAGAATTACCTGGGACAAGAATTGGGGCTAGCCATAAAACATCAAGATGGGAAACATTATACACACCTTGTTTGAAACCTGAATCCCATGGAGAGGAATCTTATGCCTAAAAGACATTATATATAGCATCCAGTGCAAACTAATAATAGGTATATGGGAAGAATATTCAATGTAAATTTTTGGGGAAATTTTGATGGGAATAAATTCTCAGACTTAATAGTTATGAAAATGAAGTTAAAAAGAAGTTATCTATAGAGCCCCTTACAAGTTGGGTCCAACTGCAAACAACACAGACCCTGATCTACCTGCAGATTTTATGTTTGTGGATCAGGGTTTATGTGATTTTTGTTCAACTGATTACTACTCTAGTGCAAGTCACAATGGTCATACATGCATTCTGTACCTATTTCAGTAATGGGCATCATTTTTTAGAATTTTATTACACATACCATTAAAAGCCAATTATTTACTTAATTATCACCACAGATCCATATTATTTTGTAGGGTCATTATGTATACATAAAAAATACATAAGCCAAAAAGTAATGTTCAACTATATGGATTGAATGTCATGCAATGTGATGTTAAAATAATAGAACCACTGTTATTTGTTATAATATACAGCATTTTCTTTACCCAGTTCAGTGTCTGGCCACCACTGAAAAAGTCCATAGCAATCAATAATTTTTGTCTGGAAGTATCTAATGACCTTTAAGGTGCAATGCATTCAACAATCTGGAGGAAATAAACTTGAGTTTACACGTTTCAAAACTTTTGGAACAAAAATTAATATTTGAGAAAATGCACATACATGACTGTGATGTCATACATTAAAAACACATAGATCTGCACAGGCATCATGCAAAAGCAGATCTGGGTCTAAGCAGTTTGTAGTTAGACCTGACTTCTAAGTAAGTATATATGGTAATATTCTTTAACTTAACCCTAAATTAAAACAGCTCTAAAATATGGACACTTTTCCATTACATTTTGGAATTATGGATTTTTCAACCTGTACCCTGTTTCAGCAGAGACAGACAAATCTTCCTCCCAGATAAAGAGATGAACACCAACACAATGATTTTGGGTGTGCTGGTTATTTCAAGAAAACTGAGGTTTCCTTCTCTTTGTAGGATGTAGGACTTGCATTAATTTTACGTCTAATGCTCTATATCAGATGACTGCAATGCAAACTAATAATATGTACTCTTTTGCAATGTATAATTTATAGTTTTTACTTTTTTTTAAACTTTACTTTTTAACTGGCACCATAGTGCCCTCATTGTGCCATTATTAAGCACTAATACATACATTCATATATATTACCACAAACTTTGCAAAACCATTCTACATTATGGTGCTTGTGCTTGTTGGATTTTAAACACTGCTTTAAATTGTTTTAGTCATATTGCAACGTCTTGCGGTAGCTTACAGTGTGAAGTCCAGCACTAAGCATCATGCCGCAGACATGTAGCATCATGTCCCACCCAGACAACTAACATCTTAATGCTGAGTGCCAAGCAAGGCATCTGATAGTAGCATTTGAATTAAGTCTTTGGCATAACTCAGCCGGGGTTTGAACCTGCAAATGCCTGCATCAAGGCAGATGTTCTAACCACTTAGGCCAATGGAGCAAGCTGCTATTAAACTAATGGGATTTCATGGACTGCCCAAAAAAAATATGAATGCATTAAAGTACAAAAGGTCATGTTCACATGCTGCCCGAGTCAACACCAAAAATTTACCTATGGGACTTATCTTGGACCTTTGGGCATCATGTATCCACACAGACTGGAAACTGGCCTCATAAATGCATCCAGAGCTTCAGTAGACATTCTATTTCGACCCCAATCTCTTTTGGAGATATTGTGAATGCACAACCAGTGGGGGTCGGTGGTTCTTTCTGGGGGGTTTTCCCGGGTGGTTCTTCCTCCACCATTAATATTGGCAGCCACGTATAGCCTATCATGTGCTGAAAATGGCATTAAACCCTTCAACAACACAACCAGTGAGAACTCATCCCCAATTGTCTTCAAAAAGCACAACGGAAATTTGTATACTAGAGTGTAAACCATGAAAAGACTGATGTTTAGGACATTGGGAATTTGTCAGAGATTTTGTCCTTGTTCGCAACAAGTCGTGAATTTCAGGACACAATGAACAATCTGTGTGAAGAAACAGGAAGATGTGATCCATTCCATGGAAACAATACGACTCCTTCCTCAATCTTTTATGCATTTAAGTACCCACAAAAATGTCATTTTTCACAAAACTTGAAAATTTGTACCCCTGAAAAAAAATTAATTCATATTATTTCTAGCATGTTTGTTGGAACGAACCACATAAAACTTAATTACTTACTAGCATTGTTTGATTTGTGTGTATAATTCCTTACAAGTCCAACTGCCAACTGCACAGACCATGATCTGCTATCACATAATGCAAATCCAGGTAAATGCATTTTGCCAGTAGTAATCTGCAGAACAAATAGCATGGACCCTGATATGCTGATACACTCTGTGATGGCAAAAAAGTCTCTGTGTTATTTGCTGTTTGACCTGACTTGTCTGTATGTGTGATATATATCTCTTTTCTATCTTGAATATGAACTTTTTTTAACAAACCTCCTTTAGTTGGATCATGATAATAAGGTACCCTATTTACTCGCTTATGAGTCCAAATGTAAACTGTGCAAACCAAATCTGCAATTGCATAATGTGCCGCCAGATCTGGGTCTGTGCAGTTTGCTAGGAGTAATCATTAGAACAAACACCACAGACCTTTATCGATATGCTATGACAAATTAGGATCTTTGTTGTTTGCAGTTTGACTTGACTAATAAGGGAGTATCCTAGAGCTACCTGGACTTGGTCTATGACCCCTAAAACTAGTGGACCTGATAGAAATTAGGAAATATAGTTGGAGATGGTATATTTAGAAAGGAAAAGGAAAATTTGTGATAACATCAGATTATGACTACAGGAGGAAGAATCTATACTATGCCATATAGACAAATGCTTTAAAAAGCCTAATGTGATCCTTTGGTGTTGCTATTCTTAAATGAACATTTGTCCTGAACAATCCAAGATAACCTCCTCTAGTTGACAATACATTATTCAAACTAAATGTATCAAGTGACAATCGTAGATATAATTTGAGGGGAGGCGCAAAAGGTTGAATTTTCCAGAATATCTTCTTTAAAATGGTATATGCATAACAATGCAATTTTTTTAAGTGTTCCATGCAATGCACTCTAAATTTTCCTCATATAGTGCACAAAGGTCCCCCACTGTGTACCCCTTAATGCAACTCAACACCTGGATATGTTCAAATGTATACCCTGTGCATGCTTGAACCATAGCCAGTTAAAAAGCCAACAAAACACAGGTGTTCCAACACATGTATATTAGACCTGAAAAGCAGAAAAGTTTTAGATTCATTTCATTGCTTTTACCGGTAGTTCATACTAAAGTGTGCCCTGAAAAGTATTCAGCATTTTTTGGACAAACTAGGCTAATTAACTTACATTTGGAGTAGCCTCCCAGACCTATGACCTTTCAAATAGCCACCCCAACTTTGGAAATTCATAATGAAGCAAACAAAGCAAGAAAATTGTCCCAGCTACACAATATTTACCCTTCAATCAAATAAGGTGAAATACAAACAAAATTTGACCCATGAAGCATAAACTACAAACCCTAATGCCAGTGACAGCAAAGCAACTGTTTGCACACTTACAAGAGAAATGTGCTCCCATTGATATAGTACAAAAGAAATTTAACAAATACTAATCCAAACTTGTGAAACAAACTGGGGTAATAAAGGGCCATTCAAAAATTCCATTTGGCCCTAGATTAATGTATACAAAATGGCTATTTAACTTCAGGAACAAGAAAAGTATTTCAATACTGTTTCGGGCAAATAAAAAGCCATCAAAAATTATTGCCAATCAATCTATAAGTTTTCAAAATTAAACATTACTAAACAAGGAGCAATAAGCTGAAAAGGAATAATTTTAAAAATTTTAAGGGGGGGGGGGCCTGCAATTTTCTTCCGTGCAGGTATATTTTGTATAATTTTTTCCCAACTAATATAATCGATTTATTATATTCTCATTTTTTTTCTCTGTCTACTTTACATTATCAGAATTGTTCAGTACTTTAAGATACTGCACTCACGCTCAACTTCATACTGAACTCTTGTGTACCCAATAGTGTATCAGGAACTACTTGGTAAACAAATCATGTACACTCTCGCAGTAGACGCTTTATGTTTTGGTTGATTAAATTTTTTTTCTAAATGAACTAAATGAGATTTCGTGGACTGCCACATACCAGCTGCTTTGGCACATTCCATGTTAACTTTTTTGATACAATGTTTCAGATTTAGTCTAGCTACAGATGGCAGACTGCGTCATTACAAATAATATGCAAGTGATAAGGCATAAACTGTCTTCATTAGCTGGCAATAAGAATGGCAAAAAATATACTTACAGTTTTACATACTAAATCTCCTCAAAATATACTTTCTTAGTTCTGCAAATCTAAATTACATGAGCCATGTCATGGGTTCTCAAGCTTGATTACACATTTCAAAATTGTACTGTAATTTTAACTATATTCCAAGTGCAATTACATCCTCCTTACTGCACTCAAAATGAAATAAACATTAAATTCCATAGCGACTTTTGATAAGTGCAATTGAAAGACTTCATATTATGATTTCAAACATTCAATGACAGAACAGAAACACACTTGCAGATGTCAACACGCTTCTCCCTTGCTGCTTCAATCTGATGTATTTCACATAGAATTGGCACAGATGAATCAAGTCCATAATCACAAGATTTGGTAAAATCAACAAAAATACCAGAATCTATTCATTCCAGATCAAATGGAAAAGTTGTTGCAATAGTCATTCATTCACAACATGACTCCAAATTTCAATTTTAAGTAGATCAAAATGACATTTTCTTTTGAAAGTTATGTCTAGCACACGACAAATTTAAAATTTATCTGGGAAGAGGTATATGTGCAATAATAATGTTGTGTAATGATGAATCAGTGTTGTGTATTTACTTTGGAATACGGAATACATTGTTACTTTGTTTCTTGTAGTGTATTTTGGTTTATATAATTAAGCCTTAGGTAGGATAAAAAAATGAGCCTATAATAAAAAGGTTACTGCATTTGTATGGGAAAATATGAACTCATTTTGTCGGATGGATATATTGCACTCCCAAGGTCATGCAGTATTTCCATCTGAAAAACTTGTTCATATTTTCCCACACAAAAGCAGTAACATAAATACCAGGCTTTTCAGAAGTTATAAATCAGAGCAAGGATTTTTTCTGGGTATTAGAGAACCTGACATTTTTTCACCCCCAACCCATACAAATTAAATGGCCATGCCCTAAACTTGGAAAATGTTTTCTTAAATCAATTAGGCCCAATCCCTGAGTAATGTGAAAGTTGGTAAACAAGAAAATACATCAACTAATAGTTGTTTTAAAACTAGTTGTCTTCAGTAAAGAACAACTAAGTTACTTTTTTTGTAAATTCCATGGTTCAAAAATTGCAGTGACTAATTAAAAATCATGATAATAGCATATACATGACCTCACTGCATAGCACAACAGACTTTTCTGCTGTAGGTCTTTGATAATTCCCTGTCTTTTGGTCTCCAGACCCATTGAGTCCTGATCAGGCCCGTCTTGTTTACACATATAAAAGTCTTTGTTTTAAAGTTGTCATATAAGTATTTATAAAATCAATATATGTTGATCTATGCCTGAAAAACGTGTGGAATTCTAATCACATTAAAAAAACACAACTCCTTAAAACTGGTTCATAAATGATACCCATTCAATAATCAAAATCTTTCTGTAATGTATGAAGTAAAATGGAAAAAGCATAATAAAAATCAGACATGAAATGTCCAAGGAAAAAGTATTATAAAAACTAGGCATGAAATGTCCATATGATCCAAAACCTTTCTGTACAGCAGAGGTGAAAAGGTTTCAAAAGTGCCTTTCCTAAGCCAAGCCACCAATTCTGAATATTCAAGATGACACCCAGTATATTGCAATAAATTTTATGAAGGTAAATGTCAACTTTGCCAGATTAACTAATACAGATGCTACATTGTCTAAGTTTTCTGTGTTTTTAATAATATTTTATGCTCATGTGTTTTGAGATCATCCATTGCAGCTTCTGAGTAAACACACCCCACCCCCACTGTAACACTGAATGAACTTGTGCTACATTTTATACATATCCACTGAGTAATTAGATTAGCAAATAATTAAAGACTAAATTTAAGAAAAATTAATTCTTACTTTCTTGTTAATTCTTGTTGCCCACTGAACTTTTTTAAAGACACAGTGATCACATTCAAGAGGGCTCTCAAAACTCACTTATTTCGACTGCAAGAACAAACTTAAAGACCTAATGTTTCCTACCTTAAATATTCTCAGCATGTTTTTTTAACGTTTTTTAATTTCATGGTGTTTGTTTTTGTAATCATATCATTATAGGTTTTTTTACCTTAAAGGTGACTAATGTTGTAAAGCACTTAGAGCTTCTAAAGATTAGGTGCTATACAAAGTCCTCATTATTATTATTATTTACTAAATACATTGACAGGCTGCTTAATCAAGTTACCTAGGTAACAGAGTTAAACCAATACAGTAATGTATATTCAACTCAAGTTGATGTGATGGATCTGCATATATCACTAGATCACTAATAACTGTCAAACTTGGGGGTGAAAGGTTACAAACCTGCAAACTTCCTCCTAACTGCAATGACTGGTTTGTAGCTTCACACTGACAATGTGCATCACAGGACAAGAACAGAGATTCTACACTATCATGGAGATGAGAGGGCAATAGTTGTCAGCAGGCTCACGACACAAAAAAGTGATATAGTTGTCAGTAGAAGTATTCAAACTTCATCAAAGAAAAGAATAAATGTTCAAGCTCTTTCCTTCTGTGCCCAATCAATCACAATCAGGACTGCTGATTAGTGCCAATAATGAAGTCAGGAAGGCTCCACTTTTAGGTAAAAAGAAATAAAGCAGATGGTAACAAATTATTAAAAAGTGTCATAAATTCTGCAGTATGAAGGGTATGACATGAAATTGAGACATATGATAGGCTGCTAACTGCAAAGAATGGCCTGAAATAGATAAAGATGCTAACTGCAAAGAATGGCCTGAAATAGATAAAGCTGCTAAATGCAAAGAATGGCCTGAAATAGATAAAGCTGCTAAATGCATAGGGATGGCATGAAATAGATACATACAGCTGCTAACTGCAAAGGGATGGCATGAAACAGATACATACAGCTGCTTACTGAAAAGGGATGGCATGAAATAGATGCATAAAAAGATAAGCTGATTACCCCAAAGGAAAAAACATACATCAGTGTCATTCAGTTTGTTTCCAAATGTAAATTATTGAAGGAGTACAAGTATTCATTATATGAATCTTGCAACAGTCTTTTGCGTCATAATATTTTTGCCAATGAAATGTTTTGGTTCATTTATGCTCAAAAAATGTTGCGACTGGCAGCACAGCACTCCCTCACTATAAAACCCATCATTATAACAGCTCCTATTATATTGGATCCCATTTCATTAACTAGTAGTAGAATTATATTTATCATGTATTTCATTATAATGTGGTTTCAGTATAAGGCACTATAATCTATGACTTCTATGAACAATATTATAATGAAAGAGTAAAATATGTATTTCTTTATTAGGTGATGTAACTACAGGGCATCATGCTCCATGACTTCCATGGACAATATTAATGAAGGTGTACAACATGTATTTCATTATTAGGTGATATCATACAGGGCATCATGCTCTATGACTTGTATGGCCAATATTGTAATGAGGAAGAACTACACGTATTCCATTATTAGGTTATCGCACTATAAGGCAGTATACTTCATGGCATGAATGGTTATAATGATGAATTACTGTACTTATTATAGAAAACATAAAAACTGAAAACATCAATGGCTCAATCTTTCAAATGTTATTCATAACAACAAATAAAGTTTCTAAATCATACAAAAGGGGGGCGAGGCGACAGTCGGCCAAGTGTGCTCATCTTTACAAATCACTCACTCATCTAACTAACCCCTGTCCATGCAAGATCGAGTTTTCACTTAACCAATGTGGGTATGTCAGAAAGCTTGCCAGTATCTTCAACTGTGTCAGTGGTTACTCCCAGGATTCTTCCTGCACCAGATATACTGGCAACGGTGTATCCCCGTTTGCTGAAAAAAATTACTTTCAACCCCACAAAACCAAACCTTGGTAGACCATACCAAATAAAAAAACTGCACTTAACATCAAAACACCTTCACCTTACCCGTAAAATTGGACCAACCTACTATGTCAACAGCAAAAGCAAAAGGTCAAGCTTCACATTTTTGATAATGAATGTATTCAGCATACACGCTATACATGTACTAATTCAAACAGGTTCCAATGTTTACAGTGTACATACTCTTTATACATTTTCATTTCTGAAGTAATGTTTTCATTTATGTGGTTATAGGTCTACAAGGTCTTTGTCATGTTTCAAGTTAATATAAATACCTGGCAACAACATCAATTATGATCTGTGAACATGATCAAATTCAGTTACTGAGCTCAATAATTTCCTCAGACCAAAAACTAAACCCATGACGGCAAATGACATCTGGGTATTCACAGATGTTAAGATATACATACTTTGCAAAAAACTATTAGCAAAACCTGTACATGTTTGGTGCCATTAAGTTTACATATTCCTGATGTGGGGATTCAATTTCATGGAGAAAATACAGAAGGAAAACTCAGGAATATGTGCCCTAGCTGGACAATACAACTTCGCTAACAAATCCACTTCAGCCAAGAACCGAGTTTAAGTGGTTGGGTTTTCTAAAGACGAAAAGGAGGGAATATTCCCTATGCCACTCTGTCTAGCCACGTTTCAATTCCCTTTGAATAAAATCAAATTCTACTCAGGATTAGTGATTGAAGTGAGACTCAATATGGCGAGGCCACCTGTATAAATGTAGATCTGAACACTTTTATTCATTCACCTTGAGCCTATTATTTGTGGATTCTTTTCACACCTTGGCCGAGTGAGTTTGGCAACAAAAGTGAGAGGTGTTTAAACCCTGCAATTCAGTTTGTTGGCAAAGGCTTATTGTCATCAGGCCAAAGCTGCCACAAAGAACATTTTAATGAGTTCTTTGAAAAGTCTTAATAAACATCTTTTCGGGGCTTGGAGTGGCATGAGAACGAATATAGAGGAAGCCCAGATTTTAATTTGAAAACTGAGGTCCTTACAGTGGCTGAAAATTGGAAAATGAAGTGATATTGTGACATTCCAGTGTTCCCATTATTCACTAGATTACAGAGTCATTGAAATATCTTCCTCAGCCATTTTGGTTTAATTCCAGCAAATTGTGACACTTATGAAGGTCTTCTAGGGGCTATTATGATGTTCATATGACTGAAGATTGTTTAAAACAAATTTTACTTGAATAGCAACAAGATGACATAATCTACTTGAGACAAACGTATGGAAAACACACAATTTTGGCTAATTTGGGCAGTTGTATGAAATGTTATACTTTTAACTGTACAACAAAATCAGCATAATTAAAGCAAACTTGAAATACAGACTAAATCAACTCCAAAAAGAGCATCTTCAGTGAGGATTTAAAATATGTTTATCTTCCAATTTAAAACTACAAAGTATTTTTAAAACAAACACATCTACCGGTGAATACACTGAAAAAACCCTGATGCACAACTGCACATAGGACGATAATCACAAAACATGCAAGTTGATCAAACGAGAGCTTGGGATTTTTCTACATCTCTAGTGAAAAAACAAACATTAAAATGAACCAAGGACAAGATGGGGTGTAATCAGGATTCACTTTTGCTACACATCTTTATATGGACCCTTACACTTGTCTATCTCACAGCAACCAATGTAGTATGTCAGAAAGCTTGCAAGAAGCTTCCCATGGGTCAGTGGTTCTTAGCTAACTCAATAAATGGCATATCTTATACTATCCTGCTTAAAACAGTTATAAATCACCTGTATGTTTGTAATAAAGCTGCACATGAACTGCATTTTCGGACAATGCAAAATGATCACCTTTATTTTTAAGGTATATTCATTCATTCAAATAAAACACGCTGCCCAAAATCAGTGTACTGGAACAAAAAAAAACAGGTGCAACCAGATCCCTATTTTTAATGTCTCTCTGATTCTTCATCTGAAAAAATTAGTGACTGTAAACAAAAACATTTTTCTACATGACATGCCTTGTTAAACAAATTTGGTTGTTTTAATTGCTTTTCAAACCTGAATCACTTGCCTAATTGAATGTAAACTTGTGTTCTACTAGGATCAAACACCAAGTGGCATGTGCATGTCCTTGCTTGCGCCTAATTTTAAGATCAAAGGGCAGTAATGCAATCAGTTGGGATCACAAGCATTTAACTCATTAAAGTTCACTAACCTAAGGACCAGATGCAGCAAGCTTATTAAAAGTTCACTAACACAAAGGCAACTTCAATTGTTCTCTGTGCCACATTTGGGATTAAGAGCTGAAGCCAACATATTCCTGGCTTTGATTTTATTTATTAAAAAAAGGCAATGCAATTACAAACCTTAAAATGGTTGTTCAGGGGATTTACACCTATATTGAAAAATGTTGACTTTCCCAGCTGAAGAATAAGAAAAGTTGTACAACTATTCAATAAGCCCACTTTTTAGCAAACAACTGGTCTTTAAGGAAGATAATTTTTTTTGTCATTTAATTTCTTTATAAAATCCATGCTGTCACTCTTTATCACTACCCGCCCATTCCATGGTACATCACCATATGGCAGCCTCATTCTGGCATGGAATTAATAATTAAATAACCACGGATATTACATTAGCCACTTTGAAACCTGGAGATAGACCCATCATGAATAAAATAAAAACTCCACATCACTTACACCATAGAAATGTTTCTTTTACAATCAGTTTTTGTAATTTATGACAGTAGAGACACTCTCACAAGAAAACTCCCCGTGTAATAAAAATGCCTGCTATATTAATAAACATTTCCTAATTTTCTCACTGATACACATTCTTCTTCTTTAAAAATAATCAATGGATACTGTTTTAATTTTTAACAGCAGTGTTCTTCCCAGAGACTTTTATCATATCAGTCCTGATACACTGTCATTTCAGCCTGAAACACTCTAGAACTCACCAATATGCAATGCACCAGTGTGGATATACTTCAATGTTTCCCCAATATAATTTAAAATGTATCTGTTCAATAAACATCCAATCACCTTGTTCAAAGCCCTGTCACCCTTAAATTTTACGTATTCTTGGGTAATTAAGATAATCCAAGGTAATTAATCGTTATCTTTTGTACCTGCCTTGGCCCACATGCTGATGAGTGACCTTTTACTCTGGTTTTGTCTTTGCACTGACAGTCACATGACTGACTTATGTACGCTGTATTTCCACTATCAGGTAAAAAAAAGTGTGACACACAGAACTTATTTAACATAAGGAAATTCTTAATGATCATTCTGAAAAATCAAAACACCACCTTCAAAAAAACTGAATAATATCACTCGTCGGAATGAAGACTTAAAAGAATCACCCCAGCATCCAGCTAGCCCCATGTTTGCCTTGGTATGAAACCTTAATAAAATCACCCCAGGCCCCAGTTAGCCTCATGTTGGCCTTTGTATGAAGATCAGAGATAGATAATTCTGATTCAGAAACGGGGATTTTCTCATAAAAATTCATGAGAAATAATAATGGTTTCAACAGTTGTTGTTGTTGTGGGGTTTAACGCCATTTTTTAGCACACGATTGGCTATACATGGCGGCCAGTATTAATGGCGGAGAAAAAACCTGGAAAGAACAACCGACCCACAAGAAGCTACCAGCAAGCTTTCTCACATACCCACATTGGCTGAATTCAAGACTCAAACCGGCAAATACACAGGTGAGATGGCAGTGATCCGTAATGGAGAGCGCTTTAGACCACTTGGCCACTCGGGGCCCCCAGTTTCAACAGTAAATGGAAAATTTTATAAACACATACTCGTGTACAAAACCTAAGGATCAGATACTAATTATTCCATATTGCCGAGAGAAAAAAAAATTAAAAAAATTATGTGAAACAAATTTCATGAATTAAATGTTTACCCATTAGTTGCTCTTCTACTCACAGTTATTATCTTCAAACTTCACCCATTTTGAAACCATGTCAATAAAGTGTTGGATTATTCCTTCATTTATATTCGAAATATTTCTCCAACAATAAATTTCTTGCAATTGGAATGTTTTACATTATAAATTAAATGGCAATATTTGTAATCAGTTTATTGCTACATTTATACATGTCAATAGTTTTATTTACCAGAATTAGAGATAAAAGCATACAAACTTTAATCAGTGAGCTATTTCTACACAATCTTTACAATTGCTACAGATGAATTTAAAATATTTATGTTATTGATATTTTGGACTAAACAGAACTTACATCATTCCATCGTTTATCTAAATTCAAAGAATAATAAGTCGTTTATAAATTATGTCATAGCTTCGGGAAATAAATATTGTGTAAATATATGTACTTCTGCTATATTTCATTCATGTTAAATTTGATTCTTAATCCTATGATAATAAAGCACTTTTTAAAAACATTTTATGAGGCTATTGTGTGTTTCTCCAATGCCATCAAAAAAGAACCCTGGACAGTATACCATCTACGCTCACCTGCTAGTCGGATCAAACTGCAAATGACAAAGATCCTGATCTGTTTGTTCTACTGATTACTCCTAACAAACTGCACCAACCCAGATCATCCAGTGCATTATGCAACAGCAGATAAAGTCGATGCAGTTTGCTGCTGGATTCATCTTATAAGCAAGTATATATGGCACACAATGTTGCAAGAAAATGCTTCCTATGTAATGCAAATGCTTATTATGACATGTACAGCTTTTCCTAGTTAGTCATTGCTATAAATGGCACCAGACTGTCCCATTCTCCCTTTCATTTATTAATCTTCATGACATTGCTGTATTGGTCTTGTAAGGCTATTTCATTTTTTTCAAGCAAATGCATGAGGCAAACTGTCATTCTTACATCCCTCTCCTGGCACATCTGATACATGTAACTGTAACAAGCACATGTACTCAGGAAGTGTTAGAGTACATTGAGTCAACACTTTATTTTAGAGCTAGTTATTTTTTAAAAACAGGTGAAATATTCAGAGCTACAGACAAGCAACATATTTGTATAAATACACAATTAAAATATGTAAAACACAATTAAAATAAAAACCAAGCATATCAAAAAGCAAATAGAATCTCATTTAAGCAATTATTCAAATAACACACTTATCAACCGTTTTCATTCTTGCATTTTCGTCTTCTTCCATGTTATGTAAACAACAGGCTGGTTCTTAAGTTTCTGCTCTTTACATCGTTATACAAAACTGTTACTATTTCGTTAACCAGTCAAACTTTATGTTACTACCCTTCGTACTTTCAAGTAATTAAGTGCCACTGACAATCTGACCCATAAAATGATGATGCAAAAATGTGTGATTTTATCACAAGAAAACAAAATTTAGTGCAATTTTGGACATTCTAAACCAGCAGATTCCACAATTATTGTATATTAGAGATTTTAACTAAGGAATGCATTAACCCAGCACAAGCATGTATCATTTTTTTGTGATTTTTACCCAACTGAACAAAATTTTGGCATGTAAATTTATTTATTTTACTCAAATGAATTTTAAAATACCCAACTGACAAAAATATAGACGAGTAACAAAGCAAATCAACACAATGCTTATCTGGGACTCTGCAATATATGAGCAGTAATCCAGCTGCCTACTTTAAGATGTATAAACTAGTGTTTCAGCTAAAACAATGCTCCTTACCACTCTCAAACAGCCTGTCCCCCTGCTCCCACTGTGCACCCCTCTCCCTTTTTTAACTTCAAAACTGGTGTCTTTATAAAGACAGTCATTATCCACATGCCTCATTAGCTAAATGGTTAATTGCTTCATTAATTGATTGCAAATCACACATTCTGCCAGAATTAAACACAAAGCAGCAGGTGTATGTCCTCAACTGAGCTTAATTTTCACAACCCCCAATGACAACTAAGCCTGTTCATTATGCCACATTAAATAGTAAGTTTCAAAGCATAACTATCTCAATTTAACACAAAGAAAAACAAAAAAACAAAAACAAATACAACTATAACCCTTAACATGTACCCGTGATTGGTCATGAAAAATTAAAAACATGAAGTTTCCAAGCAATATAACCAATGGAGTTAAACAATAATCAGTGCAAAATCCTAAAGATTACTACTTAAAATGCATAATCGACAGGAAAATTTCATTGCTAAATACATCCTTTACATTGAAAACTAAGTCAACGGCCTGAGCATTTTCTATTAAAATATAAAAATTATGATAGCCTGGGGATACTGGGCAAATGTGCATTTTTGGTCAAATATGACAATTTACACTAGGCCAAAAAATGTGTTTTGTATTGCACTGATACAATAATGTTTAGTATATATAATGTACTTCAAGTACTGGGCTAAACGGTCTCAATTAGACGCACAAATCAATTTCGGGATTATTTTCTTTACTTGGGGGGGAAAAAGTGCAAGGTTAAGCAATGAAAAATGCGGATATTTGGCCGATCAGAAATGCGTTTTTGGCCTTAGGTTGCTTAACATTTGAGTTGGTCACCATTTTGATTGGTATTGGTAAGAAAATCTATTATTTTTTGTGTTTCCTAATAAATAATATTATTATTGCCTTTTATATTAACTGTTTACATGTACATTGATGCAATAATTTGTCGTTTAATGATAAAGTGTACAAAGTAACCAATCCACTATACAAAAATATAAGTTGTCAATACTTTTTATCTGTATTATTTTATTCTTTAAATCTACACATTGTTATATCTGATTCATTTTATTTCATTATTATTTCTATATGATTACAAGCTGAGAAGAAGTATTAATGTAATTTTCCCATGTGAAATTATAAATATCATTATGACATTGGAACTGGAGTAAAAAAAAAACTTTTTGCTAAAATGTGCCACTTCTATTATGAAGCACTCTTACCCACACCTTTGTAAGAAATTTCTGATTGGGAGACCTATCAAATCAAACGCATACCACATATATAAAAAAATCTGACAGCGCGTGAAGTCCAAAGAAATATACTAATAAACACATATTTCAATAGCATATTTTATGTTAAATAAATCACGCAAGTATTAAATGAAGTCAATCATCTGATTATTTCAAATTAAAGAAAAATATAAATCAGGAAAGGGATGGGGCACTTACAAAGGTGATTATGGTTTATCTGGTTCAAAGTGTCAAATGACACTAAAACAGATCCTTCTATTAAATCAGTGTGTATATTGGTGGTGGTGAGAATTTAATTATAGCTATAGTATTTTCTATGTTCCCTAATAAATGTTATTAAGTACTTTATGATTTATGGATGCTTACATGAACATTTAAAGTAGTAAGTCCATTACACAAAATTAAATTTTTTATCTTAATTCTTTATTTTGTTTACTAAAAAAAACATGTCAGTCCACATTAAACGTTCTTCTTTAACTATGATTTGAGAAGAAAAATCAATATAAAGATACTGAAGAAAAATAAATGTAAATTTTTATAGCAAAATTCTAAGTATCATTGGAAGTCTCACATAAAAGTGCCTTACCTACCCCCACCACCATGCTATAAAAACGTTTATGGATGGAACACAATTTATACTTCTAAGAATCGAACTTGAAACTTCTCTAATACTCCATTCACTGTATCCAATATGCGAATCCAGACACACCTTGCAATGTGGAAACTTTTTAAAGACTGGTTTAATGAGTACCAAATACAGTATATTATATACCTGACAATTTTTAAACTATTTTTTTCAGTCTGGATAACCTTAATCTTTGACCTATTGAACCCAAAGTTAATAAGGACTCTTCCTGTCTCAAACATAAGCCATCAGCTACATATGGTCATAGTTTGTGACACAGGACTCAAGAGTTGTTTTGTAGAAACTGCTTTTTCTTCTTGAAAGTCCCTGTAATTATGACCTTCCAAGCCATCTGAGTATATTGTACAGAAACTCAATAGCTGAACTTTGATATCAGAATGGGCCTTTGTCTTCCTTGTCTCATATCCAAGCTGACCAATTGCTGGTCAAAATATAATAATAAAAAACTTTGCAATGAACAGAAACAATGAACTGGTGACCACTGACTTTTGACCCAACAGGTGTCTTTTTAATTTCAAATGCAATCCTTTTACAAAGTTTGCCTTCTTCATGTCCTCGTGACCTTGATCACTGACCTTTTAATCCATAAAATCAAGATGTTTCTTCCTTGCTGCAAATTCAAGCTAGTTACAAAACCTGTTAATTTGGTGGAGAACTCAAGCTACTATTTGTGCAAAAAGGAAAAAGGGAACAGATGAATGCACAAACAAAACATGCACAACTGAATATATGTATAATTTATTTCTAAAATAAAAATGTTTTACATGGGATAAAAATTTAAAAATTGTACCAAGTAGCCATGCAATGATAATGCTGAGGAAACTGTCTCAAAATTAAATTTTTCCTATGTAAATATTTGCTTAACGACAGGAGATTTCACTAGCTCAACAGTGATTATAGAGGTGTCATCCCCCATTTTATTATTAGACTTTTAACATTGTGGATCAAGGTGATAATATGTTATCAGTTCAGTCAGTTTTGCCTGCCACCCCTGCCGAGGTATAGTCCGCCCACAAAAGATCGCCAGAGGCTTCTGTTCTGTGCATCCCCTCGAGCTGACTCCAGGTGTGGCCCATCTTAGCAATGTCTGCCTCAAGGTTGTGTCACCAGGTGTTTCTTGGTCGGCCCCTTCTCCGCTTGCCTTGAGGGTTCTCTACCAGAAGCTGGGAGGTTCTCTGCCACAGGTTGGTGTTGCTGATGGTGTCTGGCCAGCAAATCTGGAAAATTCCTCTTAGGCAAATGTTGATGAAGGTCTGAACTTCTCTTTACGGTCGACTTGGTGGCTCTCCAGGTCTTTGCTTCATACAGTAGGACTGACTTCACATTGGAGTTGAAGTCTGATCTTGGTAGTCAAGGAAATTTCATTGTTACCTTTCCAAATGTTACCTTAACGTCTGCATCACCCTGCTGGTTAATGATGCAGCCCAGGTAGGTGAAGGACTCCACCTCATCCAGGGGACTTCCCTGCAGTGTGACTTGGGTGTTAGTGCCATAATTGATCTTGAGGATCTTGGTCTTGTCTTTGTGGATGCTGAGGCCAACCTGTGCTGATGTGGTTGCCAGTACGTCGGTCTTGTCCTGCATTTGCTGCTGACTACAGGACATGAGCACTAGGTCACTGGCAAAGTCCAAGTCCTCAAGTTGACTCCACAAAGTCCACTGAATCCCATTTCTCCGTCCATTAGTGGATGTCTTCATAATCCAGTTGTAGGCAAGAAGGAAGAGAAACGGCAACAGCAAGCAGCCTTGCCTCACGCCAGTCCACACTAGGAAGCTGTCTGTGTGCTTTCCTGCTTGAACGACTCTGCAGGACATTCCGTTATAAGTGTTCTTGATCAGGTTCACCAGTTTGTTTGGGATGCCTTAGTAGCGAAGAAGTTTCCAGAGTGTCTCTAGGTCCATGCTGTCGAATGCCTTCTCATAATCGACAAAGTTGATGTAGATAATATCTTATGTTTCAGGGTAAATTTTTAAACTTCTAAAATCCTCATATTTTAGTCAGCCTGGCCCAATATTGTACACAATATGAACATGCTTAAAATGACATTTGTCCCAATGAACAATCACCACTCATATATACAAGCTGACAAGTATGATTTTTTTTAGCCCTGCTTATTTGATGACTTTCTGTAGGAAAGCAGCAGTGTTAATTGTATAGCATATTTCAAGAATTTACTATTTATGCAAAATATATCAAATATTTATCCTGCAATAAAATTAACAGCTTCAAAACCTGGCCTATTCAGGACCAAATGTCCCTTCAGTTTGGCCTTGTCCTTTCCAATGTAATAAATTTTTAATCAGTACTGATCAGTGTTTCATCCAGCAATCCTAAAATGTTACATCAGAGACTGAGCAACTAGTACAAAACCTGAATGATGTAATATAAAAACATTCAAAGAACTGGGTTAAACAATTAAGTATCAATTTCAATTTGACTAATTTATTCTCTGCAACTTTTAATCCATCATTTGTCATTATGTTGTAACTCTGACAGCAGCACAATGTATCTAATCCTCTCTTATATGCCAATTACACCATTTCTGCTAATAGTGGGAAATTATTCTATGTAATGCTCTAGGCTTTTTTCCCCCTTTCTACAGCTTATCAGAGAATTAGATCTGACTAGGGGCAAACAGACTTATCAGTTAGGCAAACTTCAAAGTCATTTTACAAGGTAATCAGACACCAATACAATTCTTTAGATTGCTTAAAAAATGTACTCACCCATGCTAAAGAATTTTTTACAACCAAGTGTACATAACAAGACAACCCTACAGCAACTAATGCAGTCATCCCCATTATCTAAATTCCATTTCACATGATATTGACTAAAACTCAAATCCTATTCAGAAGTTAGGCATTAAAAATGTTAAAGGTTTATCAACCACTTAAAATCACTTAATCAACAACCGATAGTTCTCAAAATTTATGCAAACATGTTAGTTTTTGGTTCTGCTACTAAGTTTTATTTTTCCTCATAAATGTCAATATTCAGATTATAAAACTTTCTGACAACTTAATTAGGTATCCCTCAATGTTCTTATAAAATTTTGGGTACTATATATATATATATATATATATATATATATATATATATATATATATATATATATATATATATATATATATATATACTTATTTATAAGACTGAATCCAACTGCAAACTGTATAGATACAGATCTGATCTGGCATAATAATGTGCCAGCAGATCTGGGTCTGTGCAGTCTGTAAGAGGTAATCAGCAGAACAAAGACCATGATCTGCAGGCATAATATGCTGCATACATCCCCACTGATCTGGGTCAACGTTGCTTGCACTTGGACATGATTGATAAGAGAGAGTATACATATATATATATATATATATATATATATATATATATATATATATATATATATATACACACACACACACACACACGGCACAATCTTATACATCAGATGGATTGTACAATGTGCAATTTTAATAAATTCCTTCCTTGACAGAGGGTAATCATCAGAGCTTGGTGAGAAGAAATTAGGCAATTAAGCTTTCAAGCCTTTACATAGATAAATGAGATATCTCCAAGATCAAAATTGAAAGGTTGTGGAGTAATATCATTCAATACAATGGATCAATCATTTTTCTCTCCCTTTTTATTGCTTTCAGAATACCACACATGAATATTTGCTTTTCATGAATAAAAGCTGGAACAAAATTTACTGGGAAAGATCTTATTTTTTATGTAAAACTAACTGTCCAATTGATTCCTTCAGGTTTTTTTTTGGAGGGGGGTGTAAATGTGAACTACTGCATTTACCATCAATGTTAGCATAACACTATAGCGCTCATATTCTTAAATATCAAGATCATAAAATAATGAAAAGATTACTTACAAAAGTTCCAAATTTGCCAGGCCTTTAAGGTCATCTTCAATGATCAGTGAAATTCCATTTTTTTGCAAGTATCTGCAAAGAAGAAAAAACATTCAAAAGAAAAGAATCCCAAACAAGAGACTCCACATTTCTTCAGCCCACCTTTCCTATGCGTAAAAAGTTATAAACTTGAACACAGCGAATACTTTTTAAAAAAATAGTTTTAATTTACACCATACAAATAAATTAAAATTATAAGTATAGACATATGGACATGCACAAAGAAGCCAGAGTAATCAAGGTGTCAAGCTCCCTGCAATGTGAACCTGATAAAAAATTAATCTTACTTATTATAAACGGGGAAAAATGCAGAAATAAAGTAGACATGTATACTCTGATAAATCCTAAAAAACAATCACTTAAATACTCTGTATGATTCAAATAGCTAAGTACCAACATAACATATTCTCACATATGCCATCTCAGAAGATTCTAAATTACCAAATGACTTGGCCAAAACTTTTTAACTGAATGTAGTGTAATTTTTTACATTTATTTAACTTCAAACTTATATTTTTTAACTATGCTCGATTTAAAACATTACAAATAAAGAACATGACAGTCCAGCAAAGAAAAGGTGGGAGGAGGAAGGAAAAGGTGTTTAGACTGACAGTTAATTTTGAGTTTTACCAAATTCCTTGTTTTGCTTTTAAATGCCTGTCTAATGACCAAAAAGCACGACACAGGCAAAATGTTACCATATACGAAGTATATAACACATTACAAATTACGAACAAACTGGGTGAGACAGACATCTTGAAAGTGTGTGTGTGATTTAGATTTTTAACATAACTCTTAACATATTTAACAATACCGAAAGATTGCTATTATTTTTTGTGCAAAAGCAGGGATTTTTAAAACTATATTATGGAAAAACGAAAATAATTGCCTACCAATCTTCCAGTCAATCACATGCAAATATAGATAAAAAAAAAATCTGGGTAAGTTAATTAATAACACACCTGACATTAACTATTTTTTACGACTGGTCAAAGGCAAAAATGTACAGCAGTAACGTAAATAATATACTGTTGAAAACAGTGACACTAGTCATGACTTTCCTTGTGATGTATTGCCATGGAGAAGGACATTTTTCCCCATTCTTTGACATTTTCTAAAGAGTTCAACATCTTAGGATGAATGGTGATTTTACTGTTGCAAATATATATATATATATATACACACACACACACACACACACACATATATATATATATATATATATATATATATATATATATATATATACCCACACACCTGACTGCAAACTACAAAGACAGAGATATGTTGCATAATGCTGTGGCAAACCTGGCTATATGCAATTTGTCTGAAGTAATCAGCAGAACACAGAAAACTGACCCTGATCATCTCACACGTCTGATGACAAATCAAGGTTTACATTTTCTGCGGTAGGCCCTGACTTGCAAGCAAGTGATTCTACTTGTTCCAGCCCGTCAGACAAGTGTCATTCTCAGCCCTGTTTGTAAGATTGTAAAATTATACAAATCTCCATGTAGAACAACACACCTTACAAGTGTTGTTTAACCCACTACATATTTACATCTACCCTTTTGTGAATAAATTGTAATTGGTCATGTCTATACATTGCCCATCACCCAGTTCAGCTTGCCAGTTGAAGGGGGAACATATTTTGGATTTACTATTAAATTTCTGGCTAAAGGTTTTTGATCCTCAATGCAAGGTGCACATGGTCAGGCAGAAGGTTAGGAAGCCATTTCTTGGACAATATGGAGTCTTCTTTGCAAGGTCAAAAATCAAAATGTGTCTCCAGTTGGCCAAATGTCTCTATTTTTTGGTGGCAACCCTAGCATTTTCCCCTTACCTGGGTGAAGAAAAAAAACTGATTTGTGCATCCGAGCTGGTTCAGACTAGTACCTGAAGTACTTAATGCATTATATATACTAACCATTCAGTTTTTTTTAAACACCTACCTATCCTACTTTCAAAACCAGTACAGTATTAAACACATTTTTCTGCCTAACCGAAACTTCATCTACAACCACTGAAGGATGGTGATCATTATTTTACATAATCTTTCACAAGGATGAGTATATGATGGGAAAAGGCTTCAAATCCTAAATGCATTCCTGGGTTTAGAAGTGGAGGAGGGGTTAAAAAAAAAACATTTAAAAATCAGTTGGTTGAAGTGGCTTCTATCTTGAGTTTATGCATGAAAAATTGGTATATGTTTAACAACTTTGATTTTTACATTTGGTTTTGTGGAGTTTAATGCCATTTTTCAGCTCATGACAGGCTATATATGTCAGCAAGTATATGTGGTGAAGGTAGATCCCTGGAAACCCTAGGAGAACCACAGACCTAAAGAATGCAACTGACATACCAACATTGGTCAAGCCAAAACTCAAACTCAGACAGGAGTGAAATGAGAGGGATCTGTAAAGTTAAACACCTCAGACCACACAGCCACCCTGGGCTCCTTTAAAAACTTTGAGTTGTCTTATATTACTTGAAGAAAACAAAATGCACTGTCTTGTGTTTTGTTTTGGATGTCTTATTCTTTTTCAACATAACTTTAGCCCTGCATAAATCAAAACTGCCCATAAAACTTCTCTGGCAGGATTAGTGTTATCTGTTTAAAAAAGGTTTAAAATTCAGGTGCTCTGAACGCATCGGGCCTATGTCTTAGTACAGGTATTTTTTATTTACTCTTTTATCAGCACCAGCTTAGAAATGAAACATTTTCTCTTTTTTCTCAGTGTATTATTTTCAGGGAAAACTCCCCATTATCTTCAAAACTGCAGACTGTTTTAACCCCGTAAGTGCCAGAGAATCTCTTTACAGTCAATATAACGTCATATTTGATGCATCCTTGAGTCAATGGACATTACACAACTCCATCTCTTTTGTGTCATGAAAGCCTGTACAAACTTAACTTCACTTGATTTTTTCATTGGCTAAACAATGCAGAGTAAATGGGGTCAAAGTGCTTTTCCCATGGACACTCTATGGCTTCAAACCCAGTCTGGCTTGGGTAGGTATCCAAGCCACAACTACTTAGATTCCCTGTACAAACATTGGGAGTCTTCCTGTTACTTCAAAAAAAATTATTTTCATTCAAAAGCTTCAAGGTTTGCACTTTCTTTGTTCCCTCCCATAATTAATTAAAAAAATCCACACAGAATCCATGCAAAGTTCTTAGTTATGTCCCTTATAAATACACGTGGGAAATGCACAAAATTCAAACAATCGTGTAGTGATGCGAACAAAAAAGATATGAAGCTATGATAAATTGCTGCTAATGCTTACAATACTAACTTCACAGCAAATATTCAAGGCTTCAAATATGTGAAAAGTAATAATTTAACTAATTCTGGTCACCATACTTTTGCTGACAGTAAGTCATGCCTGTCATTATATTAGTATATATATGTATCTAGTGCATCCTTCACTCTGTTCTTGCAACTAGAGTTCCAACAACACCAATGAAAAGAGAGTGATCATATTTGACAAGCGCTGACAGATGAGTAAATGACAACATACAGTGGAAGTGTTGGATCCACAAGCTACAATGGCTCATAGCTAAAGCACTGGATTCCTACCCAGAAGGGTCCTGGTTTGATTCCTACCATCAGACCAACCTTGAAAAACACTTGGTTCCTATGTCCTTGGCAAAATATAGTCAAATGTTTTTTTAAAGTGCAGTTAAAACAAAAACAAGAAAACCAACTGAGAATATTTTTCATGTAATATTCTTTGAGCATGGTAACAAAATACAGTTATAAAGCCCTCTCATTACATACTGGCCACCAGCAAAATTACAATCTACACTTCCAGCTGAGCCATCTACTTTTACAACATTGTAACATCTTGTTGCTCTGACTTAGCTATGTGTATTTTATTTTAGACCAGTTACCTCATTTTAGTCCAGTTACCTCAAAAGATAATGGAATATGACTTAGCCTTGAATATTTTATTTTTGTCCAGTTACCTCAAAAGATAATGGCTATAAAAATATCTTATACTCTCAATACCACTAGCAAAATTAGTACTAATAATGATAATAAATAAACAACAGCAGCCGCAATAAAAACAACATCAAGGAAAGTGTTGGTTTTAATTGACGATACTCTTCCTACCTTCTTCAGAGGTTATGTAATCATATAAAGTCTAGTTTATTTTCATTACATCGTATGTGCTTATGATGGGTGACTCTTTTCCACTTCTAGTGTGATCAATTTTTATGCAACAAAGTATTATGCTTGGAAACTCAAAAGAGTACACAACAATATGTAACCAATGTGTTAAAATTATACGACAATTGCAGATAACTTTTTTGATACAGTATTTTCAACATGCACATGTTCAAGGCCCACTTACTGTTCAAAATAGATTGCATATGAAACTGAGTTGTGCACTGAGATTTGTGTGAGAATGCACAACACAGGGTCTGTCAGAGTCATTCGAGTTATGTATTCAAGTAATTTATTTTCAATATTTTACTTTTTTTGTAGTCCCTGACAATTATTTATCTTTCAGTAACATTTCAAGACTTTATTTTGATGATCAAATTGTTGAATGTGGATGTTTTGTGGCCAACAGTTGTGATGTATGTGAGTGAAGTTTTTACCCATGTTTTATCATTCTATTTCCATATTAAATGGAATCAGATATAAAAAAAATTCTGCTGATGTAAATTATCATACTGGTGATCTGATATGTCTTTTATTTTGCCATTAATGACTCCATTCACCAAGCAAAAAAAAAAAAGATTTACCATTAGCACAATCATTTAGACATGTCAGAGATTTCTGTTCTCAAAGGGCGTGACAAGAGGGGTTTCCACAACCTATGAGCACATTCCTTTGTTCTCAGTGGGGTTTATCAATTAGAAACCCCTGCTGCAGACAAAAGATCTGGGGTACATGTCAAATGAAAATCATTTAAGTGACAGACTGTATTAAGCTAATTTGATTACATGGAGACAACTGAGTAACCACTAACTAATGAGTGCTAATTAGTCAATTTAGCTATACTAATTGGCTTTACTGAGAATAATTTCAAGGTCAACACCTGACTTATTTAATGTCAAACTTGCATATTTTGAGCTGACACAACAAAGAAAAAAGCAACAAGTAATCATTCATTTACTGCAAAAGCTATTACCGTGCTGAAAATGTTGACAAGTGACATGGATATTACATTTTGGGATGAGGGAATCATAAGCATTTTGTCAACCCATGGAACTATTTTTAATGTGAAAGAGACATACATAAGAGTGAACCAATTGTAACATATATCTTTAAATATACGGTTAAAATTTTATGCAAATGTGATTGTCTAATAAAAAATAACCAAGACTGAGTCAATGCAAAACACAGCAGCTTAAAATTAAAAGATGCCTGACATCATGCCAAACCTGTATTTTAAGTTACATCATCAAATATGTGTATTACCTAAATTATTTGATTAAAACATCAAGATCTGCTGAGTTTTCTTTCTTTTTATAAAGACGATACATATATGGTTTATGTACATAATCATGATAAAAACTTCAAAATACTGAAGTAACCAAAAAAATTAAATGGCAACACCATTTTTTGGTTCATTTTAAAAAATGTTTCTTTACCTAGATCTCAAGTTAATTTTGGGTTAGCTCTGAAAATGTCTCTTTCATTTTCATGCAAATATCACTATACACCTAAAATTTAGGACAGAAGTTTTTTCTGCAATGCCATTGTAACAGTCAAGAGTTCACTGCTCTTTAAACCTATGGTGAAAATATAACAATTTCAACAAAAAAAGTCAGTTAACTGGAAATTTTTCCTATGATAAATAGCACAGGATCCAGTTTAAAATAAAACTGACACACTCTATCACAGTAAATTCAATTTTTAAGTCTTCCACAAAGTCAGTTTTCTTTATCTTACTTGCATATATTCCATGTTAGTGGCAGAGAAACAACACCTATCTTTCAACATGCTTACCAAAACTGAATTAATCTTAAGTACTTGAGTAGTTCTTCTAAAGAGGTTCTTTTTAACCTCTCAATTGAATTAAGCCATAAATTTACATTACATTATTAAAGAATTTGTCAGGTAAAAGAAATACATGAACACCACAGAATTAGTTCTTATTAGTGTTATCCAAATTAGCCACAGGCCACTAATTGGACCAGGGGATTAATAACAATGTATGACATAATCTAAATTATATACTCCCTTGCAAATTAGGTCTAACATCAAGCAACATAACCCTGATTCGCTGTCTATATGGTTTCTTTTACTGATTACTCCAAACTGCATAGATCATTTTAAATTGTTGTTATTGATTCGCATGCTTGCTTTCCAAGAACCACACACACCCCACCCCACCCCGAGAAAACTCACATGAAATAATTTTATTTGGTTTGAGCATTTTGCAGTATCGAAGCAGACAGTGATTATTAGCACCCTGATAGGATCCACACTGCAGTTATGTTAATTGTTACATGAACATAGCAGTCAATGTTTAATGTATGCATAGCATACAAATCACTGAAAGACAAGTGCCTATTTGACAATGACATGGAAATGTACCATCCAGAAGTGAAATACACAATCTGGTATAATAGAAATTGTTAAAATTCCATATTCTTGGCTTATTTTTTAATTTTAAACATATCTGTGCAATTAATAGAATAAAGAAAATTGTTGATAAAAATCGTTGCCAGTAAATAGCTTGAGCTGGTAATGTACAATAATACCTATTCCTACTTTTCATATTTTAATCATACACTCAAAAGATATCTAGCTTTCCTGACAATTTAAACATAATATTGATTAAAACAGTTTAAATTTATGAGAAATATAGCTCATGCTATCGTACAGGTAAGTAGACAGGCATGATCACCTCAAGCTCTGGGAAGAGTCATGATAATCAAAATATTTTAGTAAAATATAGTTCATCAAAATTTCTCTACAGAGTTTACTTCAAAATAGTAATGAGTGTGATTTTGATTTTTAGTGTAGCTTTAACAAATATTCAGTCATATCACTGTGATGTCTGCAATGTGGCAGTTTATGGTTATGTCCAGCAATGGGGCATCATGCCGCAGACATGTAGCACGATGCCCACCCAGTCATATCAGCCTGGCACCAGGCCAAAAAGTCCTAACACTAACCTCTTCATGCTGAGTGCCTAGCAAGGCAGTTGCTAGTACCATTTTGTTTTCAAAATGGTAATGAGTTTGAAGGATAATACAAGACCCATGAATGTTCCACCATAGGATACAAGAATGTGCCACCATAGGATACATGAATGTGCCACCATAGGATACTTATACATTCAGAAGATTATATCATCATTTGTGACAAAAAAACTACTAAACAACATTGATCAACTTTTAGAACTGTTTTGTACAATAAGAGTCAATTATCTGTCAATATTAGGTGTTAAACATAGCAAAAGAATTCTTCCATCAACACATATCCAGTCAGGATTTAAAAGAGTTACTTCTGTTATTTAAATATACTACTATACATGATGGATAGGATTTAAGCATTCACCACAATGAGGAAACAATGAACAACAGTCCTGCTGTGATTATAAATGGGTGTTTTGACTCTTACTGGAAAACAATCAGGTCAATTGAGAATAAAATTTCAGGAAAGAAATGACTAAACCTGGGAATTCTGCAGGATGTTGCAATATTTGACACTGTAATTTGGGCATACTTTTACTCCTGACAAGACCTACAAACAAAATTTCCAACACAAAATAACTGAGGGCAAATGAAACAGACATAGACATTTAGAGAAATCTAATAGTACTATGCAAATTGGTTAACCTTGGATTCATGATACAAATGTTACAATTGCACTTTTAAAAATACTTTTAATTTGTTGCATATTTGGTACTAGCCATACCAACATTCCTCAATGTATAATTTCTAACCTGACTGTCACCAGTGGGTCTGTAACACTGTCAAGTTATAGGCACTTCAGGACAAATGGAAACTCTAGCTACGATGTCATAGCCTCAACATGATTTTTTTTGCTTATGGTTACGAACTGATCCCATATCATGTAATGGAGCACAAAAAAATCATCACTAAAGTCAGAAAAATGAATAGTGTAAAAATCTACTACATAAGTATAATCATGCTGTTAAAAAAGATTGGCTTATTTTGAATTTATTAAGCTCTTACACGCTAAAATAAATTGGCATGGTTTCACAAACCTCACCATGTCCATCATGACCCCATTTATATTTAAGGCCAGACCATATTTGGATATACTACGCTGTTATTAGCAATAAAGTGGCAAATAATGGCTTCTTAATGGAATTTCAAAGTTGCAGATAAATCAAATTTACTTTTAATGCTCAGAATTTCTGACTCGTACCTCGCCATATTTTTACTTTGATTTGTTTACATTTTCAAATAAATCCTCAAGGCTCAATGTCCTTGTATGGCACACAAAAAACGAGGCTGAGAACGGAAGTAATCATTATTTGAACTAATATGACCAACATAAATATCGGATAAAAAAGGTAAATGAAATTGTACAACTATTTCTACAATGATTTGTGATACTTCTGGTATTAAATAAGAGGACTACTGAATTTATTGGATTATATGCAAGGAATGTGTTCAAATTGTTGATATTAGGCTAAAAGAGCAATGGATGTGAATCACACCCGGCTTCCTCCATTGACATGTATATGCTCATGTGTGTACCCCGTCCATGAGATAGGAGTAGAGGTACTAATATTAGTACTAAAGGAAGCTCTAGATGCACACAACCAGACCATCTGCTTAGTCCTTTTCTGGTTTCTTGAACAGACCATTTCAGTAAAAACTGTGTTGTCTGCATCCAATATTAGCAATGTCTACTTTTAATAGTTATAAAAAAAATCGAAAAAATTAAAAGGAAGAACTCTTGTATATACGTGTTTAAAGAGATGCAACTCCTAAAATTACATAAATAATTAATGAGATTAGCAAAGATGGTGACCTGTTGCTTGAAAAGATAGATTCACCATGAAAATATGACAATCATGTTAATAAAAAAACTCCCATTTGATTCAGAATTTCAACAACATGACAGTGTGTTTGGCAAGTTTTGTACATATTTGATATCATTTGTGCTTTTGTTGTTGTTTTTTTGTCAGTAGGTGGGTATAAACAAAACATACAACAGAGTGAACTTGAAGCATGACCATAAGTTTCTGAGGAAAAACATAAAACAACATGCACTGTGTACTACTGTTGAGAAATTCATTCAAATGTGGAATATACTTCAATTTTTAAGAAGCTATATTCCTCAGTACATTTACATCACATTATTGAACTTTATATACAAAACTGAATTAGTAAACTAATCAGTTTGCTCGTTCTAATCACCCTTGCCTAAATCCATCCTATACTATTTGAGGGCAACCATGTTCTTCTGTCATTGTTTACATTAGCATGCGAGAATAATACCATTCCCGTCAATTCCCTGTCCTAATCCCTGATGATCAAAATCAATACACTTGATATCAAAACACCATTTTCACTCAGTGGTCTGAGTTATTGTATCGATAAATTTATTTATATTCTCACAAAACTACTGGACTAAAGTAAAGGACTGAGGTAACATGACCCTAGTATGGCGGGGGGGGGGGGGGGAGAGACGGGTATTATGTACTTACAACTTTTCTGTCCAAGACGGCACATCTTTGGGAACTTCAATAAGTCCAAGTTCACTACAATCCACATGACTTCCAAGACAGGTACATGCAGATGGGCACAAATTATTTACAGCATACGATCCATCCAAAATGTATCCAACCAATATAACAAAAACAGCAATAATACAGAAGTACACAGCCGCCATGTTTGATTCGGGCTCATAGGCCCTAATTTTCTATTCCAAGTGCCGCAACTAGCCGATCGGCGGGTGTAATTTGTCTATAAATTTGTGTAGATGATCTATATACATGTTGACGATGTTAATCCTTTTCACTACATTGCAGAAGTGTCTTCTCCGCACAGAATCAGTCCTTCTATACCGTTATTTCATACAGGATTGTCCCACATCGTTCATTTACACCTCTCTTATCCCACGTTTGGCTGCAATACATTCCTATAGTGTAGACCTACAAGTCGATTGGTCAGGTCCTGTCACGTGGGGTACACATTTTAACACAAGTGGTATCTTTCCGAAGCTCGAATCAATACATGAAGCGGCCAGAGCTTTTTATTATTTACAAAGTTTATAAGCTGTGAAAGAACTGTCATAAAAAAAAAAAACATTTGTTGTCGATTTTATGTTTGATAATTCATCAATACGGAAAGTAGACATACACTGTTTACTGGAAGAATACTTGCAGGTGCGTAGACTTTGTCTTCGAACTTATGCGAATTTTTGTCTCTGTTAAAGAACAAAAATTGTAATAGGATTCTATTTGAGTATGAAGAGTAACTGGCATGTATATAGTAAATATAGTACGTACGAAAAATTTGCATGAGTTACACAAAGTCTTCATTCTGGACGAATTTGAGTACATACATCAACCATGACATTTCCGAATCTTACTGATCTAGACGATATTTACAAAAGTCAACATAGAAAGAACGTCAAATCAAAGAAGATATATGAAGGATTGAGCAACAAGCGTAAACTTATTTAAAGCTCTCTCCTCATTAACAATAATATTAACTTACATATTTTAGCTGATGTGATTAACGACGGAATTAATATTTGCAAACACTGAAACATGCGAATGAGGTATTAAATTATATTGTAATAATATCAGACAGTAACTAATAAGCATTTATGGCGGAAGAATTCACTCTATACTTGAAAATCAAGTCGCCTTATTTGCAATAAACCCATGTCTGAACAATATTTGTGCATCTTTACATCCAGTTTACCGCATAAAATATTAAATTGTATCAACAGTGCCGACAAGGGGGAGGCAACCGGGGATATATCCCCGTGACCCGGGCCCGTAAGGGGCCCCAGGCTGAACAACACTTATTAATTTTATAAAAGAAACATTTTAAACCCTACAACAACATTGTTTGAACAAGAACTAGGAGAGGCACGGGTGTTTTTTTACCCAAGCGCCCGTGATCGCTTTCTACGGCCCTGTTTATCAAGCAATATTTAATTAATTATTGTCATATACACCGTGATTAAATTACATAACGTTTCTATCATGTAAAACCATGAAAAGTGTGACTTTGGCGTCGCATACTGTACAGTGTGATATGAGCTGTAAATAAAATTGTTACATTTAAAACTATCTATGCAACATTTTAAAAAAGCTATTTCTACCATGTTCCGATTGTAATATAAAAACAAAACGCTAGCGAATGAAATAATTTAATACAACTACTACTATACTTTCTTCCGTTGATGCGATGCTACTGTTGCTGCTTCTACAACTACTACTACTACGTGCAACATAATACAGGCACCCATCATGAAACACGTACAGTCATAAAATTAAACCAGATCGAAAACAACATTTGCATTTCGAGAGGACCTCGCCCTTTCGATACGTATTATGGGAGCTGGGGTGCTTATGGATCAATCCTCCTTGAAGATTTTTAATATTTTATCGTCGAATCATTTGTTTTAGTGGGTACAGTGAATTTGCTACAAACGCTCCTCACTGTATATCAGCGTTTTTTTTCAGTATAAACATATCAAATTATCTATACAACATATCATTTTAAATAAACTATGCATTATTTTTATAGGGGCGGGGATTCGGAAGGTTGGGGGAGGGCATTGCGTATCGTGCATGTTATCGATAATTTCTTTCTTCACGCTCTTAATTTTCATTCTTCATAGCTCTACCTGTCTATATATCCCACCCAAGCCCTTCCTAATTTTTCTTCTTCTAATGGTTGAAGGTAACAATGTGTCTCGAGGGATGATCAAGGAAAAAGTGTCTGCTCTTTGGCCAGACACGTTTCTGTTTGAGAGAGCGAGAGAGAGAGAGCACCAAACTGTTTGTATTGATGATGGGAAATGAACAACGTAACTTAAATTCATAACCTGAAGGTTATAAAACTGTTGAGTACGAGTCTGCTTTCATACTCTCAATAGTGACCATGAATAAATATATTTTTCACCGAGTTGCAGCATATAAACTTACAGAATCAGTTCAATGTTTTGTCCGGGGAAGGGGGGCATTTTTTTATAACTAAGCTGGCACTAGGTAGAATTTAAACGTCAGCGTTTGTTGCATTCTTTAAATCATGTGCTAAAAATAATAACCTGCCAGCCTGTTAATTTCCAGTTCAAAATAGATGAAGCAAGTAAATTCTTTTTATGTTTAATCGCAGATGTGCTTAAACACATTTAGTACGATTTTATATAAACTAAACGTCATGTATTTTAAAGTTTAGAAAATGAATAATAAATTCTTTGCTGGATATATGCCAATATAATATACGAAATATTCTAAGCTGAATATACAATTATAATTATTTTACATTAATGCACACACACGCACACACACACACACACACATATATATATAGATATATAATGCCTATGCTAGAATATGCAAATGTCGTTTGAGATGGATGTTCAAAAGCAGACTAGGATAAATTTGAGAGATTTCAGTTACCGACTGCTAGGATAGTCACATGTCTAACCAAAAGTGCCAACGCACGCAGTATTTATGAGGAATGCGGCTGGCCCCCTCTCTTAGAAAGAAGAAAACCCTACAAACTGTACTTTTTCATGTAATGATTTATAATGGTTCACTAAGTTCTTTAAATGAACTGCTTCCTCCTTTGGTGGGCGATACGTAAAGATACAATTTACGTAATCGACACAACTTTTCAAGACTAAATGCCAGACTTGAAATAACAAACAAAACTCTTTCCTAAACTCGTATGTTCTCACACGGAATACCAACCTGACTATGTCAAAATGGAAAACGATTTCTTAGAAATTTTAAAAGTATATTGCCGTACAAAACTGTAGCGTTACTTCTTGTTATCTTTCTGGTGATGGCAAATACTCTATTATGTATACTAGGATCAGAAACTAAAGTAGCGGCCTAAAAAAAAATACCCGTATGACAATTACATGATATATAATTCCTTCAACAGCTCTGGGGAAGAAACAAAAAGTGTATATTAGTATGTGTTATTTTGCAATCAGTGTACGGTTAAACACAAAATATCTTAGTCCCAACGAAATGATATTTCTCATCTCCACAAACACTCTTCCTTCTGGCTCAGAACGTGAACTTGAATCTTAAACGAGTACCGATGTCTACAATTTGGTGGGGGGGTCAAAAGTAAATTAAGAATACACGTCTTTTAAACTACTGCTTCTTTATTAGATTCTAAATATGTGGGATTATTTTTTTGTCCCCAGAGAGTACAATGTGTTGTGAGAACTTGTAAACCGATCCTTTGACATAACTGTATCCCGACCCTTTGGCATAATATAGGAAATAAAATATGTTTAAACCAATAAACTTTATCAAAGATCATCTCTCTGAACTATACCCAATTAACATCGAATGTATGCATGTGAAACGCTTTAAATCTTTCTGGCACGAATGATAGTTATTTGGAGTTTTATTGTCATTTTCTCAGATAACACAGGTTTTTTAACGTGCAGGAAATACGATGTAATACACAAAAACATTGTTCCAATAAATTAATTTAAAAAACAAAAACAAATGATGGATACACGCTCAAATATCAAACAAAAAGGTGAATGTTTATTGACATTATATGTACTATTTTGCACAAGTAACTTAAAACAGTATCTGCTCTTCTCTCAATAAATTTAATAATAATAATAATAATAATAATAATAATATCAAGGAGAAAAGAAAGTGGGAAAGAAAAGTTGGTTGTGATAACTAGAAAGTTAATCCCTGGTGCGTTGTTTTTGTGTTATGAAGATTTTTCATACTATATGATATAAAATTGCAGGAACTGAAAATCATTCCTCTATTACCAAATGCGAAAAACGGATTGAAATATGTATGATCTAAGTGCGGCTAGATGGAAAATTACAATATTGGCTGCAAAATAGTTTGAAAATACGGCAAAAGACATGAAAAAGTTATTTACTAAATTTGACATACGCTCTAAAAAGCCAAGAAAAGAGACTAAAACACAAAGTTGCCAACCATTACTAACCGTGAGAAATTACACTCCTTTTCTTGCGGCTAAAATGAAGTCGAAAACGGTGAAAAATGGATTGACTTATATGTAGCTCTACAGCTTCGTATTTTGCAATGAGTTTTCCTCACTGGTTATACTGGCTATTTAAACAAGACGCTGTTTATCTTAAGTATTGTTCAAAGAACTTTTAATTTCCTTTTATTTTGGTATATGACTGATGGATGTAATATGGGCTATAAAGTAAACAGCTTGGCCTTAGTTCAGATGAGCACCTATATATAAAATTATTTTTTTTAAATTTGTCTTAAAAATGCTAGCTCCGCTTGGTCATTTTTACTTCCTGGACTTCAGAGGCAAATTGTTTAAGAAATATGAGCCTAAAACTTTTTGTTTTACATTTTATATAGTTCATTTGTTGTACTTTCAGAAGCTGGTGTCGTCTTCTCTGTCAAAATTGATTTCCCTTGTTTTAATAACTAATAAAGATAGTGTACTTTATACTATTTCAGGATGCCGGAGGTCGCGGTTCGAACCCCGGCCGAGTCATACCAAAGACATAAAATATGCTGTATGTCTGCGATATGATGCTCAGTGCTAGACAGCACTATAAACTGCCACACTGCAGACATCGTAGCGATATGACGGACAACCCTTTAAGGCAACGTTAACAATCCACACACACACACACACACACACACACACACACACACACTAATTCAAGCTCATTTTCCAAGCACATAGGAGCAGTCATTTTGGTTACCTGGGTGCTTAGGTCATGTACAATTCCCACAAGTACAAGATACAAAGAACTTTCAGGCACAGTACAGGAAAGTAACATAGGCATATGCCAACATTCTCTCCAATGTGCATGCTGCAAATACAATTAGCTTCACCTTAAACCTGCCACCCTCTCAGAAATTCATATTAGTTGTATAGGGTCCCCTTAGTAATACTTTATACTTTATATATGCTTTATTATTACTGTATAGGATTATCATATATACGTATTATTACTGTATAGGATTATCATATATACTTATTATTACTGTATAAGATTATCATATATACTTATTATTACTGTATAGGATTATCATATATATTTATTATTACTATATAGGATTATCATATATACTTATTATTACTATATAGGATTATCATATACTTTATTATTACTATATCGGATTATCATATATACGTATTATTACTATATAGGATTATCACATATACTTTATTATTACCGTACAGGATTATTATATATACATCATTATTACTGTATAGGATTATCATATATACCTTATTATTACCGTAAAGGATTATTATATATACCTCATTATTACTGTATAGGATTATCATATATACCTTAGTATTACTGTATAGGATTATCATATATACGTTATTATTACCGCACAGGATTATCATATCTACTTTATTATTACTGTACACAATTATCACATATACTTTATTATAACCGTATACGATTATCATTTATTCTTTATTATTTCTGATACAATTATCTTTTATACTTTATCATCCATTTTCAGTACACAAAAGAGTAAAAGAACAACGTGAAGATAATCGATGGTTGTGTTTAAAGGGGAAAGGGAAGTATACTGAAAACGAAGATCAATAGTTAGTCATTAATTATTTTTTATTATAAACTATATCAAGGTACTAATGTATCCATTACAATCAGGCAACTTTTAGCACGATCATTTCTAGCATCAGAATCGTCCAACCCGCATGGATGTTTCAACAAACAGAGATTATTTTTTTAATACATCAAAGGCATATCGTTTATTAATTATATTTTGTTCTGAAAACTGCACTGGCAATAACTAGTATCATTGGCAGTAGTAATTCGTTTTCCCTTCATCTTATCCATGTCTTTTCGACATACACTAACAATGAAAGGCATGGTTCAAGGGTGGAACAACTTTACCTATTTGCCCACTGGGTCATTTAATTTATTTATTTATTTATTTATTTATTTATTTATGTATTACGAATTCCGTATTACAATCCTTTGAAAAATATCGTAGCAAAGTAAAATTCTTAGGAGCAGCTGCTAATCCTTAACGTGACAGGAGAATAAGAGACATGGTACTGCAACTAGAGATGGGCTGCCACGACGCCTTTTATTTTTTCAGTACAACTTCGTGACTTCGAACACCACTAAACAGCCACACATATATATACATACGCACGTGTGATATATATATATATATATATATATATATATATATATATATATATATATATATATATATATATATATATATATATATGTGTGTGTGTGTGTGTGTGTGTGTGTGTGTGTGTGTGTGCTGTGGATGATTTTAAATTACTTTTGTCAGAGATTGATAATCTACAAAAATAAACTTACAACACTCAGTAGATAACTAATGTTCTCCATGGACGTTATCCAAAATCATACTCACAAAAGGGGCACGCACGAACACACACACACACACAATAAACACAGGTCAAAGAATGTAACAATGAGAAAGCCTGTATTATCTATTTGATTCTATAAAGAGGAGAGAACAAAACGTTCTTTCTCAATTTGTACACCTCAAATAATTGATCGATACACACACGCACTCACGCACACACACACACACGCGCGCGCGCGCGCACGCTTTGTAGTAAAGCTAAAGTGAATAAACTGACTGCTGAATAGTGAGGTGCATATGAAAGTGAAGAAAGAAAATGCTCCAGGACAAACTTTATTTTGAAGTTTCCACAGTAAAGCTAATGTAGTGTCGAATGATAAAGGTCACGTGCCTTCACAAGACGGATATTACTAACCGCATTTTCAAAGTCCGGTTGCCGCGGTAACAGGTTAATGCACGCTGAAAATGCCAGCATTCTTTTAGTCAAGCCATCTCTGTAAAGTGTCAACTAAAAATCCTCGCAGTATCGTCGATACCGGACCTTTAAAATAAAAAGATGAGAATTTAATGACCAAGAGTTCAGGAATTTCCACTGGCGAAAGATAAAATGCTGTCTGAAACAGTTCTGCCCTGTTAATAAAATCTTGTCATTGTCATAAATTATCCCACCAAATAAAGAGCCCGGCAGTGTACGGTTTACAGCTATATATGTTGTTGTTGTGTTTTTGGGAGGGTAGGTTTTATGTATGTTTTTTTAAAAAGAAAATTGTTTATTTTACTTTTTGAGAAAGCTAAATGTATTAACAATATACGGGGGATAAAAGAGGAAAACTGAAAGACACACACACACACACACACACACACACACACACATATATATATATATATATATATATATATATATATATATATATATATATATATATATATATATATATATATATCCCGTGATGGAAGTTGTGACGAACAGGATATGGAAGGCGCGCTCGGCAAAAGATGGTAAGCTTACGTTAAAAAATTACGTAACGTTCTCATGGTAATTTTTTATTAAACATCTATATACATTACGTAAAGTTGCCATGGTAACAACATCTATGTTTATTACGTAATATTGCTAAGAGGTTTTGTATAAAGTGTCAAATACATAAGTACTGGACTTGAACGAGACATGCACAAAAGAATCATACTGAGAACTACAGTACGTATAAAATAATTCGAAACGTCTCGATTAATTTGCATAACTCAAATATATGCCGATAACTGCCATTTGGATCACATCGGCTATTAAAGAAACAAGGATTGACTGAGAAATTCGCGGACATAGACCATTCTGAACGACATCGGTTATATCTGCCAGACAAAATTATACCTCGGATCGATGGGAACATCGCTTGACCATTTCCGCCAGGCCGTGAAATAATCTCTGAAGTAGTTGCAGGAACATACGTCAGTTTCATGTGTTTGGTGATTTGCCTCTGGCGGAGTACACCATATATATAAGACAGCAAAGGCCGAGATTGCTCCGATTGTGACTTTGTCTCCTTTCGCCGCTATATTGTTCAATGTGATGCAATGTTCAGAATATAGGTCTCAACGGAGACCAATTACATCCAAGATTTCTTTTTCGACTTAATTGAAGAGACAGAGGGTGTTCAGATTGGCATCGGATGTATTTAGGAGCAAAAATCATACATTCTGTTTGTCGGAAATGTCCCATTCAATAAAAGAAACCCAATCTATTCGGACTATATCGGCTATTTCTGATTGGATTGACTATTCGATTATTTGAGAGGTCACAAATGAAAAAAATAGTTCGATCTTTCATAACTTCTTGGTCAGTCCTTGTTTCGTAAATAGCCAAAGTGATCGACATAAATTCGAGCTATGATCTTGATGACTGACCGCGAAGTAGCGAATGTGGCAACTGAACTGGGTCACACTGCTGGTGCTCATGAGACCACAAAGAACTAGTATCCTCCATTTTAGTTAAAATACTGAATGTCTGTACTTTTGACCCTATGACCAGCTTAGCTATTTCTACGAGTGGATTAACTGTAAAACTGACCTAGATGACATGAATAAAACAATTTTTTTCACCTCATTCGTGACTTATAGGTTAATGTTTGTTTCGTAAATAGAATAAGTAGTCCGAATGGCTACTATCGACGTACTTTCGAGATATGATCTACGATATTGACCTCAAAGATGCGAATGCTCGCTGATTAACTAATCAGGAGATACAAATTCTACAAGTTACCGGGCATGATATTGCCTTATTGGCTTGCCAATTTAGGCCGGGCACCAGCGAAGACTTTTCTGTCAATCCAATCGTAGAAGTTTCCAGGTTGTCTGAATATACTGCTATTTCTATTTTTGTGTGGAAATATTTCCGGCCAACAAAATATGATTCCCCCCCCCCCCCCGTCAAATTACTACACTGAAATAGATCCGAGGCATACATTGTCTCAAAGAAATGGCACAGGTGATCCGAATGATCTAAAAAAAAAAAAAAGTACTACAGTGGCCGTCATATACATGTACTTTCTTTACCAAATAACAGCGATCGTCATATCTGAACCTATTTCATCCAGAGGATCCTTTGACCCCAAGTGTGTTATTTTAAATAAATAATTCTGAAAATAATAAATATTCTTCGTTGTGTAATTAGTCGTTGTTTAAACCTTAAATTATATAGGCTTGTCTTGGCATTCAAAATTTCAGTATAATCAGGGACTAAAGCGCTCATCGTTCCGGATCACTGCCATCTCACCTCTGTCTGCGTTGGTTCGAGTCTCAGGCTCGGCTAATGTGGGTACGTGAGAAAGCGTGCCAGTAGCTTCTCGCGGGGCGGTGGTTCTTCCTCCACCAGTTATACTGGCCACCAGTATAGCCTATCTTGTGCTGAAAATTGGCGTTAAACCCTAAAACAACAACAACAACAACAACAAAACCTTTGAAGCGGCCCGGGTTTCTCTCAACCTTTAAAGGTGCCTGGCCACAGGTATCAAAGCGTACGGTCTTCTACGTGTGAAATTTTGCCACCAAATTTACATCGTCGTAACAATAGTTTTAACCTGCCAGAGAGGTTATTCACTGGGAGGGGTGTGACAAATAATGTTATACGTACGTCAAACATAACCATAACGCTAAGTGCGTTGACGTATCGATTGAGATAACTTATTCTAAGCCGAAGCATCCCCAGTTTTATGTTTTTCAAGTAAAAACATACTAGAGAACCTTCTTTTACTGAATGTCTCGAAATAATTCTATAATTGTATCATGATGATTTTTGTTTACATGCTTGTACTTTTCAACAAGTGACAGAATTATCTGCAATTTTTCGGCTATTTTCACCTTTTCGAGACGTATCACTCCATCGAAGTATCCCGAGCTGGAGTTTTGTCGGTATCGTTTAACCAGACCTCTCGCGTTACTTCGAAAATAATAGGGATAAATATCATTTCAGTCTGGCTTCTACACAGTTTGACTCATTTTCTTTGTATCGGTAGCAATGATGAAACAAGCATTTTACCAGACTTTCGTATCTCTCACTGAGCCAAGCCAGAGTTTGCTTTAAATTGAGTATGGTTTTAATATAAAAGGCACGATGTGTTCCGGTTTGCGTTAGAGGAATAATCGGAACACCACTGGCCTTTTCGGCCGCATCTTGTATGGTACACACCGCCGAAGGCTACTGACTCGAACCCATGAAATCTATATGTATTTTTACAATTACTTCCAATTTATTCTCCCGACTTTGAGGGAAAGGGTGACTTTTTTATTACAACATTTTTATTGTTTTCCCGTCTATTTAAAAAATAAACGCTTGCTGTCCATGATCCTACCCGCCATGATTGCTTGCTGTGTTTTGTACCATTCCGAGAGCATTTGAAATGTAAATTTTAAACCTTAGAAAGAAGAGATAGGGTCGATACAAAACAGTATGGAAATTTTGATTCACTACCCGAAATGAATAGAGAGAGAGCGCGAAAACATGCAACCTTTAAATTATATATGCTCTTTGCTGCACATGAGATCTGTTAACAGTTAAAGTACATTTCACATTCCTAATTTTAGTACCATTAAATTCACGAGTTCGTAACGTACAACTGGGTGTGGGCTACGCAGATGTGGGAACGAACTCAAACGTTGTGTCCGACATGTCTCGCACACTCTTGGATTAAGGTTATATGGAGTAATATAATAGAGTAGTATAGTTAGAGAAATTACTTTTCGTATGAAATCAACCGTCTTTAATAGTTACGAGATCATATACGTTCCGCCGGAAATGTACTAGATACCCAGAAGCTAGTCGTTAAAAGAACTTTCAAGGGACTGATTTTGAACCAGGTGAGAAAACAGAATTCATTCATTCGCAATTAGTCGTCACAGCCATTGAAGGTCATCTATCCTGCATCGAAATTACGAATTAAATGGCCTAATTAGGTTTCTTTGCGTAATGTTAACATTTTCAAAAGGTACAGAGTAGTATCCGTGGCCGTTGAGTGATAAAGGTGCGATGAGTTGTGGCTTGTGGCCATGTTCTCGCATAAATTAGCCGGATTTTAGAGTCCTATCATATACAGGGAACTGGTGTTAGCGTGAAAGGAAACTCTAACACCATTTTCAAACGTTGGGGACGAAATGGAAAACATCAATTTATTTCATGCTGGTTTGAGATTGAATTCAAATTAGGGGATAATTTATGTAAAGAAATGTCCGTTTGAAAATTATAATATTTGTTCCAGAATGTTCGATAATACATCTCAGTATTACCCCAGCACGACCTATTCACAAACACAGTTTGGTGACTGATTTACATACAAATAGAATTTTCTACCTTTAGAAAAGATGTTATGACTCTTACACCTGTGATAGGCATATTGCATGACTGTATAATGTACATAATTTGTGAAGGCGTGCAAATTTTGTTGACACGTGCATCGCTTAATGCTACGTAAATTCAAAACAGACGGTAACATGAGTCCTTCGATAGATGTACAATATTAAGGTCATATTTTCATTTATACAAAGGCAATATTAATAAATTTCCCATAATATGTTTACACAGTCTTTAAAAAGTATCACATCCACATAGTACCTTAATGCACATAAAGATATATTTAAATTTCATGTCATCTTTGTTAGCCATTTTAGGCTACCGTAAGTTGTTGGTAAATTTAGTTTCTAAAACATTTGTTTAATAATACACCGAAGTAGATTAATATGCAAAACATTAGGAATTTTTTTTACGCATATAAAATCTATTTTTAGCCATACAGTAGGTTTAACAACTGAACTCGTTTAATAAGGGACTTATTATAAAAGTAACGTTTATACTCTACAAGACTTTGCTAACAGAATAATGAAAATATTAAAAGTGGTGTCAAAAATAGCCTAGGAAACGAACGCTGATGTAAGATTATCAGATGCCCAGATGTACTAATTGACACACCGGCGTCCAATGTAATAATTTAAATTATATTTGGAACCTATTATTAAAAAAATATATATTGCATTTTCGCGAGTAAAGTTAAAAATATGCACAAACCTTGTTATGTGGGTTGGTGATCGTAAATTTCTTTGCAAAAATCCATCTTGTATTGATCTTTCACTGTTCTGTCAATATGGCTTGGACAGGAGAGCTTTTACGAAACATCCACATCCAGACATTTAGTAGTGCTAGTGGCCGCTATTTTTTTTTTTTTTTTTTTTTTTTTTTTTGTTTCCTTTAAGACTGTGCGTGAATAGGGCTTAGATTCGTTTTCTGCTTAATCTGGGAACATTACACTTCTCCGGATCAAGCGACATTCCCAATTTCAAGTTTATTCATATCGTATCGAATGACTTTGCAGGCTTGGGTGATACGGGTATCCATGTAGATGATGTAGTTATCAGTAAACAGTCGAATCTTGGATCAGACGCAGTCTAGCAGATCACGTATGAATATGAAAAAGAGAACGGGTCGAAGGATGGTTCCCTGTGGAGCTCCACCGACTAATGGAGTCTTGTCGAAAGAGGAACCATCAACAATTACTTCCTGTCTTCTACATGAAAAACTTGATCTGTTCGTAGGTAGACCGCCCTCCCTCCCCGTTACCATAGTGGTCTATTTTTCTCTCAGTTCCTCAAGTGTGGTACCCAGTCGTACGACTCACAAAATTCTAAGATGATCACACCTTGCTGTCTCCCATTTACAGTGGAAGCTGCCTTCTCGTGTATAATAGTTGTAAATTACGTCTCGCAACTTGTTCCTGCGCTGAACTCATCTCGACAATCGGTCAGTATTCGATGTTCGTCAAGACGTTTATAATATTGTTTCTGGTGATACTATGCTTCTGGAGCAGAGGCTGGTCAGTGACAAAGGGCTGTAGTTACTGGCAATGAATTTGTCTCCATTGTTGAAGATTGCAGTAAAAACATTAACTGAATTATAATCGTTAGGCACCAACCAACATCTAAGTGTATTGTGGAAGATGTAGGTTAGCGTTAGTGTTATTACATCTGCCGATTCTACGAGTAATCGGGCTGTAAAATATACAACATTTTTATAAATATCTCTAAATCTGTTAGTAATATCTGACTTAAAGTTTCCGCACATGATATATTGATTCTATTAACGGAAATGATTACAAATCTACAAAGAATGTGTTTTTTTTATATATAAAATTGTGATTTTAACGACTGACTTTCTAGTTAAGACTAAGTCTTATATTATTACATGAATTCTAACCCAAATCAAAAGGATAATTTCATATTTGTGCATTGTAAATGTTATCTCCATTTATAGCAATGGGTTGCCTCCTCATGACTGGCATTTTCAATACACAGCACATAGCTGAATTAGCATTTTCAAAAGTTTAAGCTGATTGTAATTAAGTATTTTTTCACTGAATTCATGTAGTTATGTATTTATATAAATTAGAACCATGTAGTTTTCTTGTTTTACCGTAATTATTATCGTCTAAATATATAGTGCGGTCTGAAATCATTACTGTACGCAATTATACCTACTGACAATCGAAGTTGCATTTGTATCTCTCTACATGTCACCGTTTAGAGTTAATATATTTTACTACGAATTATTATCAAAATACGACTGTATAAAGGTAAAAGCTACACGATGCAAAAAATAGTCAACGATCTTCAGTGCACACTCAAACTTAGTCTGATAAATCAACCCCCCAAATCTATGTTGATACTGATGGACGATAGGTGGGTCTGATGTGACCTGTTCATTAAAATGTGCAATTTTGTTGCATGCAAATCATTCCGCAACAAACCTACTTACACTTTAAACACATACCAGTAATTGGTAACATTCATATTAAGCGCGTAATTCAAAATGGCAACAGGACAGATGGTTGTGCTATTCCAGGTGGGTTTACGAGTCACCAAACATGATTTGCTCCGGAAAGATAATGTACATGTCACCAAACAAAAAATAACAACAACAAAAAAACTTTATTCGACGGTAGCTGCACATCGACGAGAAATACTGGTAAGGGTAAAAACTGTACACCGATGTGTGCAGTCAAATTTGTATGCAGATAATTGCAACCTTGAATAAATATGTGATATCAGCCCCTCTCCCGAAAATCAATATCATCACGGGTGAAGAGCTGATTTATCGGCCTAACTCAAACTAAGAGTATGTTCTTGTAATGCATCCCATCTTTTTCATTTGTTTAAACTTAACCATAGATTTCGAACAATATTTTTCATGGAAGTAAATTTAAACTTTTCGATTTCATTGATAAACATTTTAATACCAGTTTTTTTCTATATCAAATGTCAAAAACGTACCCAAGTCGAGGAACTTTTTATGCATCTAGGACCAGGTTATCGATGACCCTTGTGATGGCTTTTATCGTCCCTATCACAAACATCAATGCCACCACCACCATCATCATCATCGTCGTCGTCGTCATCGTCAAGACAAATATACGCACGTGCGCAAAAGTGCCGCTTGGATGGAAATAAAAGTCGGTGTTACGCTGATATCAAAAAGACTTTCCCCATAAGCTGGCCTCATTTCTGGATGAATGTATCCTTATGAAATAGTTTAAAATAACTGTAAGAACAGCTCGAGAGAAAACAATTTACATTATATTATATTACAATGAAAAGCAATTCTTTCGTACATTACATGGTAGAAAGGTATTTTCAAAGCGTACATTGATACTTTTATGGGGTAGACAAAATGTCTCGTTTCTGCTTTGCGGCGCACCGGTGACTAGTTATAGTAAATTCAAATAAGGAGGGGGGATGCCGTACCATACTGATGCAGGCTGCACGTGTTCATAAATAAATAACCATGACGTTAAACATATAAATCAACACGTTGTAATTAAAAACATAAGTCTCCGAGGGAAATTTAACATCATCATTGCCGGTATCATATAAATGCCAAATTAGTATTGTGCTCCAAACAACCGGAAGATACAGACAAGTATTCCACGTGTATCTTGCTATCTCAGGCCATTACTGTAGGTAATTATATTTATTGACAACCGAAGTTGCGTGTGTAACTGCTATATAGGTCACCGTACTTGAGACATCTCGACACGGACACGAGGCAATGATAGTATTACAGTCGGGGGTAGTATGACAAGGTGCACAGTTTTGGCCGGTATAATTTCCCCTTATGTGGTAAGGTTATGTATAAGGACTCTTTTCGACATGCGAAATGGTTGCTTTATATGTTCAACAAACAAACCTACGTTTAACATAACTAAATGTTATGGTAGAAAATAACACAGAATCAAGACAGAGCGCCTAATACAGGACCCACAAATGTAGGCCCTTACATATTTTTTGTATTATGGCAGTACAGTTCTGGACTTCAGTCTCAATGATTAATAGCCGGTGTCCAAAAAGATTTTGTTTTTCAAACCATACGAAAGTAAGTGCAAAGAATCGATTTTTATTAGTTGTCTTATTTCTGGATTAGAGCGTCCGCCTCGGATGCGGGAGGTCGTGGGTTAAAATCCCGGCCGAGTCATACCAATGATTTTTTTTTTTAAATGGTACAAACAGCTGCCTCGCTTGGCGTTCAGCATTAAGAGGTTAGTTTTAGGACTAGTCGACCTGGTGTCAGGATAATGTGACTGGGTGGGACATAATGCCCCAGTGCTAGACATCGCATTAACTGTCACACTGCAGAAATTGTAGCGATATGACTGTGATTTTTTTAAATAAAAAAAAAAAAGCTACGTTAAAAATCCAAATACACTAATTTCCTAGTTGTGTGGGGCACTATTTTATGGTATGATAGACAGGGTCATATGCAAGAACTGGTCATGGGGACAATCTGTGGTAATTTTGTCACTCGGTATGATTTTATTTTCCCTTCAGATTAATGCTTCTTTTTTTTTTCAAGATCAAGCTCGCGTCGAGCACCTGTGGTTTTGAGTGGTCGTTTTCATTGTCTCACAGTTTAAGAATCGGGTAAAAATCGTATAAACATCAGCGTAAATAAGAAAATTCACGCGGAAGGGTTCCAATTGCACTGTGTAAAAATTATAGACATTTTCATTGACGAATAAAATTTGCTTGTCAGATGCATTTTTATCCGTCACTTTGCTAATTAATATGATTACTCGTGTAATAAAACCTATGCAAGCTCTTTTCTTTTGTTCTTGTGCATGTAACCCACTCTTTTCTGTCGCAATTGACGCTGTGTACTTATGTAATTTATAAACTAGTTCTTTCTTTCAAATACTCTGGCACACGAGCAAAACTTAAGTGGCAAAGAAGCAAAAGGACCATGGTGAAACCTCGGAAAGTAGTGCTTGGGTGATTTCCATGAAATAGCTATATATAAAAGGTGGATGATTTACAGATGTGCACGAAAAGAAAAAGAAAAAGATTACAACTAATCCACTGCAGAAAGCTGTTAAATATTGAATTCTGAAAATTAAATGATAATGGCTACTGGGTAGAAAAGCACTGTCGAGATTCAAGGTGTTATATCATCAAACCTCGAATTCACGAAGCTGCCAGGCACAAAAAATGTAATTTACGCTCATTTTTTTTTTTTTTTACCAATACCGTTTTAAAAATTTATAACAGTACCCAGAGGAAGGATAGAGTAATGAAACTTTCGGCATTATCTTATTTTATGCATTTTTAAACACACCGATAGTCAAAATTCTAAGTATGGTTGGTAATTGTGTCTTGAGATTAAGTTCAGTTTATGAACTTAAACTAATTCGTAACTGTGATATCTACTGAAGTCAGTCTGATTAAAATCAGATCTACTATGTCCTACGTGACGATCTAACAGCGTCCGCTTAAGGGTCATCATCTGATCGCCCATGTTATTACCATAATCGCTGATGTTGTCAGCCAATCAGATAAGCATTATATCTTATTGTTTGTGAGACTGAGCAGTATGACCTAAGATCGTCATTATGTGTCAAACGATTTGATTCACTTTCAAATTTCTGAAAGATGCATTTCCATTGGCTATTTCAACGGTTACTAGAACATGACCCCTACGAGGTCGCTGTCGGATCTTCACGTGGGCGAGTGGAGATCTGATTTCAGTCGGATTGATGTTCAAGTGGACCTCAACAGAAGCATATGCGACAGGCTAGGGCTGCAGGAAAGTGGCCAAGGGTAACAATCGCGAACATGATATAAATTAGACTGCGGTAGCAAACAAGTATTGAAATAAAACATATTTGCACAAGTGAAGATTTTACAAAGCGTTGTCGTCTTTTAAGAATGTCAGCATTTTAAAGGAAAGTCTCACTAATTTGTATTTACCAAGATAATAGTTATATGTACAGTACGTTGCTCACACGGCACAACAAATATTCAGGGGAGGCTGTAACCATTTAAAACTTAAAATTATCAAACTTTTCCCAAAATATGGAAGGGGTGGAGTGATTAACGTTCTCCTGGACCCGGGAATGGAACGTTCCCTTCTTGTTGTTCTAATCATACAGTATTTTGGTTGGGCAAAGATAAAATGAAATTTATAAGCGTTTATCGTCTTATGTGTATCGATATTTTGTGCAAATAGTTGATCATCATGCTAGAGCTTCAAGCGACTGTAATACATGGCAACTAAGCTAAGCAACAGTTCAAACTTCTGTTGCTTTTATTACACATTTTTTGTTCTCAAAACGGCGACTGCGTTTGGTAAACGTGCTGTTACCTTGACTACGGTTTGTTACTATGTACGGTATGTTACAGTGAGTTGCATGGAAGTTTTTTTGTTTCTTATGAAACCTTTCAAGCTTCTCTATCTAGTATCCTGGTCCCACCCAACGTTCCCTTTGCTATATTTGACGGCATATAAAAACACGTAATTATCTTCAGTTGCATTATAATCAAGTGTTCGAAACAGATGAAAAGCTAACGATTGCAGACATATGCCACATATTCTTAAAGGACTCAATCTATGTTTTGTCTTGATTTACTCTCCAATTACACAGACAGCATTGCGAACACTATCGCCAAAAGCTTTCACCTTCCTTTAATTTATCACTCAAACCCACCTTATAAACCCCTGTCGGATTTGTAATACTGTTGCACGTGCACAACAAATGTTCGTTAATTAATACCTGCTCCGCGAAACAAGCCCGCCGATGTTGTTTGAAGACGGAAAAGTTGGGCCTAATTGCCCTGGCACGCTAGCTCCGGAAACTCAATCCAAGACTGCGTGTCTAATCTGGGATATTGATACCCTGCATCTGTACGACCAAACCAGAAATCGAGAACAAGCTCAGCCACCATGGGAAAGTTATATAATTCGCATGCAAATAGCTTCAATACAAATGGATATTTAAGAAAAAACACAAAAAAAACACACAAAAAAAACATATGCACATGTCTTACAAAAACAGTCACACATGTTTTAATCTGCTACCATTATGATTTGGTTGCATTTCTTTTTTTACGGTGCCTATCTGCAGTGAGGCCATCGCTTTCTCTTTAATCAGCTGTTATTACTTTGTAACCATTTCGTGATGCAGAGATTGCATGAAATTCTAGTTACTAAATAAATTTTATTAAAGCAAAAATCATGCAAAATCACCACAATCCTTCATTGGAAATATTGATTAAGTAGAAATATAATTGCCCACTCTTCTACGCATAAGTCAGTAAAACAAGTGCTAACAAAGATGGTTGTTACAGCTTTTGTTCTTAATGCTGGAGCCACCTTTGTATTTTTTAAAAATAAATTTGTATATAGGGTACTGCCGTGGTAGTGCCTAAGTCTTTAACAAGTTAAAAAGCATCACACTGCAAATTCATCCATTCTGCTTCAGTTATATCTGGTGGTAATACTGAAATAAATAATATATTCTCTCTTTTCCTGAATACGCACCTGACGGTGTAGACTAGGTGTACTGAAAAGAGATCCGACGGTCGTCTTCGGACAATGTTAGTCGGGTCAAAGTACCGCAATTGCTGTAAAAAATTGTCTTTCAATGTACATCCGAGTCAGTTCTGTAAATTAATACATGCATTCCATATGTATTCTTCAGATATAGAGTTATGAAAACAGTTCTAAATGATAAATTGGAACTATTGTTACGTATATTTAATTTGTGTTTGTTAGTTTTTTCTCCATGATTATATGTTATATGTAATTGTATTTTGGATTAGATTTGACCGCTCCGGTGGCCTAGTGGTTAGTGCGCCCGCCTCGGATGCAGAAGTTCGCGGGTTCGAACCCCGGCCAAATCGTACCAAAGACATAAAAATGATAGTAACGGCTGCCACGCTAGGCGCTCAGCATTAAGAGGTTAATGTTAGGACTGGTCGGTCTGGTGTCAGAAAAATGTGACTGGGTGCCTCAGTGCTAGACATTACTATAAGCTGACACACTGCAGACATCGTGACGATATGACTGAAAAATTGTGAAAACTACGTTTATAATTAAAATCACACACACACTATTATAGTTTGTCTTGTAAACAACTTGGAATGTTCTAGAATGGAAAATCCCATTAAGTCATAGTATTTCTATGAAAATGCTAAATGTGACATGTCAAATAGAGGGGCCTATAATTTGTTTATCTAGAAATTATTAACTCTGGCTTAATATATGTTAGCAGAATCAGTCTTTTTGTTGTGTTCAGTATTTCATTTGAGCCCAGATTTATTTATTACAAATTTTTATTCACTGGAAATATAAAGTGCTTATCAATAACATTCTTGGGCAGAGACAATAACTTGGAGTTATAGTGAAATCAAACAATGACATCTTGGATTCTATTATTGTAATCAATTGAAAGACTGTTAGTACATCATCACACTTCAGGGCATTGGTACATTAGTACATTCAAGACTACAGGCACATGTGTGTGTGGAGTTTTAATGTAGCTTTATCAATTTTAGTCATATCGCTACGATGTCTGCAGTTTGGCCGTTTGTAGTGATGTCTAGCACTGGGACATCATGCCACATACATGTCCCACCCAGTCACATTATCCCGACACAAGGACGATTAGTCCTAAGACTGACTTCTTAATGATGAGCGCCAAACCAGGCAGCTGCTAGTACCATTTTTATAAGACGCTCTAACCAATAAGGCAGTGGCGTCACTGGGGGGGGGGGGGAGGGGGCGGGGAATGCGGATTGCGCCGGGTGACGGAGGTTCATGGGGTGACACCAAGCGCTAAGCGCTTTGCATGATACGAGTACAAAAAAAACAATGAAATTAGAAAACATAAAACATGCTGAAAACATTTTAGGTAGGAATCATTATCAATTTTTTAAGTTTGTTCTTGCAGTCGAAATTTGTGGGTTTTAATAGCACTCTTGAATAAGATCACTGTGTCCTTGTGTCTAAGTTGAGTGGTCAATTCGTTCCACGTTGTTGGGCCCTGGTATCCAAAAGAACATTGTCCCTATGACTTCGTTTTCACAGTGGGAATAATGAGTATACGATTGTCAGAAGAGGAGCGTAAGTATCTGTCTGGTGTATACACGTTGGTGATGTCGGACCGCACAAGACTGTCTATAACATTTTTTAATTTTTTGCAGGAAGGGTTCCATGGGGGTGACACTATGAGTTACCGCACTGGGTGACTAATCCCAGTGACGCCACTGCACTTAGGCCACCGCAGCTGGCGGTCCAACACACCCATACGTAGGAAACCATCACTTGCATTGTCAACCCAAATTTCTTCTCCATTTTCAGCTGGATTTTCATTTAACTTTACCTGTCTTCCGAAAAGTGGGCGCTGTGACAGAGTGACCGGTGTAAGGTTAAGTTTTTTCGTTCGTGTGGAGAATGTTGGTATACCTCTATTCTACATTTAATGTGCTAAGGCGGATATTTCTTTACATGTTGTAGTTTTGTAAATCGTGAATGATCTTAGCATACATCTAATCCAAATGGTCCTCGAAAAATCAGCCTGCACTAGTCCAAAGTACATTAACTTAAGCAGGTATTGAAACAGGGAAAACGAACTTTTGACAGAGTAGGCTATGCCAGCTTCTGAAAGTGCAATGATATGAGAAGTGAAAAAAACATTTATCGGCTAATATATCTTAGAATTTGTCTTTGAAGTCCAGGAAGTAAATATGACTCAGGGGAGTAAGCAGTGTTTTGATGCATGCACATCTGTAATAAGACCAAGCTGTAACCAAATTATACCCATTAATTATACACCAAAATATAAGGGAAATAAAGTTCTTGTAAAACTTCCTAACATATAATTTTTTTTAAAAAAAAATAGCCAGTTTAATCTTTGAGAGGAAACCTGTGTTTTTTCCCCTTTAAAACACTGACAAAGTACGAAACTATAGAGCGCCACAGTACAACGACATGATAAAGTAATTTAGCGCTGCACTGTTGTGTCACCCGCGACAACGATCGGAAACATTTCTGCCATTTCCGTCAGGTCGTGAAATAAACCTAAAATTTGTCAGTTCCGGTATTTTTCAAAACAAAATCACTGCCATTTAGGCACAGACTACATGCAAGATTTAATTACTTCCGAGATTGAAGAGCTTAACTACCACAAAACTACGCACCTCCGAAACCAAAGACAACGGATTCGCTCCATTAAGCAAGGGCAATTTTATGCATTACAAACACGCATATTTGCAAATTTCATCTACGAAGAATTTGTGCTTGTTTTAAATTACAATCAAGATATATCTTAGTCTGACCTAGCAAGTAATGAAAATAAAAAACTATGGGATCACGTGTTTGGAACCGACTTTGTTCTCTTCACATACAGACGTGACCTTCGAGTTGGTCGACGTAGGGATACTATATATTCAAAGCTGGGTAGCATATCGCCAGATAGCAGAGACGCTTACTGAACGGCGATAGTGACCACTGAAATAAACCTCATCATGATGTAATTCGCCGCCATTGAGCGATCCGATCGTTGCGACAGTTATCAGTTGGAACATCGCTCGGTAATTTCCGTCAGATTGTGAATTACCATCGAAGTAGTTGTAGGAATACACATCAATTTGATGTGTTTGGTGAATCGCCTCTTGCGGAGTGCCCTCAACTGTTAGGCCTACAAAGGCTGACAGTGTTCCGTTTGTGACTTAGTCTCTTACAACAGTATTCCATGTGAATGAAACAAGTTCAAAATATAGTTATCTTTGGCATCCAATATTTCTTTCTCGATTTGACGGAAAAGATTAAGGCTATTCCGATTGCACTAATCAGTTGCTATAATAATCAATAAACAGTGGTTAAAGGGAAGATTTTTTATGTTCCAGTCTTTAATATTAACATTTTTGAAAGTATACTTAAAAGAAAACAAAATAAAACTTTGTTTTCGAAGTTTCTAATCATTATTTGATACATAATATGATTATGATGGTGATTAATATCAAACAGAGTCTCCAGGTAAAATTGTGTATTATTTAAGGCGACTAATTTTTCAACTTGGTAATTGTAACAACTAATTAAGTGACTCAATCATTAGCAAGACATTGACAGGTGAGATAATATGTTTATCATGCAGTCCAATTATTTCGTATTAACAAACACTCCATTTGCTTAATTTAAATTATATATATATATATATATATATATATATATATATATATATATATATATATATATATATATATATATATATATATATATATATATATATATATATATAAGTGAAGCTGTCAAAGCACGCATATATGTATACAACAAATAACATGGAACTTTCTTCAAGAAGGTAAACTACTACAGCACAAAATGTTGGACTCTATCATTTATCACGATACAATTTTTGTTTTACGAAATCTCATTAGGAATGGTTTGTATTGTATCTGGAAAATAGGCTTTTGTTTTGGTGGTGATTCCGTTATATCTTATATTTTATTTGAACCAAATAAAACACATAATATACATCAGCTGAGCCTGCAATAAAACACCTTGCATCAAATGCATCAGTCATTCCAGCTGAGACTGCATACAATCAGAAATGAGAGTGACAAATAATGACTGAGTGGAGATTATTCCTTGGTCTATACCATCCCTTAAATGATTATCGACAACAAGACGGAGACGTGCTTCTGACACAAATTTACCTGGAACTGGCGAAATAATTGATCACCATAGTTGAAGCACACTGCGTACAGGACTGAGGTCAAGGTATTCATTCAACATTTTATAAGCTGCACGAGTTGAAAGATTTACTTCAAAGTACCAGTGTTCTGCCCTGAGTGCTACCCTTTCTAAGACTCACGGTACTAATGACATGGAAAAATGGGAACCAGTCTGAAAAGGGGTGAAGATTAAAACAGAATATGTAGGGGTTTGACTGGCCATGATTGGTTTATAATGAAAGTTAGATTTTAGTAAGAAGAATATTTTGAGAGCTCATCCTAATTGTAGCTGAACAAATGGAGATATTGTTTTATTGACGTAATTTCAGTCCTTTAAAAGACTTGATTTTGAAACACTCAGTACTGAAATTAGCGCCTGACTCTTTTGGGCCGAACAAAAAGCACGTGTTTCAAATACATATATATCTAGAAAATGCTGCGGCTCATATGGTTTTCTCTACACAGATGCTGTAATCCATCCAGGTTGTATATATACTGATAAACATATGTTTGTTCATGAGCACTCGGAAATTTAAAGTTATTGAATTTTAATTTACATTGGTTTACTATGGGAAATGAATTAGTACCATGAGTCCTCTAGCGAGGGATAGTTATAATTTGCATAGCAGCATGTAATGAAAACATTTAAGTTGGGTCTGGCCTCATCCACAAGATGCGATATATCGTTGGTCATTTTTTTACCAGACCTCCATCAGTAGCCTGGCTTACTAATCGATAGAATATCTTACATTTCCACTTCGTATGGCCCTCCTAAGACAAGAATTTCGTCACATTAGCGAGCCATACCCAAACCTCTGAGGTAAGCATGAGACTTCATATGTCTAACATATCCAGGTTTACGCTTATGAAGTGTGTGGCCAAAGAGTATGTGGTTTGTTTAGAGCCATCAACCATTAATCATTCCACCAGCATTTTCCCATCAAAATGTTGCGAGTAACCCATAGTTATTACATCACAAGTACCGTTTCCTTAATTGGCACATTATTCTTGAAGTTTCATGAGCTCATTAGTGAACTTGATAAAAGATGCCGCCCACATATATTTATAGTATGCGTACGTCTGCATTTCCAAAATGTCTCCCTCACATTGCTATAGTCTACAGACAGTCTACAGCTTCACTTATACCTAGTTAATATCGAATATTTGTTTCACTTATACCTCGTGAATATCAAAGATTTGACAGTAATTGTCTTACATTCTTGTGAAATTTCAGTTTCCAGTTTTGTCAAGTTGACTCACATTAACATTTCTTCAGCCTTGGATGTTAATTTGCCTTTGTTCACTTTAAGATGAAGATGTACTATGTTACACTAGTGTAATACTGTATTGGCTAGTCTGTAAGGCTGATAGTACATCCAAGTAAATCTAAAAAATTAAAAACAAACTCCCAACCCCTGGTAACAACCTTTATGGTAAAGAAGTGCATTTCTTTTATCTGCAGTTGCCAACATGTACCAACAAATTCTTATTATTACATACACCTTAATTAAAATAGCCTTCATCAGAGATGGTCGGGTCCGACCAGTGGCATGGTTTTGTCCTCTCTTTTTTTTTTCTTTCTTCATCATAGGGTGTGGCTTTAGAAACCACTTATATGACCCGCGCCTTGATAGGAAGTTCCCCATGCCAGGCCTACATGCACATTGTTGAAGTCGCACTTTTATACACATTTTCAGTTACAACATTGTTTATCAGAATCTACAGTCTATTGAGTTTCTTTATAACAACCAGACATACACAACAACGTTTTTCTTTAAGAAACATTTACTTCTTCTCGATCCTGAAAATGTTTTTTTAATTAAGTTATTCTGAGCAATTTTCTCAGAATGTTTTGGAATTAAGTTTTGTTTCAGCTGCTAATTGGAGCAGTAATGTCATTTCTGCTTCAATCCATTTGCTTGTATTTGACAGCCAAGGTAATAAAGTCTCGTTCTGCAACATAATTTTCAAATGATGTTGATATGTTGGTGTCTTATCAAAAAAATATGTAATAATAAAGCCATGTGTCATAAAACTGTTACAAACTGCTTCGTGCAATAAAAAATAAACATGAGAAAGACATGTAACAATTTTTTGCTATACTTCTACTAAAAAAGCATATATATATATATATATATATATATATATATATATATATATATATATATATATATATATATATATATATCATGTAAATACATTTGATTTCATGTTATCTACTTGGGAATCAAAACCTGTTTGATGCACAGCACTATTAAAAGTCCATCTAGTCCAAAATATGCAAAACCGAGTTCCACTTGAAATGAGCAAAAAAGAACAGCTCTATTTAGTGGGTCACGTACTTCTCCCAACGGTAGGTCTCAATGCAGATTTTGACTGTTTATTTGCTAACTGCATTCATGCAGTGAACATCAATCAAGATGTAAGCAATTTCAGAATCTAGAATATATTCTATGGAAGTATACTTGGTAAATAGGTCGTTTTGATTTTTCATATCAAGGGTTATTAGTTTGGGGCTTACTTGTTCCTGTTATGGTCTGAAACTTGGAATATTGAAGACACTGTGTTCTTTCTTTTCTTACAGTAACTATTATGAATCTAGTTATGTATTTACACACACACACACACACACACACACACACACACACACACACACAATTACATTAATTTTTTCAAGGCAAATATTCATGTTTCTAAAATACCTTAAGACTTACAAAAGAAGGAAAATATGCTCATTCGCACAGCTTGATTGATACACGAATGACCAATTCTGGTTTAAAATTTAAGTTTTGATGGGCTCTTACTTTCTGGTGAAACATAAAGGCCCAACCTAATGTCCAATTTTGTCTATTATTCATGGAATACAGCTTTATAGGGTGTGTCAGCGAAAAGGACAGGGCTTTATAGATAGAAAAGAACTACACGCTTAAATGTAATTTGCTGTCATAATCGTACGCAATACGCCTAACTCGTGGTGGTTCATGCGTACTTGTTGACATGTTGCTAAGGGAGGGAAGGTGTCACGTGGTTTGAAAAAGTCTCAATACTGAAAATAACAAAAGTACTTCCTTGATAAAATTACAACTTTGTTGCCATTCTGTTAAGTGCGGTGTTTTAACCGACGACCCAGGGTACCCGCATGCAAGAAGGTGAATTATCAATCGGATCACGTTTAGCCTTTGTCGTCAAGTTGTGAAAGAAATCTGTAATTAGTCGCTGTTGATAACTATAGTCTGAACTACTTTGGGACTCGGATCACAATTATTTTGCCTACATAGCTTCTTAATTTCTTGTTTAGTAATGAACTTTCTACAGTGTCAAAATCCAAAAATAATCTAAAGTGCATTCAATAATTAACTGAAGGTAAAGTTCTTGTAATCGGTCGTCCGGCACTATCTTTGAGAGACTGTCATGTAAACAAAGAGACGTACAACATGTCACAAATTTCACTTCCGGGTCAGCATCAACGCCTGGTTACTCACTGTGCATTGCCGCCGAAGTACACAGACGATAAGACAATAGTGCTCATATTCTATAAGAATAAACAATTTCCTTTTTTTTTTAAAAATCAACACCGAGAATGCGTAAATCTAACTCTTGTATCACCGCCAAAACTGCGAGGAAAAATTGCTCTAAAATTAGACTGGAACTACATTCGTACTGAACTGGAAGTAATTAATAATGGTGACCTTGGTTCTTTTTGAACAACACTGTGGTGGCTGAAGGAGACGAAGCCACAAATGGAACACTGTCGGCCTTTGCTATCGTAACATATATGGTGCACTCACCAAACACGTTGATGTTTTTTCCTACCACTACATGTACTTGCAAATGGAAGGGTACGTCTTTTCGATGTTCCTATCATTAATGTTACGCGTGTTTCGGGTACATATGCCTCAAAACTAAAAATGGACGAAATATCTTCCGAAATTAACATACTCCGCGACTTAAAAAAATGTGTAGGCAACTATCCTATAATTTAAAATTTCACTGGAGCACAGTGCTATCTGAAATAGATTTCACTACAATACATGTAATTAAATATGGACCTAAACTGAAGACTGTGATCCACTATTCTGGCTCCAATTGAACCTTTTAAGTGTTAAAGTTAGGTTTAAATTTAACAGATTTAATTAGTCATGTTGAAGTTAAATTTGAACCAACCAGATCTCTGGATTCTCGGCTTAAGTCCAAACTCAATTTCTGTTGAGAAATCATAACTGGTTGCTGCAGATTTAAAACTGACTTATCCTTGAACAAGCAATTGTCTTAAGTCTAGACTTAAAATTTAAGACGTTATGGCGAATCTGGGTCCCGTTTATAGAAAAAAAAAAACAAAAAAAAAAACAAACCAAAAACGACCTTTAGCTTGAAAGTATTTGGAGCTGAAATTTCCAAGAAAACAATGAGTTTGTTAATGGAATTTTCTTCCTCTAATCTGCTTTTTGTTTTAGTGTGCTTTGAAACTTTGCAAGTTTACGAAAGTTCGTAAAAAGAGGCAGCATATATAAACAAAAATATAATTGAGATAAATGGCAAATAACATGCTTTCTGCATGCTCGGATCCCGTATATTACTACTTGTGGCAACTAAAATAACATCTGGGGAAAAAAATAACAAAACACAGAACAACATTATTACAGACAAGCTAGGACGCATTTGACACCTACAGGTCCCGTTGTCAAAGCCAGACAATTATTCACCGAGACTGCAAACACGACATCCTTGCCATATTTTCAATTACACCTGGATAATATGTATCTTTCGTAAAAAATGTTTAAGGTAACGCGTTGAATACTTTATATTCACGTAGTTTTGTGTTCACTGTTTCGTATTTATGTCCTATGCAATTGTTTGCTTTCAACAATGGGATGATGATTGCTGCAATTAATGCAATAATTGGTTAATCGAAGAGAAATAAGAAATAAAAACGATTATCTACGCAAAATTTATTTTGTCTAAACCTTAGAAAGAAAACTGAATTCCGTGCAAATCATCATTTCACATTGACTTTCAGATCTACAGTTTGCTTAATTGAAACCGCGGAAGTTCAACATGCCAAAAGTAACTGATTACTATATATTCTCTTTGCCAATGACAGCCGCATGGACTTGTATCGTTGCTTACAATTGACCTGTCAAACATGTACTAAATACTAACTAGTTATTATATAGTACATGTATGACAGGTCAATTGCAAGCAGTGATGAGAGGTGGGATTCCACTGAATTCTGATCTTGCGCTCACATGCTGGAAACTTTGCTGTCTCTTCCACCGATGGCGTGATACAGTCAAGGAGGATACATGCAGTGGAATTTGTAAACATTTTCTAATACACCTGCAAATTATTAATGCGAAATATACTAGTTGGGACCATTTCTGAAACAAACAAACAAAAAACAACAACAACAACCCTACAAAATACAAACAAACAGCAAAACAAACTATTATGAATGAACATAGATAAACAAAGCTGGTGGTGACCGACCGGTCATTCGCGTCTTTCGCCGTTTAATAATACGTATGGGAATACAAACTTACGGTAAGAATTTGGGGAGCAGGGGTCAGTTTTTATGTCCAATTTCAATGCGGCAATCAGCGACCTAGTATTTTAAAAAATCATAAAAATTCAAATACACAAGTGAGGTCAAAAAGGTCCATATTTTTATATAACTATATTAGAACAAAGCATACAGATATTATCCACTTGACCAGAGAAGTCAATGACAATTCATAGCAAAAGAAGTTTATACACCCCAACCCCAAATTTATACCTACAATGTTCATGTCCGAAGGTCATTTTTGACACTATGTGATGCACGAGCCCTTTTCCTTGATGACAATTCTGCAAAACAGTGTGTACTAAACAGGCTGATGCAACTGAACATAGTTGTCATCCCAGCCGTTTTTGAGATATTCTACTTCCCCCAAACCCATGTGTTTACGGCTATGGGAGGCTAGCTCTTCTTCCTAGCCGACTATTGGTATTTCACTATCGACATACTGCAGAGTAGCTATGGAAGGTGTACATGCCTGACATCAATTTCAAGAACAACACAAGCCCGAAACACCTAGTTCACAAATATATCCATATCTTTAAATAGTAAACAATAATAGCTGAAAAAGTCACACCATAGCCTTAAAGTCGCCAGGGGCCTATTTACGAAACTGCACCCTGACACATTTGCATGGAAATAACATTGTGATGATTTTATCTAAGGCCAATCTATGTTGATATCACGCAAAAGGATTATGCAATACAATGTGCTAACCCACCAGTTTGCCGCGAAGATTCAGTGGTGGAGTTCTGGACTCGTAACACAGGGTTCAGATCGTACCCATACAAGCTCACGTTAGCTGTCGCTGTGTGTCAGTGCCAAGGCACATTACTCCTACTGGGGCGAAACATTCACTGATGTGCTAACATGCCTTTAAACACCAACCAACCCTAAAAGGGCCTTCCCAACTTTTATGTTCCTTTTTAGTGATTTCTCTAAACTCACCGGAAAACGGTTGAATTTGATTATTTATGGAAAGAACGATACCGATCAGCAATACCGATGTAGGATCGAATTAGCCAAGCCTAAACGGATCCCATGTGTGCCGAAAGCATCAGCGATAATTTGTTTCAGAAAAATAACTTTAACCTGTTAGATCGTATTGGTGTCATTCTTTCATGTAATAACGTATCCTAACTTAACATACTGTGGGATCCAGGGAAGTACATTTTCCTCTTTGTATGATTTATAATTTAAGTATATACTTTGCATTTCTTATCTTAAATCCAGCGAATTTGTGAATATAGCTGGGTATTAAATCCCATTTGCCTATCTTGTGAGTTATCACGCACGTCAAATCCTTTTTTGACCCTGATTCATCACTTCCGTTTTTTGGCGGGGGGGGGGGGCTCATTTCCTTGTGTCTTGGGCGCTCGCTGATGCATATATGATGTGTGTGTGTATGTGTGTGTGTGTGTGAATATATTGGTATATTAGTGACTGTAAGTTAAAATAGAATGTATATTAAGTGAACATCACACTATTCTTGAAGGACGAAAGCTAATATCCGTCATTTATATTTTTGGTATTGTAAAAAGTACTTTTTTGTTCATATTTCTTGCTGACACTATAAAGTGTACACATGTTGAACTCATGTGTAATAATTAATATTTCTTTCACGCATTATGCATATCTAATGATTCAGTATAATCGCTTATCACTGAAATTTCAAACTGCCAGAGGGATGCAGCAATTGCGTACATGTTAAATAACAGGTGCGCTGGCCAATGTTTTATGAGGGCATGGGGCGGATATATTACCAGTAAAACGCACATTCTTTTTCACCCAGTTAGTTTTAATGTTTTCTGTATCGGATTATGTCACACTAATGAGATACAGCGGTATAGATCAAAGAGAAAGTGTTGAGTTCATTACACACCACTTGGTATTTTATATCAGTCTTCAGGTATAGAAATGTTATGATCCCATATAAGTATCTTACAACTAGTTCAAAATGGTTGAAAAAAATGATAATTTTAAAAAATTTGTATTATCTGTAATCGTATTTGTTATAGAGGTCGTGGTGAACAGACTCCATATAATAATCAAGATTAATTTACTTGTTTTAATACCAGATTCATCACTAAAATTATAGAATCTCTCTACATTTTATAAGAAAAAGGATGCAAACTATTTCAATGGCGGTTATATTCCTACGTTTTTCATAATGTAGAAACATTTCCCGCGATTAAAAGCATTCGTTATTCAACCTGTTAAAATCAAGATACGATGTATACAGATACGGAGCCTTTCTGTTAAGAAAGAAACGAATACCCAAATAAACATGTTAAACAGTCATTTTATCTGTGTTCGAGTGCGAAATTTCGATTGTCATGCTGAAATTTCAGAATTAAATTGAATACGAACTCCTGCTTCTGCTACGTGGAACTTGTTTAACTAGCTGTGTTAATTGTTAGACCTGGAAACCGAAAGTCAATTGATCCGGTTTATCGCAAATTATCTAGTAACAATTAAACACGTGAGTATGCAGCACGGTGAAAGAAAATCCAAATATCTCGGGTACTAGATAAGTTTGTTGTGCACTTACTTAAATTAAATACGATTTTAAATAACTGGAGGCCTTCATCATTCGACCCACCTTAAATTATTACCACCTTTTAAATCATAGTCGAGGTGAAACGTGCTTAAGACAAACAAGAGTGACAGATATATGGAGTGTCGATATGCCTTATCTACGCCGACCCTGGTCCTTAATAGGGCGATAGCTAGAAAAATACCTGGCTTCGGCTATTTGTTCAGCACAACGAACGCGCTCTATTGCTATCTTCAACTCTAGAGATTTAGAAATCGGCTCTTTTATCAAAATTGTACGTGCTTACAAACAATATAGAAACAATCTCTAGTGCCCGGGCCAGTTAAAACGAAGCTAATTTATTTACAAGGGAAGAATCTGTGGCACAGAACGTCAATAAATCGCACAAACGTAATTGCTTTCTTTTACGGAGGTGTAAGTTTGAACCTGAGTGTAAAAATCGTTTATCAAACACTGCATCACCCTGAATAGCAGAACACGTGCATACCTGGGTACTAAAACTGGAGAACCACCCCACCCGAAGTCGTCGTTTATCAGCTGAAATAATAAATTTATTTATTTATAGAAATAAGATAGCATTGGTTTAATTAAATTTCTTTGTTTGTAAGAATAACATTTGGGCAGAAAGAATAATAAGCGGACGAATTTATCACAAAATAAGTAATATATATTCTGGACTGTTGTAATTATCACAGTTAACAGCTCAGCAGCTGTGGAAACAGCTTAAGTATAGACCGTACCAAAAATATGGCTAGGTTAGATAAATCCACGCACATGTTCGACTAGTGTCTTCTCAGCTGGAAAAATACCGAGCGTCTCTTAAATACAAAGTTATGTTGTCACTATATTATAGACTAACGTTTCTTGCCGAGCTGTTATCAGTATAATGTGTCCGTACTTCATTTAGAAAACGATCTTAACTCTACATCCTAAATCTCATCTTCAGATGGTTTTAAAAATTTTAACTTTGAAGAAAAGAAAAGAAAAGAAAAAAACATTTACGAGTCAGTGGTACAACTCCCGAAGATAATGGACTCAAATCAACGCATTATCCCAAATCGTTAACCGTGCCTTTTATTTAACTATTTGTTTACGTTTTTTTTTTCACCTTGCACACGCACACGTACGCGCGCGCGCACACACACACGCACACACACGCTGTTTGTTTATCCTATGTCGAAATCAAAGTCCTCTGCTAAACTTCTCCTTATGTGTTACCTTGCCCTTCTTGGGGCCCCGTGTGGCTGAGTGCGCTCGCCCTTACCGATCACTGCTGTCTGACTGGGTTCGAGTCTCGGTCTCGGCCAATGTGGTTATTTGAAAAAGCTTGTTAGCATCTTCCTGTGGGTCAGTGGTTCTTACCAGGGGTTTCCCTGATTCATCCTCTACCAGTTATCCGTCATGTATGGCGGCCTATCATTTGCTGAAAATTGGCGTTAAAGCAAATATAACAATAACAACCTTGCCCTACTTAATAACAATGGGGTGCGCGTTATAAACGGGTAAAAGCGGCAAATGACATTGGGCGAAGAAAATTCGTGTACTTTTTGGAACAATGTAATGCGCAGTTGCACAAGTGAAGCAAGATATGATATTCAAAACTAAGTGGTGCGTTTTGGTGAAAATGTTTGTTTTTCGTGTTCTCTTCTGTCAACATTTAACATCCCCATCCTCGAGAAACTTCGTAGCTAGTCGATCTAGACATTTTTGTGTGTGCAAAATTAAGGAAACTGTTCGGAAAATTCTGCAACATTATTCTTCAGTTTAAATACTGTTTACATTCTGATATCTAATTGCTTATGATGATGATGATGATAGATAGATAGATAGATAGATAGATAGATAGATAGATAGATATAGAAGGATGGATGGATGGATGGACGGACGGACAGACTCTACGGATCTTAAAATGTCATAGCACTTTTATTTGTCATACAGAAACATCTATGTCTACCTTGAGATAAGTATGAAAATGTACATAAAAAGGACGGAAATTAATTAATCTGTATGCAGGTGTCTAGAGCACTTGGCCAGGTGCAAAAAATTAATCTTTTCTGCCTGAAGTGTAATAGAGCAAAGTTTTAAGTAAGAAAAAAATATGAAAAACAGACCGAAATACCTCTTGAACTGTTCACAAGTGGAGGTATTAAACTGTACTTTATATCGTAACTTTGTTTGATCCATCTTTACAGTACTTAGTTTGAGCAGTGACATGTCTTGGAGTCGCAGAAAGCTATAAGCAGAACTAAACAGTTAAATAATCGGTATTATTTGAGAATGAGAATCAACCCTCTTTGCTTCGGTATCAAGTGGTGGTTTTTGGGGACTTGGGACGTAATGTTTATTTTTCATTAAAAGACTATATAGTGTCTTGCGTTACTAATATTTTAAGGTTTATTTGCAGGTTATTTACATACACTAAAAATTGCATATAATAGTGAAAAGTTATATAATCATCAGAAACGCTTGACTTTCTACTCACTGTTGTACTTAAATGAGAAATATCCTGGTTTAATTGTGGTATTGTATCTATAATAGATTTTTTTATATAAAAATATATCACAAACCTAATGGTAGGGTTAACAAGTGTGATATTTGTATGTGTTTGTGCGTGTGTGTGTGTGTGTGTGTGTGTGTGATTTTTGCTGTAGTAATATTAATTGATTAATATTCTTTAATTCGTTTTTTGTCTGAAAATTTGAAGATAATTCAAGACTACAAGGTGACACATATAGGGAAGGATTAGGAAATTCAAAATGTATAAGGCCTGATGAGCTAATTATAAAACCAAATTTATATAAACATACATTAGCGATTATTTTCTCTCTCTCTCTCTTTCTCTCTCTCTCTCTCTCTCTCTCTCTCTCTCTCTATATATATATATATATATATATATATATATATATATATATATATATATATATATATATATATATATATTATATATATATAGATATATATATATATATATATATATATATATATATATATATATATATATATATATATATATATATATATATGTATGTATGTATGTATGTATGTATGTATATATATATATATATATATATATATATATATATATATATATATATATATATATATATATATATATATATATATATATATATATATATATTTATATGTCAGAGGTCTAAAGCAATATATTTTTTTAGATTACTGTACAGTAAATTAGTTATCATTCCTCTGTTTGCAGTTCAATACAATTTATTTCTTGCACTGCTGATATATTCTTTTGAAGTTCTCAAAATTCAGTCGAATATTATATTATGTCCTTCATCTAATAGAAATTCTTGGTAGATCATCTTATAACATTTATCCACGACGCAAGTTCCAATTTATAATTTAAAAAAAAATAGTTTCAACTGCCAAGCGTCATAAAAAAATATATTATCATCGAATTAATAAAATATACACTAAAAATTTAGAGACATTGTCTGTCGTGTAATTTACGTCATCCCGGTTGAGGGACAATACATTGATATGTGTAAAATCCGATCATTACTTGATTTTTCACCTAAAGGACATAGTCCACAGCTTGTTTTAATTCCTCCAATGCGAATTCATGTCGCATACTCCATTTAGACGTAATATGCAATGTGTCTTTATTCTTTTGGGGTCTGCTTGAAAATATTTTTGTTTTAATATTGCCTGATACATTTTGCTATAAACTTCCCGCCTCTCCGTGTATGTGTGTTACTCTAGTGCTTATAGTATTCGTTATTTATTTTTTCTCGGCTTTCTATTGTGAACGGTTTACTTTTGAGGTATGGGCATATTTTGGGATACAAATATCGATAAACGACGGGAATTTTGTGTATCTGAAAATATAATATAAAAATGCGAATGCTTATACTTTAAATCCATTATTTTCATGTAAATTATGGTAATTGAAAAATAATTTTACAATTCAGCTTCAGCATGACGTTTCAAATATCCGTGTTTCTTCTGTGAAGACTCTCTCTCTCTCTCTCTCTCTCTCTCTCTCTCTCTCTCTATATATATATATATATATATATATATATATATATATATATATATATATATATATATATATATATATATATATATATATATATATTCTCTCTCTCTCTCTCTCTCTCTCTCTCTCTATATATATATATATATATATATATATATATATATATATATATATATATATATATATATATATATATATATATATCCCGCCTCTCCGTGTATGTGTGTTACTCTAGTGCTTATAGTATTCGTTATTTATTTTTTCTCGGCTTTCTATAGTGAACGGTTTACTTTTGAGGTATGGGCATATTTTGGGATACAAATATCGATAAACGACGGGAATTTTGTGTATCTGAAAATATAATATAAAAATGCGAATGCTTATACTTTAAATCCATTATTTTCATGTAAATTATGGTAATTGAAAAATAATTTTACAATTCAGCTTCAGCATGACGTTTCAAATATCCGTGTTTCTTCTGTGAAGACTCTCTCTCTCTCTCTCTCTCTCTCTCTCTCTCTCTCTCTATATATATATATATATATATATATATATATATATATATATATATATATATATATATATATATATATATATATATATATATTCTCTCTCTCTCTCTCTCTCTCTCTCTCTCTCTATATATATATATATATATATATATATATATATATATATATATATATATACATATATATACATATATATATATATATATATATATATATATATATATATATATATATATATATATATATATATATATATATATATATATATATATATATATAGAGAGAGAGAGAGAGAGAGAGAGAGAGAGATAGATATATAGATAGATATAGATAGATAGATAGAATGTGCAATCATGAATGTGCATTGATAATAATAATAATAATAATAATAATAATAAACTATATTTAACGAGGATAACACATTTGGTCATGGCTGAGCCATGTGGTCCTCAATTATATATATATATATAGAGAGAGAGAGATAAATAGATATATAGATAGAGATAGATATATAGATATAGATAGATAGATAGAACGTGCAATCATGAATGTGCATTCAATTATATATATATATATATATATATATATATATATATATATATATATATATATATATATATATATATATATATATAGAGAGAGAGAGAGAGAGAGAGAGAGAGAGAGAGAGAGAGAGATAAATAGATAGATAGATAGATAGAGATAGATATATAGATATAGATAGATAGACTGTGCAATCATGAATTTGCATTCCATTACATATACTTTCAAAACGATCGGGTCAGCAGCCATGTTACATCCTTGGGAAAGACGTTCATCACCTTTTTCCTCGACATGATGGAGATAATAATGTCTTTTTAAAAAAAGAGAAAGAAAAAAAAAGAGAAGAAAGCTGTTAACATCGGATAAACTGAACGGCTTAACCTTACGACTCGCTTTATTTCAAGGTCGCTGAATTTCGAATTATAAGGTATGACTGATAGTGGGATGCAGCTGTGTATGGTAGCCTTAAAAAAATGTGTAATTTCCAAGGCACGAACGAGAAGGAGAGGTGACTGGATGAGATGATGGTGATGTATAACCGAGAAAAGCACAAAAACAGCCCTGCTTTGGCTGGTGCGGATTTGTAGACTATGCTTGTATCAACATTTAAATGGCAACATATTTTGATTCGCACAGTGTTAATTAAAATTTATGTTGTAATTCATTAAATAGTTCTTGGAATAAATTATCATACACCATATTGATGTTTACCAATTGCTCCGCCTTTTCTTTGTTTGTTTGATTTGTTTTTATATTAATGGCTCCAGAATTCAAGCAGATATGAATGAAAGACAACGCGTGATATTAATAATGCGACTCATTTGTTTCATTTAAAAACATGTATAAAAAAATAACCGTCTCCCAGCATATTAAAAAAGCCTTTATTAGCAATAACATTTGTATATGTAATATTAATTAATACGATAAGTATAACTACTGATTAGATACTCATCCACGACTTTCTACCAATTTCACAAACCTGTCCGTATTATCGAAATATTTTTGATTGTGAAATTCGAAAGTGCACAGAAATGACAAAAAGAGTCTGTAATTTTAGTACTGTTGTGCAAACCGTATTTATTGGCACGAAATAGCCCATATACAATATATTATTCTATATTAAAATCAAAGAACTTTCAGTATTAAACAACCACATCAAAATAATAACAACAAACACCGAGAAACGACTCTCTTCCGCTTGACTCGACAAAGGAGGATTTTTGTCACGTGGCGTAATTTATATGACCTTTCATATAGTTATTTCATAAAGAGAGAATCACATATGTTTGTTATTTTCAAATTAAATGTACGAAAGGACTTAAATATATATTTTTGCGAGTCATGTATGTTTTCAAGTTAAAGGTATGCAATTCGTAAGAAAAAAATTAATTTTTATGCGACTCTGGCACAAAAGATGGAAATTATTAAATATACTTTTTCCATGAAATTATCTTAAATGAATGCTCATATCAAATTAACTACTATACGAAATATGATTTCTAGAGTAAATAACGCATTAAACATTTAGAATTGTCTTCATATGCCCTCGTAATGTTATCAATGACATCACGAGATTCATTACGTCATATAGGGTAAAAGCGTAATGCTAGCAACATCCAAAATGCACCTTGAAGTCGTTTTATTGCATATTTTTGCAGTTTATATAAGACGTATGAGATTTTTCGCTATGTGATAACTTCAATTCTACATGTTTGCTCATTTAAAAGGAAATATAAAGCTCGACAAAAATAGTTTCATGGGAGTGGGCCACAAAGTATGGAAGTTGTTAAAAGTTTCATAGATTTGATCTGAAACTAGCACTCAAGCAATATCCATTTCAAAATTTATTTTGATTAATATGTACACTTATGTTTCTTAATTCTGCTATGTATGCACGGAGAGTCAGCACCTTGAAAATACATTGGTCCTCGTGTAGGAGAGAATAACTTTTAGGCGGAAACAGGAAGGTAAACTGAATCCGACGCATGCTGCATGGCACATCTGGAAAATTCATTCGTGATGATTTTCTCAGACAGTTCAACGAAAAGGCGGTACTGTTTATATCACTATTCCTCGTTATCTTTTGATAATTAGACTTAACGAGGATACAAGTCATATGCACGAAGGAACGAGATGGATTCCACTTGCGCTCTCTCTCTCTCTCTCTCTCTCTCTCTCTTCGGTAGTCAACAAGCTAAGATAAAACTACATACTTCCCACGTATTTCTATTCTACCCGTTTCTTCGCCACCCCCTCTCGCCGTTAAAATTTAAAATTAAGCCCCTCCCTTAGGTCCGATGAAAATGCAACCACATTCTCCGCAGCATTTGAATGCACGTGCAATAAGAAGGTTTGGGTAATCTTTACGCTTTAATTAATAACACGTTCTCTTTTGATAGCATTTTTTCCATTTTTGACGTAAGTCTTGAGGGCTTTTTTTGTTGTTGCAGTAACAATTTTTGTTCCCGCGCCAAATTTGGATGGTACTTTTTCTTTTCCTCGTTTACCTTCAAACTTCTCCTCTTTTTCTTCTTCATGGTGGCTACGCAGATTAAACATAACATATTTATTTTAATACAGTTCATGGATAAAATACAAATATGGAGGCATCTTATCATTTCCGTAGTATGCTTACGTAACTCGTACATCACTTGCAATGTTCTCAGACAACATAGGCGTTTGAAAAGAAAATTAAATTGAAACATTGAAAGAAATGGTTGATTACGACAGTGAATAAATTCACAATTTCGCATTATTCTCGTGAGCAGAATATAGGGAAGGAAAACAAAATCGTAACATATCAGATTGCTTTTAACATAAGCCTGGTTCCCTGCCCTTATGTAGCTACAGCCCATATGTAATTATATGTATAAGTACGACAGGGGACAAGTCTATAAACACCATTTATGCATCTTTGAATGAATTGATCTTTTAAAAAAATCGTGACAAATACGCGGTGAAAATTGTGAAACAACATGATGTGAATCATTCTACAACGTAGGTTTACTTCTCCCTCTTGATTATCATTTAAACAAAAATGAAAAGATATTTATACTGTGATTTCGCCTGAGATATTTTGTTGAGATTCCTGTTGTTTTCATCCCTTTTTCCCACATTTCCTATCGTACTGCAGTGGAACGTTCATTGACTTTAGAATTATATCTCTCCGAGGAGCAGCTGAATTGCCCCTATTTACATGCATGGATGCAAAATGTTACAGTAATAAAAATTATTATGCGTGACTTTATTTAAGTCAAAAAGCAGAGAATAGTCTCGATCCAAATTACATTTTATTCTTTATTGTTCGGCAACACTCAAAGTTTTGTGCGACGTTGTATACCGAATACATATGTACATTTTACGCAACAGCCGGTATCACCCCTTCTCTCCCCGACTTAGTGGTGTAACCAGATAGATAAACATAGAAATATCATTATTTAGGATGCCGAATACACTTATAGGACAGATAATCATACAATGGTGGCAAGGCATCATTTTGGTGGCACCTTGTCTGACAGTTGGAATAAGATCAATGCAGCGTGTAAAACCAATTCATTGAGAGAGTAGAATTTTAACGTGCAATTCAAAATTTAAAAAAAAAAAACTCTGTTAATTCTTCCACTCTGTATTTCAGGAAGCGTTATTAATTATGTAACCACACAAGATAACTACCTAGTCTTGAAACAATTAATAGTTTTAAATAAATTAATACAAATTACTCATAATTATCCTTTGCACACATCCGTTTCGTTGTATTATTTAGTCATTATTTATCCAGTCCAGTTATCTGGGTCTATATGATTTAATTATTATTCATCCAGTCTGGGGGAGTGATTTACTTTTAACTGTATAACTGTCCTTTATTTAGTACATTAACTCAATTTGGTCTTCTGCTTACGACTAAATTCTGGAAACCATGCTATGAAAAGAAGAGCTGTTTATGTTTTGCAATATATCTCGAATACATCTTTATATCTCTAACAGAGTCCCAATCATTACAAATCGTCAACGAACACAAAATAGCACGTGATCTTCAGGCTTGTAAAGGGTCGCCTCCTGGTTTCTTTGTTATGGTAATGTTCCCACGTGACGTCTTATCAGGAATAATGTAATTCAAAAATAAGATCACTTTTTATACATTTTTTTCTTCTTCAAATGATGTAGTTGTTGGGTGTAGTTTACAGACTTTTTTTTGGGGGGGGGGAATGTGAAAATGTGAACATCCGTTATTTCATTAGCGACGTTCGTTTACGTTATATATATAAAAAAAAGAAATTTCTTGAGAACTTGGCAGAAGTCATCGTGAAAAATAACCCCAACAACACCCCCCCCCCAACAATCAAACAAAACAAAAAATGTTATGGCCAGAGTTTAGTTAGACTCCCGGGGACATGCAAATGTAGTCACCATAAAACGTTTAGGAGGAGGAAGAAGATGCTCTAAATGAATGATTTACAATTTCACAACCCTGTCCCCTCAAAACGGACCAATCCGCTACGAAAGAATAGTGCTTCATAGTCAACTAAATTACCGTAATGCTTTACTCAGTTTTTACATTTCCCCACACTTCATAAAAAAGAAACAAGAACACAAGTATTACCCAGATAATGTTATGGTGCACATTTTTAATTACTATGTTCATTAATGTATCAATTTTTTTTTAAATGTCCCTTTAACTTCGTGTTTTGGTTTTACGTTTATTTTTGGTTACAATTCATTCACTTTTTTGGTTCCTTTGATTCACGCCGATTGAATATTCCAATCTGCACCATCGTCACTAAGTAAAATATCTACGGTATCTGGCGACCTAATACACCCTATATACTCACTTATAAGATGAGACCAGCTGCAAACTACACAGATCCAGATAATTTGTTTGTTGCAATGGCTCACTAAAGTGAATCCCATATATGTCTTGACTGTAATTTGAACTAATGTGTGTCAACACATGTTTTTTTGTTTTTTTTTTGGGGTGGGGTGGGGTGGGGGGGTGGGTTGTACAGCTTACAATTGCTCACGCTTACTGGAGCAATTCCGTTGTAAAACTCTTCATTTTCAGAAGATCTTGCATGTATTCCGCGGTCTCATAATATAATGCCGAAATGGAAGTGATCGGTTTTGAAAAACGTTGAAACATTCTGGAAGCTTGGCGAATCTTTGTTCATTTCTCGCGCATATGGTTTTCTCTTTGTTAATTAGACACGTTATACTTCAGCCATACATTTTAGGAATTTCCTATTATAACCTAAATATTTTGGCGGGAACAGGAAAGTAGAAAATGCGAAAGCTTAGGGCAGCTTTCCGAGTTCAACTTGTTACGAGGGGCTAAAAATAGCATTAATTTTATAATCTTTTTTTTATTTATAAAAGAAACAAACTCTACACTAGTTATTAATTAACCTGATCATCATAAAGCATATTACTACATTAATTTATTTTTTTTGTTACGGTCGTTTTCGGTTGGAATCGTTCAATTTCGGTTCATTCATGCTAGCTCATTATATATATGCTTGGAAAAATAGCCATGCCCTTCTTCAGCAGAACCCCCTCCCCGTATAATCCATTAACCATTGCTGTAAATGTAAAATAACATTAAAAGCTGTTCGCCGCATAGATAATACAATATTATTTTTTAAAATACTGTATGGACCGATATCAGGGTAGATTTTCTTAGCGGCTACAGGGTCTAGTACTTTCAAAGAGAAAAAGACCTCAGCGTTTATAATAATAATAATAATAATAATAATGAGGTCTTTGTATAGAGCCTAATCTTTAGAAGCTCTAAGCCCTTTACAACATTAGATAACACCTATAAGATAAGAAACATAATAATATTATTACAAAAACAAACAACATGAAATTAGAAAAACATTAAAAAACACGTGTTGACACACATTAGTTCAAAACATTATAAAACCATGTCTAATGGTTTGCCTTGTTTTGAAGTGCCTCAAAAATATTAAAACTAAAATGTGTTAAGACTGCTCAGGAGTAACTTTACTGCATCGCTATAAATCGTAGGAGATTTGACAAGCAATTTTGTTAATTAGGTATGATTGACTCCATCAATACACCCCAGGAGCCCTTCAGTATATACTCGGGTCACATTTATTACTTCTGGGTGAGTACCCACAAATATAGTTCCAATCTATTTCTAGAGTATTTTTTTCTGTTTTTTTTGGCCGTGATTTTTGGCTGAGATTAGGCATTCTTGTGTTGATTAAAAAGAAATTGTTTATACTTTCATGGTGCAATTGTCTGTGGGTAGTTCAGCCAAAATTGCTCAGTGAGTAATTTGGCATTTCTGCCTGCCCGGAAGCGAAATATGTGACCCATGTTTTATTGTTTTGTTTACATGTCAGCCTCTCGAAAAATTCATTTTAACCGATGACAAAAACTTCATTGCGAGCTGGTTTTAAATTTAACAAACGATTTTTTGTAGGATTTGGACACAGCGGGAAGTTGAGTACTGACAAACAAATGTGAATACAATATATGGAAAATAATTGTGACCCTAGTCCGTATGACCAGTTTTTAAAAAACGATCGAAACTTCATTAAGAGTAGAAAAGACTTTAATACATATTGCCTAATTTGTTGGTGTTTTAAAATTTACGTTTGTTTTTCTAAGGTTCTGGTCTGCATTATATTAAGGTTCTGAGAAGAAGAAAAAAAGACATTATACAAAGCGTTCAAACTGCCCCGAAGTAGCTACGCCAACAAATTTGCTGTAAATATATGGGGATTATCCCCACCCCCCGGACAAATATTAGAGCGGGATTCGGTTTTAACAAAGATGAAACAATATGCACAAGGGGAAAAGACACATATGCAATAGCAAATTTGATTTCAGAGGTTATTTCTCTTGCCAAAGAGCAACAAGCTGAATCGATAGTCAAAGGGAGGGAATTCTTGCATTCAGGCTCTGCTGTTTTCTTTCCCTTTTTTCTCTTTTTTGTTATCTCAAGTTTTTCGTTGGCGCAAGTTTTTAAAAAATATAGTTCTTCTCAGTTATGCTCTACATACAGCTGAACATTACGTACTGAAATCTCTCTCAACGAATGTGTTAAAGTTTATTACAATGCTCTTTTACCATTGTGGTGAAAAAAGTTCGCTTTATATTGGATCCGCCCTCCTTCATTTAAAAATATTTTCAGTGCTGCTTTTTCTTGAAACTGTGTGTAATTTGGTAGGATACGGTGGCAGTGTGTTGTACAACTATCTATGAAAAGAAAGTCAAAAGGAGAATGGACGGAGAGATTAACATTTTCTTTTAAGTTATAATGAATTCAACTTTATTGTATGTCATATTAGGCAATTTTATTTTACTTAATTTTCCCCCAAGTATTTTTTAAACAAAATTTCACACCGAAGCAATAGCAAGACCAAATACGCTATATTTACTCCTTTTTTTTGTCGTGAATTTTGTCGTGAATTTAGTTTCAACAAGTTTGAATATTTTGATGTAATTTGTTATGCTCAAACTCGCATAGAAACAATTCCTTTCCATTTGTTAAATTTAAAAAAAAAACATAACATTCTATTTTATGAGAACTCAGTAGACTTAGCCAAATTTTAGTATTATTACTTTATTATGTAATCGATTAATTCATTATGTAATTAATAAATTAATCAAACAGTTGCTTGTATTAGCAATTTCGCACTCTTGCCTTGCATATATACTATTGTTTCATGTGCCGCAAGTTAGTTTGTATGTAGTATGGGTATTTTTTTATCTCTTCTCAGTCATGTCCTACATATCATTGACTATTATGGTCCAGTGGTCTAGCAGTTGGAGCGTCGGTCTCTTATGCAAGAGGTACCGGGTCCGTATTACGGCTGACCCATCCTAAGATATAAACAATGGAGCTACCTCGCATTAAGAATTTGCACGGACTTGCAAAATAAAACTTGCAAGGGAAGATTTAAGACATTCTCGCCTCCACGAGTTTTCCTACCTATGGGTGAAATAGGGTGGTGATATCACAGACTTAATGTCCTCGGCCAGGACGAAAGGGTTCCAAGAGGAACTCAGCGGCCACATGTTCGAGATTAGAGCGAACCATAAGGTAACATGGATATCAGATGTGAGCTCCTCAAGGTTGAAAATGACCACCTTACACATTTGATTACAAAATGACAATAGAGTCCTCAAAGACTTATAAAAATGGTACTAGCAGCTGTCTTGCTTGGCGCGCAGCTTTAAGAGGTTGGTGTTAGGACTGGTCGACCTACTATCAGGAAAATGTGTCTGGGTGGGACATGGTACTACATGCCTGCGGCATGATGCCCCAGTGCCAGACATTACCATAAACTGCCACACTGCAGACATCGTAGCACTATGACTGAAAATATTTGAATCTAAGTAAAAAATTCCAAACATATACACTGTGATGTTATAATACCCTTTCTGACAGGTTATAATTGCTCATATTGCCCTTATTACAGGTTATTCTTGCCCTTTCTGACAGGCTTTACTTGCCCTCTCTGACAGGTTATTCTTGCCCTTTCTGACAGGCTTTACTTGCCCTCTCTGACAGGTTATACTTGCCCTTATTGAAGGCTAAACTTGTCTTTTTCTGCCAAGCAAGACGTACTTTTTCCTCAGCCTAAGCACACTAACACTGAAATTTAAAACAAAATTAAAGCATTTAAGAGTGGCATTAATACTGATGCTTACACCTAATTAAAAAAGAAAACGACACGTATAAGAAATATACTTATATTTTTGTTTTAATAACTTTTGCTTAACTTATTCATTTTTGTCTCTGTCTGTTTAATAAATTCATAAATTACTAGAAGCCAAGATCATAAACCATGCCGATCCGCCGTATCATGGATAATTTTATACTCATGTGAACTTACCATAAAGGAAAGATTTTTTAAAATTAAAACAAGAGTCCGTCGAAAGGACCGATTCTCTAATGAGCGAAAATTTTGTGGAGGAACTCAAGGTAAGACCATGTTTTTCTTTCAAGTGCAGAATGCAGAAACCACCTCTGATATTATTCAGCGATGACATTTTTTTTCTTTTAAATTAGCTGCTGTGGTGGATATATTTGACTGAGATTGATCTCGTTTTCGTTAAGGACCAATAATATATATCATTGGAAGTATTTTGGTTGAAAGCTTATGTCAGAAAGATTATTCATTCATGGGGAATAGAGACAGGACTATCTTCAGGACTGCTGTTGTGTCAGCTATACTGTATGTATGATTAGCATAATTGTCATGTAGAAGTTCATTGGTGAACACCCAATGTTGATTGTTGATGTCACGGTCCAATTGGGAACATGAGAGTTAACAGTATTTTAAGAATGGCCTACAAGGTGGCCATATTGAGGGTCAATCTGATATATATATATATATATATATATATATATATATATATATATATATATATATATATATATATATATGCTCAATTTGTCATCCTGTCCCGAGCAAGTCAAATTTGATTGGTTTGAATTGAACGTTACTACCCACTCGTCCTTGGGCTGAGTTGATGCATCTTGAGAATCAGTCTGTGTGCATTCTCTACCATTTACCGAGTGGCCGAGTGGTCTAAGGCACTCTCCGTTACGGATCACTGACATCTCACCTCTGTCTGCGTAGGTTCGAGTCTCGGATTCAGCCAATGTGGGTATGTGAGAAAGCTTGCCAGTAGGTTCTCGTGGGTCGGTGGTTCTTACTGGCCGCCATGTATAGCCAGCCTATCGTATGCTGAAAAATAGCGTTAAACCCTACAACAACAACAACTACCATTTACAAGCGCCGAAGTTCGTTGACATATAATAGAATAGTTGTAAGTAAGACCTCTTCATTCTGAGCATAATATTTTTATTAGTTTTATGCATTTTATTATCAAGCTTACTTCGAGTACCTTTGCAACATGTTTGTTGAGATTGAAAACAAGAGGGAAAATAGGAAAAAGTAATGGCTAATTGACCCACACCAGATGTTTAACTATGTTAACTTCGGCATTTTTAAATGGTAGAAAACGCAGACATATATTATCATTATGGCGCTTTCAGATTTTGTTCATGATACAGGTCAATGCTTTTAATACCCATGACTTTACCCTTCGAATCACGCGCGAGTGCATGAATTACGCAGGTGCGCGAATCCGTGGTGAGCCTTCGCCGACTGACATCTACAAGCGAAGTTACTATAATACTGGAATAGGATTATTGATCATGACTATACTGTGTGTAAAATACTCTTTCGGTATTATTTATTGTTGTTTTGTGTGAAATTATTTTATATTGATTGTGCTATATTTCCATACAATATATTTTTCGTAGAGATTGGGTGAGAATGTTATATTAAACAATTACCGCGGTATATAAGTACAGTGGCAAAAACTTGACTGCTTGATGCGTATAGTATTTTGAAATGATGTACGAGTGTATATAATGTGAGAACCACATTGCCCAAACACTAGTGTGTAACGTTAAAGACCAGATTAAATCGCTATTTCACATAAATGCGTCATTTACGGATTAGTCAAAAAGGCTCAAAAGATGTTATATAATGTTTCTGATCCGAAATTGAAGCATCTTGATAATTATTGAGTTAGGAATTATACTGGAACAATAACAACGTAAACTCGGTCAAGCTTAATACCCCCCCCCCCAAAAAAAAATAAAAACACCCCAGAAAAATCGTTGTATGATATTGTGCAAGAAAACTTAAAGTTGCTAAAGTTGACTTGGCTACCTAGTGGAAATAGTGAACACAGTGATAAAATTGAAACAATCAGTGAAGTGAGTAACAGCAGACAAGATTATCAAGAAATAAAGAATTAGAGAGATGCCTTTTAGCATTTTAGCATATGGAAACAACGGAATTTTATGGATTCACATGCTAAGACAGAAATTATTGTGACAATATACAATCAGTGTAAAGTTCAATGACATTGGAACGCAATCAGTGCAAAGGTTGATGCCTTTAAATGTATTATCTATGAAGCAGAAGATGCCATTGCGAATACTGTAAATCGCATTTGCTGGCATTACATGCTGGATCATGCCTTAACTATGGTATCGGAGTATGGTCACTTAATAGGAAGTCAATGAAATAATAGTTAGAACTGAAGCGATTGCAATTTCTGCTCCTGGAAAAATAACATATTTGCAAACATTATAGACGGAATTTATCATTAGATAATGATTGTCACGGAATTGAGTGAACTTAATGTCAATGCTTTATATATGAATGAAAATGTACTCGGGTTTCGTTAACTAGTACAGCCTTACATGAGGGCTGTTTTTGTTGTTGTCTGTAGCTATTTCAAAGTACTAAGTTTTTGTTTACCCAGTGCTGCATGAGCAAGGTGCCCACAGCAAGAAACCCGAGTACCCGAAGCTATCTGGCACTGGTTTCACCATAACCATGTTGCCTTTCGAGTCTGACTGTATTATCACGATACAACGAGTTTTGTCAGGACACTGTCCATTTTAAGGGAACAATCTTCAGTTGTAGAGTTGGTTTTGGATTGAGAGTGTTGAACTATGTGGGGCTGCTGATGTTGGTGACTTTGGCTCGGAGGACGGTATCGGTTTTACTCTCAGTGAGGGATCCAAATGTTCGTGACCAACAGGTCTACAGCAAATAACGAGGCTCTCGGGGAATTATTCGGTAGGCTGGGAGGGGCGGGCAATGCGTAGTCGCTCTTTAATCATTCGACGAAAGCCGTGGAACTGGAAATACGTCGTGATCGTCAACTGAACGCCATGACATAAACGTTATATTTTTGAATCATTATTATCAATAATGCAGTATCACTATATGAGTGAAAGTCAAGAATCCATGTATCCTACTTGTAGACGAAACATTATATGTATATATTTTTGTACAATGCTATACTGTGGTACCCTTGGGGATACATTGTTCATATTTGTGTTTAAATTCTAAGCATTGATCAGCTATATATCAATCACATTTGTTTAATAGTTACATACGTTGATTCTCGTTTGATTACCTGCTGTAGTTACATGTTCCGATTAGTTTCAGTTAGAAACGATATCGTTTACTTATATCAGTTGTTTAACTCGGTGTGAATCATTCTGTTAATCCATTGTTGGACTTTATGCAGACAAGTACGGAGTGAGATTCTGGCCCGTCGATGATGTTTTATAAGAATTAATAATGCATATCATAAATCATATATATTGTTCAACTTCCACAATGATGTTTAGCATCGACCCGAATAATAACGTTGAATCCGATGTCAACTTCACGAAGACACGAAGTCGTTTTCCTGCGCGATTCTTCTTAGTTATATATTTGGGTTTTGCCGAGACATTTGCAAGGCTATTCTCGGAGCCAAACACAGAGTCACATTACGCCGAAAACATAACGATAATGGTGCAGTTAGTCGTGTTGGTGGGGCTGCTATCAAAATTGTGTTGTTGTTATTAGCACTGTTACTGACGGTGATAATCCCTTCGGTGGCTGCAGAAACACGTTCATTGTCGGTTATCAGTGGCACGTCACCGCTGTCATTTCATACGCTTACCACAGAATTTTATGAAGGCGGCAGTTATCATAACAAATAACTTGCCAACACAGTATCAGAGCATCAAGACATGTATTCACAGCGTTTCGAACTGTCGCTCGTGCGCATAGTGGACAGACCCTTAATCAAATGATGTTTGACCAGACAGGAGTGCATAAAGTTTCTTTACGATTAAACCGTTATCAGGAACCCTCCTATGAAATTTTACTGGATGTTCAAAAATCATGTCGTACGTGCGTATCACAATCTGAGGTCGTTGATTGTCAGAGACCAAAACCTTGACACAGGTCTAAGGATTTTCCAACATGATTTTACTACGTTGTACCCGATTTATTACTCTTCATTGGAACACCTTGACCTGTACAGTCTGTGGTAGACATCCATTTTCATGCGCGTGTAACTGAGGTCCCAGCTGGTAATCTCACCGCTCACCCTTTTCCTGGAGGTTACAGACGCACATGGTGTGAATGTGGGTTATTGATGCGCCAATGGAAAACCAGCAATTCTTGTAGTTGTTGAAATTGAGTAATTCGATTAAAAATAATGTCATGTCACGAAGTTAATGTTAGCCCAAAGCAGCTTGCAAACGTAGGGAGCGCAATACGAAATGATTGCATGGACAATCTGAGGTCTTTCTCCGACAAATTTAAAAGGAATTACCCTCGCGTAGGTGACCCAAACACAACCAGCTTAATGCTTAAGGCAGCGAAACAAAAAAAAAAAAAATAACAAACACTTCGATGACAGTAAACTTGTCAAAGTCTGAAACAACAACAACAACAACAACAACACAAAAAAAGAAAACAAAAGGGGAAATATGTTCATTCCTTGCTGCCATTAGGGATCGTAAGAACTGCATCCAGAATGGCGGTTGGAGGTCGTATAGCGTCTTGTAAACAAACAAAAAAGAAAAGGTCTTCGGTTACCTGGACAGTTCACAGGAAACCCCAAGGAAGAGGTCTTTGACAAGCCGATACGACTAACAAAAGACCGTCCGTCCATCAACCAGTTTTGATATTTTCGCTACGGCCAAGTCAGCCAAGCATTCGCGAAGTGTCTTTATGCGGGATGAGCTCGGAGTCAACGGCTCTCATGCGATGACTACCCACACAAGGGAAACCGGGATTTTGTTTTACCTGGATACATCAACAGGACCTGGGACTGATTGAGTTGACTATTTGGTATCGCCTCGTCATCTCTGAGGCATGGGTTTGCACCGTATCCTGAAACTGATTATTATTTAACCCGGGGAGCTGGACGACGACCAATGTTTTATTTGACTCTGCCTTGCAAACTCGGTTAGACGGGCCAGTATATAGACATCTTACTGCTGAAGCTTTGGGTGCACTCCAGCGTTCATCAAGACCACGGGCATTTGTTGATTTTACTTTGTCATTTAGAAAATACACTCAGTAGTATATGAAATACCTATGAATATTTACGGTCGCTACTCAACCCTAGGCGGAGCCGATGTGGGTGTGAGCAGGTTTAATACCAAAGCGTATTTAATTGAGTTTACCAGCCGTTTTATATATATATACCAGGGCGAGCTTGCGATTTTCCAAGATCAAACTAGAAAACTTATAACTTATGACATCTAACGTAGTTGTTCTTTTGAAGCTGAGAGGCTCCGTCGAGAAAATCCTGAACGATATCAACGAAATCGGAAAGTCAGTTACCTTTATCAATGAAAACGTTGATACTTTTAATGACGATATGAAATAATACGTGGATGCATAGGTCGCATAGTGCATTCACTACCAAGTGTCATGTTATAACTTGATGAAGAATAATTAGCAGAGTATTAACCAAAGAAGCAGAAATCCCTAATGAATTAACATTAGCAAATGGTCCTCTTGTTTTCGGTTCTCTTGAAAATGGTTTTCGTAGACCTATAAACATCACATCGTAAAGTGCGTGAATCCGGACCATACTTGTGTATCATAACCGGAAGTAAAGCTGCTCGGGTCAATTGGCGATGTTGAAAAATAATCAGCGAAATCGTTATTTGCTACCATATACATTACGTATTAAGAGAACCGACAATGGTGTTAGCTACATTTATTCGCATATACTTTAACAAAATCATTAGCGGCTGGAGATTAAATTCAATTCGAATGAATCAACATCTATACGGACGGTTCTTAACTGTCTTTGGCGTTTGCATTGAAGGTTTGTTATCACGTATACATGAGGAAGTCTGAATGCTATGATGATGTTGCGGAATTTGTTGACTGGGGATGACAGCTGATGCTAACACTGATAACAATTTTACTCCACCTGACGACAAATATCTGCTTCAGAGTGGTGTTACCATGCCCTCGTATACGCACAAATATAATCCAAGCGAGGGTAAAAAGGAAATTGCCTGCTGTACCATGATGTGCAACTACCGATCGAAGACAGCTTGGAGTTACAACATTTGCAGGTGAAAACTCCCGTCAAAAAGAGACGGCACATCCAGGTGTAAAATCAGCCAAAGGCTGTTTCTACAAGGACGAAGTGAAATTCACAGCCGAATCAATCCCTGTTAAATTCTACAGCGATTATGTTAAACCAGCGAAACTTAGAAGAGAAAGACCAAGACTGATATTCAACAAGAACGCATTTGTCCGTGAAACAGTTCTTTTATAAAAAAAATTATCGCTAGAGGGGAAATAAGCAACAACGGTGTAATCAGTGTGTTTCCAAATGAACGTGGTGCCAAAACCAATGAACATACAATTGCCGGAGATATAAATGTTCTCCCGGAAACATTTTCTATGATTGCATGGCAGATGTGCCAGTAAAAAATTGTTTAATGTAGCAAACATGTAGCATCATGTCCCACCCAGTACCCTTATCCGGACACCAAGCCGCCCAGTCCTAACACTAACGTCGTAATGATGAGCGCCAAGCGAGACAGTTCCTAATACAATTTTTGTATGTCTTTGGTATGACTCGGCTGCGGCTTGAACCCACGATCTCCCGCATCCGTAGAGGATGCTCTAACCACTTAGGCCAACGGAGCGGTCAGTACAATTAGCGAACACGACTCTATAGTAATCGAGGATAAAACGATTAGCATGCCCGAGTTTGAGACCTTGTTGGTGGAAACGGAAAACCATCACGGACTTTGTGCAGATAAGGAACCAAGGCGTTAACAACCCAAAATAGGTGAGATATTTACAGAGAGTGGAAAATCGAGGAACTGTTTGCCAGTTTAATATCAATCTGCTCAATAGTGTAATGGCCTAACTGTGGTACGTAGTATAGTAACTTCTCCTATGGATGCCCATTGGGTGAGGCACACCATGGGTTCGTGTACTTGCGTAAATATCGCGTGTGATTCGAGGATATAGAAGGCATTGACCTAAATCAACATCTATCCGGACGGTTCTTAACTGTCTTTGACGTTTGCATTGAAGGTTTGTTATTATGTACACGTGATGAATTTTGAATGAAAACGACGATAACAATTTTACTTCACCTGACGACAAATATCTGCTTCAGAGTGGTGTTACCATGTCCTCGTATACGCACAGATATAATCTAAGCGAGGGTAAAAAGGAAATCGCCTGCTGTACCATGATGTGCAACTACCGATCGAAGACAGCTTGGAGTAACAAAATTCGCAGGTGAAAACTCCCGTCAAAAAGAGAGGGCACATCCAGGTGTAAAATCAGCCAAAGGCTGTTTCTACAAGGACGAAGTGAAATTCACAGCCGAATCAATCCCCGATAAATTCCACAGCGATTATGTTAAACCAGCGAAACTTAGAAGAGAAAAACCTCGACTGATATTCAACAAGAACGCATTTGTCTGCGAAACAGTTCTTTTATAAAAATTATCGCTAGAGGGAAGAAAAACACAACAGTATAATCAGTGTGTTTCCAAATGAACGTGGTGCCAAAACCCATGAACACACAATTGCCGGAGATATAAATGTTCTCTCAGAAACATTTTCTTTGATTGCATGGCAGCTGTACCAGTAAAAAATTGATTGGTTGGAAGTGTGTGCACGCATTGCAGCTGAACAAGGCCAGCCTTTCGAGCAATTAATTTCTTCATGATGGCAATATTAATATAAATATAACTGAAGCGGAATGGCAATATTAATATAAATATAACTGAAGCGGAACAACAGCTGCGAAATGAAATCACCAAGCCATTTGTGCTAGTAGTGAAATACAAGCACGCATGTGTGGTCCTTGTCTCTTTATGAGGAATCGCCGCCGCGACGGCCGTTGGACTTAGTGTTGTCGACATTCTGACCACATCAACGATCATAGCTACACTAATTTGATTTGTGTCCGAGATGCATCAATATCAACCAGTGTCACGGTCGGTATTGGTAAAATAATCGCGCTATGTTATGACTGCTTTCGTGATTCCTTGTCTATTCACAAAGCAGTCTCAAGACAATTAATGTTTGTATATGTTTGGAAGTTTAATGTACCAGTCATGTGGCATCATGTCCCCCCAGTACCATTATCCGGACACCAAGCCGCCCAGTCCTAACACTAACGTCTTAATGATGAGCGCCAAGCGAGACAGTTCCTAGTACAATTTTTGTATGTCTTTGGTATGACTTGGCTGCGGTTTGAACCCGCGACATCCCGCATCCTTAGAGGATGCTCTAACCACTTAGGCCAACGGAGCGGTCAGTACAATTAGCAAACAGGACTCTATAGTAATCGAGGATAAAACGATTAGCATGCTCGAGTTTGAGACCGTGTTGGTGAAAATGGAAAATCATCATCGACCTCGTGCAGATAAGGAACCAAGGCGTCAGCAACCCAAAATAGGTGAGATATTTACAGAGAGTGAAAATTGAGGAACTGTTTGCCAGTGTAATATCAATCTGCTCAGTAATGTAATGGCCTAACTGTGGTACGTAGTATAGTAGCTTCTCCTATGGATGCCCGTTGGGTGAGGCACACCATGAGTTCGTGTACGTGCGTAAAACTCGCGTGTGATTCGAAGATATAAAAGGCATTGACCTAAATCATTAACAAAAGCACAAAAAACCCCATACTGATACTACTCAGATTCATTCTCAAGACATAAATCTAAATCTACTCGGCCCAGGGACGACGGGGTAGTAAGGTTCTTCTCAGCTCAGACAAATTTTACCCAGTCAGGACGAGAGGAAGAGCGAGCCCTGACTTGTTGAATGGCATGAATGTACATCTGAGACTGAATGAGACTGGTTCCGCTTTCCATCTGATGGCTGGTGCTAATAAGTATAAAATCAACATATCAAATATGTAAGATTTTACTTGCGACGATTCAAAGTCTTACCTAAAGTCGGAAACGACACTAGCCAGTCTCTGAGAGAATCAAAGTTAAATACGGCGGCTATTTTAAAAGTCCTAAATACTTTCTTATAACCTTTATCTTTCTCTTGAAACCTGTCAATAAATGTAATGCCGATCATATACAAAATAACCTTAAATACAATTACCTATAACTGTATGTGCAGCACGATTAACACCAGAGATAAATACGTGTGACACGCTTTAGAATCAGGAAAATTCCGTGTGGAACACAAATCGGGAACCACCGCTTGAGGTAACCATCTACTCCAGACAGCGCAACTGCGCATAAATCCTCCGTCGTATCAAACTTTGTGAAGGAGCACAGCATTCGAAGTTTATGACATCCTCCACAGAGCTATGACCTAGCTCCAAGTGACGTTTGGTTAAGGGACAGACGATTGAAAGCAGTCATGCCACTGGAAGTGCAGTTGTCTATGGTACGAACAACATACCAAAATGACATTTAATAACTTGATAATCAGACTGAGAAATTGTGTAGACTTTCATGGGGTGTACTTTAAGAGGATGCACTGTTGTACTGTTCATTAAAAAAAGAACTTTATTGTACAACTAATATTCGGTATTTATTTTACATTCTCATGTATCTGTGTAAACAGTCATTAATTTACCATATACCATATCTTTGGTATCACATAAAATGAACTAAAGTCTAAAGCTTCAACGTTGCCACTGGACTAGTATCCAAGATCGAAGATTGTGCGTGATAGGTTCAGCTCCCTAAACGTTTGTACACTGGCATAGTCAGCAATGCTGCCTTCAACTGAGCATCAAAACCTGTTCCAGTTCCATCACTACGGGAGGGCCAGACGTTGTGTACCAGACCCTCTGAACCTTATTTGCCCTGAAGAATTACTTGAGATCATTTAACTGACTCTGTTTGAAGTCACAGGACAAACAGTTCAGTCGGCATTTCGTAAGACGATTCTGCAGGAGGATACTACTTGTGTGGATTTTTAATTTTATTCCAGAAAAAGTGACGAGCGACATTTCTACCCTATAAAATTGGGACATCTTCGTGTGGAACTTCAGTATGCACTAACCCTTGAGATCACTGCAAAAGAGATATTGTTTGCAGAATTCGACAATACCACTGAAATCATTAATTTTAGAGAAGTGATCACGGACTATTAAAAATGGAACATGAAGCCATTTATATATACAAATAGGAACAGGAACCACATCAGTCACAGATACAACCTTAAAGGAGTGGAAGGAAAACTTGGAAGAAGCATGAACTCTCTTCCCAGAAGAGAACATCTTGAAAAAGTGGTATAAAGACTCCACAGACCATTCGAAACTTCCACTGACGCCATTGGGGATGAAAAGCATTGAAGCTCCCATACTGCAGAGTACTGATATTTACCGTTCTTCGACTTACTTGACAGACACATCTTTAAAGAAAAAGTCAAGTGAGAAATCGTTGCTCATCATTACATATGAGAAAAAATTAATCCCTAGAAACTTCATTACCTCCTGACCTACAGATCGAAGGAATCCAGTGTTTTGTGTTAAAGATGCCCTACTACATCTAAAACAAAAAGACGTTTGGGCTTATGTCATCTACTGGGACGTCTACTTTCTCAACGGACACATCGTGGAATATTTTGATTCGTATGGAGTACCTTCTATCAAGTACGATATTACAGACTTTATAAGAAACAATACGGTATCCGTTCACTTACAAGGACCCAATCTGATGGTGAGTGGACAATATTTCATGTATTTTCTTCATCAAGGAACCGCTCCGGTGGCCTAGTGCTTAGAGCGTCCGCCTCGGATGCGGGAGGTCGTGGGTTCGATCCCCGGCCGAGTCATACCAAAGACTTACAAAAATGGTACTAACAGCTACTTCGCTTGGCGCTCAGCATTAAGAGGTTAGTGTTAGGACTGGTCGGCCTGGCGTCAGGATAATGTGACTGGGTGGGACATCATGCTACGTATGTGCGGCATGATGCCCCAGTGCTAGACATCACTATAAACTGCCACACCGCAGCCATCGTAGTGATATGACTGGAAAAATTGTTAAAGCTACGTTAAAAATCCAAATCACACACACACACACACACACACACACACACACACATTCTCTTCATCAAGGTTTGAACTTTTACGTGGGAAACAAAATAGAAGTGATGTTTAGTAATCGCTGTGGATATTTGGTCAAAAATGCAACGTGTCTCACTTATTTACATTTTCACCTTGTAAATATTTACAAGTTACACTTTTGCAGTTTTAAGTGAGAATGAAAATAAGGTGTGTATTTGTATTGACATTTTAAATAGTGTATATAAAGAGTATGAACTACTTTAATCCTCACTCTGCATTTCTTTGTTCGCGATATCTGGTCTTAAGAATGTTTTTTTTTTTTTTTTAACTAGATGTTTGTTTCTTGTGTGGTTTGATCCATCGTGTTCTTTCATATTTGTTTTACTTTTCTCTTCCTTTCGATCTTTTCTGTCTACTGCATTTGAATCTAAAAGTCACGCGATCCGTTCTCCAGCGTTCTAAACTAAAAAGAATCAACAAACTCGTTCTATAGTTCTGAGTTAAGTTATACGTGTGCCGAGTGGTGGAGACTAAAATTCAGTTTAAAAAATCCGAGTGTATAAAAGGTGTCTTTGTCCAATTTGGCATTCTTCGTCGATTTCATTAAGAATGACTGAACGTTGCCATGCTGGGAAAGTTGAACGAAGTCATAAGTTTGTTGAAGGCGGAACGCCTGTTGGGCAGGATGCAGGTAATGGAGATATTTCCAAAACATCTGGACCTTATATATCTTAAGTATTGTTCAAAGAAACTTTAATTCCCTTTATTATGGTGTATGACTGATGCTTGTAATATGGGTTATAGAGTATAAAGCTTGGCCTTACTTCAGTTGTGCACATTTAACAAAACTGCTAGCTATTCATTTTCACTTCCTAAAGTTCAGAGGTAAATTGTATTTTAAAAAAAGAGCCGATAACCTTTTTTTTAATTACATTTTATATATTTGGTAATTTATTCATTGCACTTTCAGAAGCTGGCATTGTCTAGTCTGTTAAAATTTATAATTTCTTTTCAGTGTTTTAATAACTGCTAAAGATAGTGTACTTTAGACTAATTCAGGCTGATTTTTTAGCACAAGGGAGCAGTCGTTTTAGTTAACTATGTGGTTATATCATGTATACTTTCCACAAGTACAATATCCAAGAAACTTCAGCCACAGTACAAAAAAGTAACATAGAGATATACCAACATTCTCCCCACTGTGCATATAACAACTTCACCTTACACCCACCATTATATCAGAAGTTGAAAATATCTGGAGAGCGCCCCCTTGTTCCAGATAGCCCCATTGGACATTGTAAGATTGAATTCTTGTTGGTCTCCAAACTGGCCCTGAATATTAATCCGTTTGACGCAATAATAATTTCCTTTCTCCCCAGAGGCCAATACTTTGGAGATGGTGGTCATAATGTTAACTCCCACTGGCCCCAGAGTGCTCCCTTGTACTACTTATCACGATTACATTTTAGTTTTTGTTGTTGTTGGGTTTAACGCAATTTCTCAGCACTCAATAGGCTATACATGGCGGCCAGTATTAATGGTGGAGAAAGAACCCGGGAAAACCCCTGAAAGAACTAACGACCCACGAAAAGTTACTGGCAAGCTTTCTCACATACCCACATTAGCCGAATCTGAGACTCGAACCCACGCAGACAGAGCATTTTAGTTGTACTGTAACATTCATGAATACCTGTGGAAAATGTGTTAGCGAGTTCGGGAAAAAATAAGAGGTCACAAATACCGCCAGGCATCTACAGCGTACCGGGCTATTTATTAATGGCTAAGAAAAATATTTCAGCTTTTCTTTAAATTTTGTTCTTTTTCCTTTATGCCAGAGGTATAACTGTATCTTGTATTCCACTCTACTGGAGTCTTACGACCTGCCAATATTATTGCAAAACTTGCAGTGCTTTGTATTAATCGTTGCTGCAACTGCTGCTGTTGATACCGAATACGTACAATATGCCACAACTGTCATTAGCAGGATTATAAAAACATGCGAACAGGCGGCAACCGGCTCCACAGTATCGCACATGGATTTGGTAAGATACATGTACTAACAAGGGAGAATCCATTGTAAAATCTGGGGGATTTATCTCCTTGTATGAATGTACAGTAATTATCAAACAAATTCTGGAAAGTATTCACGCAAAAGGAAATAATATTAAAATATATAATTCATTCATGGATACTAATTTATTGTATAAATAAATTGAAATAAAATATAAAATCGACAAATCTTCTGAACTGGGCACGGAATATCAGTGGGATCCATATATCTTCGCACTGAAGAAGGTATAAAGACCTTGAGGTTGGAACATTGTCAGCATCACCAAGGTTCGTGTGAAACATTGATTTCGGATTTCTGCATAGCTTAAAGCGATTCTTTTGGGGCAAAGCTTGAAGAAGGTAAGTGTTGTGATACTCGTTAAATCGTTTTCATTGTCTTAAGTAATGAAGTGTATTTGGAATTACATAACGCATGTTATTGACTTATTTCTAATTCAATCTCCCAATCAATTTGATATTTACGAGATACAAAATAGTTGTACTTTTATAAATGTTAGATCATTGTGACAATTATTTAATAACTAAGTTGAGAAAATGGCTGAGTTTCAATGGATCAGTTACCTTTCATTTTTCTATGTTTATTTATAAACATTTTCCGTATGTGTGCACGTGTGCGTTTTTTATAAACAAATCTGTACGTGGGTGATCTACTTGTCTAATCACTTCATGTAATCATTCTTCTAAAATATTACCCAAGATGAACTTCGATTTACAAGCTGACAGTAATAATACTCATTTATTTTATAAAACTGGCAGCGAGTTAAGATAAATGATATGGCTGAAAGAATAACAAGAGAGTGGGAACATAAATACAGGCAGTTTCTTTGATACGAATGAACCAAGAGACACCTTGCTGAGAGTTTTTCGATTAATTTCATCTAGGTCTGAGCACGTTTTATTGTATTCGACTTAAAGAAGAAGTTGAAGATGAAGGAAGAGAATGAAACACGTCAAATCGCCAGTCACATGTAGTGTTGGTATCTGTTACTTTTGCATGATCTAGTGGATCTATTGGATCCATTTACTGACCTGAATTGAATATGTAATTCAGTCTGAAAAAAGTACGCATCAACCGTTTTAAAGCATTTCAAGCATATGTATCTTGAACCTCGTGCTAAATTGTTGCCTTCGTGTTATATATAAAACAATTCCAACATGAAAAAGCAATCGCCATGCAGAGACTGCAAATTATACGTTAACGAGTCTAACAGCCATTAGGGACCGACCATTTGGTGTCTAAATTGCGAGAAACAGGGGTGGGAAACTGGGATTTTCATTCGAGCCAGTAGCTTCCCTTGTGTCGGTGGATCTTCCAGGAGTTTTCACTCATTCTTCGTCCCCAAGATATAATGGCTGCCATGTATAGCCTATCATGTGCTGAAAAATGGCGTTAAACCGAGAACTACAACAACAAAACAAAATGGAAACATAATATGAGACTCTGATAAATCGATCCCCCAACCTGTATCGTTATCGCTCCTAAGTTGTACGTACACGTTGTAGCAGACTTTCTAAGCGGCGTATGTACGTACAACTTATACATTCTGTTGCTTTCGGTTTGGTGCTCTTTAAGCTTATACGTCCAGGAGCATACTCTCTTTCTTGACCAGCCCATGTTTTTATTGACGTAAATATCCGCATTTGCGCAGAAGCTATTGTCCGACAATTTGCGTTTACCTTTATCGGTATACTATTCTGGAGCAATGTTGTATAGAATTTCGGTCTGCGCTTTTTTTGCCCTCTGTGATCAGCCTTCGCCATCCCAACACAGCAATAGTAAATCCTATAACGATTCTTTCAAGCGCACTGTTTCAAGCAACGGATCGCATGTGTCAGGGATTAAGTCAAACTGCCAATTTAAAAATAAAACAAATATATATAATATAGACTCAGTGAGAGAGTGAAATAGCTAAGGATAGTTAAAAACTAGTTTTGCACTACTAGTTGTTACCTTTGGTTTTGTTATATATATATATATATATATATATATATATATATATATATATATATATATATATATACAAAGATTTTGGATAATGCCCACGGGTCATTTAATATGGCAGGTGTCAAACCTGCACACACAAACGTACTGTCACCTGTCTCAGAAATGTGATCATCGTTTTATTCTTTTGCGAGTTTATTGGATTATATGCACACTTTGAGTAAATAGATACACATACATTTGCTTTATTGATCTTTTGCAATTTTGGAGAGAAAAAAAACCTCAACACTTGACCTGTTCTGGCCCTGTGTACTGGATATCGTATCTTGACAATTGTCTTACAACCACAAATAAATAAATATAAGTTGGTCGCTTGGAGTGGGTGTTATTGCTCATATAACAACGCTACAGGTATTCATTAGATGGTTTAAACTTGTCAGAACAACGTGTGTGTGTGTGTATGTGTGTGATTTAGGTTTTTAACGTAGCTTTAACAATTTTTAAGTCATATCGCTACGATGTCTGCAGTGTGACCGTTTATAGTGACTTCTAGCACTGCGGCATCATGTCGCAGACATGTAGCATGATGTCCCATCCAGTCACATTATCCTGACACCAGGCCGACCAGTCCTAACACTAACATCTTAATGCTGATCGCCTAACGAGGTAGCTGTATGTGCCATTTTTTAAAGTCTTTGGTATGACTCGGCCGGGGTTCGAACCCCGACCTCCCACATCCGAGGCGGACGATTAACCACTAGGCCACCGGAGCGGTTCTCAAAACAATGTAACAACCATGTTGAGTCAATTACAGAAACTTTGCGATTTAATTTAGAAAAACGATCCAAAATACAGTGCAAGCAATGCTTATGCAATTTTTTGTATCAAAGAAAGCATTAGCAACATCCCATAATACGTTATATTTAAATAAAGATTAGTCTTATTATACCATCTGACATTTTATAAGGGGGTGGGGCGGCGAACGGAGTTGCCCTCGGCGCCAGAGGTCTTGGGGTAACCCCTTTAGGCCATCATCGTCGCACCGGACGCTATTTACCATTAGTACGTTACTGGCTTCACTATCCAATGATGTCCTACAGTCTATATCGCAGACATAAGGACGTTTTGAAATGTCTAATATATTTACATTCTCCAAGTATTCAGGTATGTCAATTTCGTGTGATACTTATAATACTAGTGCTTTAATTGTCGTGTTCAATGTAATAAGAACAGGTCATGGATCATAAAATTGACAAGATAGACAGTTTTTTTTTTTTAAAGAAAGAAATCTCAGCACACATACCAGGTATTTCCCCTCTTCTCTGAGTTATGAACCTAAGGTCATTTTAAGCAGAAGCAAATAAGTTTCCTGGAACTTTTCTGCCAGAACAAAATATGTATAATGAGATGGCACAAACTCAGATTTTTATAAAACCCTATAATGAAATTTAAAATTTAAATAGCAAACCATGTTTATATGTAAAATCAAAACACCCCCAGAACATGTAAAACTATTTATGTCTGAGATTTTGATTACAGTAATAATGAACAATGATAAACTCAGACGAAATAAATACTAGTCATTTGTCTTGGGTTATCTTTGTCTGGCTGTAAGAAAGCAAATATTTAAATTTGGGGAAAATGCATAAGCAAAGAAGAAAACAAAGTAAATATAAAAGAAAACACTAAACAAACAAAGAAGCAAAAAGAATGCATGAAAACATCACAGTTTGTAAGTTTAAAGTCGTATCAGGCTGTGTCAGCGATTGTTGGTTGCTATGACACATAACCACCATTTGGCAGCTTATCCTCTTTAGACTGAAAGCCTGAAAAAGTTATATTAATAGTAAGACATGGGAAAGGAAGAGAAAAAACAACGGAAGAAGTTGCCTCTATAGTGGATGAACGTACCAGACTGACTTTTTATGATACAGTGGATATAGTTTTACTGTAGCATGTGCAGTTTCATTATTTTTTAAAATGTATTACCGCACGCTAAAATATCACTTCATATGATTGTGATTTCTGCAAATAAGCCCAAGAAATTATTGCGCAGTATTCTTTTTATTGATTGGCTGCGATCGTGGGAAAACATTTATAACCCCGCCTTCTGGAATTTTTCGTCTTCAATGAATATTGTTGGCCGCCATTTTTCGAATCGACTCGCGAAATGGATTTGGGGTAAAAATTGTCTTGTTTGTTTAAATATGGCTAATTTATCCCCACATGAATTTGTTATGTCATGTATAACATTTCATAGCACGAAACATGGCGAAAACCACAAGACAAAAACAATAACAACAAATAAAACTACGGTTGTTGCTTGTGTGGGGTGGGGTTGAGTGAAACGTATATCTGTAGCATGGAATCCACCATATATACAGGCGTTGTTTAAGTGCTAACTTTACGAAGTAAATAAACTTACGTCTGATTACAGAAGAATGCGGACATAAAACCGGTCTCCAAACTGACAGACGTTTATCCAACCACTGCATGTTTACGCGGTAAATATGTGATGCAATTCCGAGACAAAATGAAATTTGTTTGTTTATTATGTTGTTTACTGTTCCAAATCAAACACTGCAAAAATCTGGTCACAAATACATTACAGTAAATGTGGGAAATTCTGCATCCAGTAAACCTACTTAGCCAAGAATATCGCTATATCAATGTAATATTTATATGTGAAAGTGACACTTCGTGGTTACGACGCACATATTGGACATTCTGTGTTGCAGAACGATTTCGTCTATGTAATAGTGTTCCGTTTGTGCGAAGGACGTTTGTTATTTGATTTTTAGTTGTAAGAAAAATATATTCTACTTTTAAACTGCAATACTAGTTCATCTTTGGTTGGGACTAATTTTTACGCACCACAAATGAAAGACGCAAAGTCTGTCGAATGAACGAAATTATTCGTTCTTCTTTCCATCTCAATAATATCCACTGAAATAAAAACTGATAAAAAGAATATCAAATGGGTAACGATTTAACATTAAATTTATGAACTCGTTGAATAATATCCAGCTTGCTCGCCAATTCAATTAAATAAATTCAATATTAAATCATTACCCATTTGAGATTCATATATATTTGACCCTGACAATCATGTCGTAGTTCGTAGTACTGACATTCAGAGAAGTTTCGTTCACCCGTTTATTTAAATGTTTCACAAAGAGCAGCACAAAGAGAGAGAGAGAGAGAGAGAGAGAGAGAGAGAACGGCTCATGAAGCCACATGGAGTGAAACTAAATATATCAAGTAGAAGTCATGTACGCGAGTCAGGACATATACGTACAAATTTGAAATTTAACGGGTACGATGTCAAGACGCATCATGAGGGTTATGGTTGAAACTGATCAATTTGAAGAAAAAAAAAAGAATTTAAAATTGTTAAATGCTGACCAACTGCATACGGACTATGCGTGCTGCATATCAGACGCAGTGCCAAAGGCATTTTATTAGCTACAAATGTACGTACGACTGAATGAGATAGCAAAACATCTGAACGCGAATCATTACCGATGGGAGCATCGCGAATAGACCACACACAAAGGGACGTGACTTTATCAAAAATGGAGCTGACGAGATATAACTCATAAAAGTCACATTCAGGTCTGTAAGAGAATGTAAGTACTCAGTATTTAATTCGAATGCGACCAATACTTCCTGAGCTATGCCGGTTACGAGCCTCTTCTATAGTGAAAATTTCAAATTGATGGGAAAAGGGCAATAACTTAGTAAAAAAAATTATCAGACCTGATAAAGCGAAAACCAAAGCGCATTAACATGTAATAAGCAAATCACCAACACGTTGATAACAGGTCATAATTAAGGGTTGTAGAGCAATGGCGGGTACAACACGAGTAAATGCACAAACATATGAAAACATGGAAAAGGGTTTCCCGCATCTCAGTGTACGCTCAGTCAGATAATGTAAGCAACCACCATGTAAACATGGAACATTGCAAAAAAGACATTTCAGATAATAATTTATAATCCATATTTAATGGTCATGAAATGCAACTGACAATATAGACTGAGGAAACCGTATGTGCATTGTCTAATACATGTACGCGATTTGCAGTAAATTCGTAGAAACACGATCAATTTAATACATGTACGCGATTTGCAGTAAATTCGTAGAAACACGATCAATTTAATACATGTACGCGATTTGCAGTAAATTCGTAGAAACACGATCAATTTAATACATGTACGCGATTTGCAATAAATTCGTAGAAACACGATCAATTTAATACATGTACGCGATTTGCAGTAAATTCGTAGAAACACGATCAATTTAATACATGTACGCGATTTGCAATAAATTCGTAGAAACACGATCAATTTAATACATGTACGCGATTTGCAGTAAATTCGTAGAAACACGATCAATTTAATACATGTACGCGATTTGCAATAAATTCGTAGAAACACGATCAATTTAATACATGTACGCGATTTGCAATAAATTCGTAGAAACACGATCAATTTAATACATGTACGCGATTTGCAGTAAATTCGTAGAAACACGATCAATTTAAGTGCGTTTATTAGTTCATGTTATGTCCTAGAAAATCTATCACACATTTTTTGTCTTCTGTCAAAATAAAATTGTCCCATATCTGAGATGTACACATTTTATTGTCATTAAATTCAGCGAGAACTTTACGATAAAATATACTATTTTTTCACTTTCAACGTGCATGGAATCCAAACCCTTCGCTGAATTTCTGTTATTTTGCATCAACGCTCGTTTAAACATGTTAGTATTTATACAGAATACGTTCTTTGATGGAGCTGCAAGTTCTTACCGGTAGGATCCAACGTTGTTCAGCCTGGAGTAAATTAGGAATATAGAGGAATTAACAGACGCCCATTATAACATATGTGGTACAATTCAGTTACTTCTGACAGTTACTATTGTAGTATGAGAGGATATTCTGGATTAAATCCAAAACATCTGTGGAATTTGTCTTATATATATATATATATATATATATATATATATATATATATATATATATATATATATATATATATATATATATATATATATATATATATATATATGCCACGTGTTCGGTTTGTATAGATGGAGATACAGATATTTGTTGAGTACAACAACTTCAAGCATGCTTTTTCAGGTATTATGATTTTTCAAAGAGGTGTATTGCTTTATCTGTTGCAAAGGTAACGTAGATTTTGTTTGTAAAGAAACGGTAAAGTATGTGTACGTGAATTAGTTCCAAATTTAACAAATTCAGCACTGTTCGATTTAACGTAGATTTCGAAATATATATATAAACAAAATTCACCGCTGAATTTATTTAGGTGGCATCCCAACTCATCTAATCTTATTTTTATTTTTTTACCGGAATGAAAACATTCTAATTTGGTGATTTTTCTGGCGTTTAATACCGTCATTACTCGCATATAAGTCAACTCAAAGTGCAAACAACAAAGATCATGATCTGCCGTAGCATAATGAGCCTGCAGAACATGATCTATGTTGTTTGTTCTTCTGACTCCTATCAAACTGCATAGACCAAGATCTACCGACGCACATTTTGATCTGTGCAGTTTAAGTATGTTGGATTCGACTTATAAGTGAGTACATAAGGAAAGATACTAAAAAATATGAGCCTTAAAAGATATAAATGTTAAATTGCTATAAGCTTACATTATAAAAAGTAGTGTACAAATTAACATTAGCAAAGCCTTCGAAATATTGGTACTCTTCGTTTTTCTTGGTCAGAGCTTTACTAAAAGATACGCTTTTGGAAATGCGTCACATTCTAATTCGTGCGTCAAATAAATATGAATGTACACATAAATTCCACAACTTTGCAAAAGTTGTAGCTACTATTGAAGTACAAAGGAGTTTTAGAAAGTTTAAATCATCTTATAGTAATATATGCTACACTTAGTCAACGCCCGATTGCCCTTTGTCACGAAGTCGAAGCTGCGAAAACGTTTAGCAGTATTCAAGCATGATAAATCCTAATGCATCATCCAGCTAGTTCGTTTTGTCTGATTAATTTATTATCCAACCACACGCGAATGGAAGCTATAATATCATTATGAGGATTCGAGAAAAAGTTTAGTGGATCATTCTAGCTTTAGACTGGTATGTAACATTTACTTTGCTACTGTAATAACGACGATATGATACTTTTTTTTTCTTCTTCTCACTGTTAATTTATGAATATACAAATAGGTTAATGTATTGTGTATTATTTGATGTCCTTATCTAATCTGAAAATACCCTGCCAACCTTGATGTTGGCATTCGGACTTTTAACGTCTGTTGAATATGCTTTATGGACATTTTATGCGTATCTGCTAGGCCATTTATCTTGCAGGAATGCAGATTATGACGTCAAATGAAAAGAAAACATGAATGAATATCCACTGGGATTGTACTGTGAGAAAATAAATTTTTAATGTGTACGAGCATTTCAAAGTAATTATTGTACGTGCCTATTCTATTCATTTATGACTACATTCCAATAAATAAATAAATAAATAAATTAAACAATAAATCAATCAACCGATTAACCAATCAATAATTAAAATAAAAAAGTTCCTTCACAGATTATATCTTGTATGGGGTCTTTTTCCTCTCTCGTTATCAATACATATTTTTGATTTCCACTTTTTTTAAAAACTAGATCATCTTTATCTCAAAGACTATGAAGGACGTAACAGAAACAAAAGATGGAGTACTGATCTACAACCTAACAATCAAAGATGTCCAACCTATCGATGATGGACACTGGCGGTGTGAGGTGTCCAACAGCGTTGACCGGACGTCTGCACTGTGTAATATCAGAGTTTTTTGTAAGTGGGATCATCTTCGAGTTTTTTTTTATATTTGTTTTACAAAGATGATAGTTCATGCTTATTTTTCGGGCACTATAGAATGTTTTTAAAAATGCGGAGAAATTGTTGAACGTAAAGTATTTTTTAAAAAGTTTGGAATATTAGTTCTTTAAAAACAAAGATCTTAATTAATGAACAAGTATATCATTGCATTCTCTAGAAATACTCTCCATGCACCTTTATACTCTTTCTTAATATGATATCCAATTATTCAATGCCATCTTGTGTTCACCTTTTGGAATGGTTTTTATACATTGGAAAACCGTGCTTCCAATCGAACGACTGCTTTCCAGTCTTTTGCCCCTCAGTGAATCTTCGATCTCGGGATTCAGCCCAAAATTATTTGGAGATAATTCAGGTCTGTATGGAGGATGTGGCAAAATGTGGATGCTTTGCTCCTTCAGGAAGTCGGTACCGATGGCAGATTTAAGCGCAGGTGCGTTGTCACGAAGCAGATGGATACCTCATGTGCCAGTGAGCGGACGGGTGGTTCGGCAAATGTTCCACAACTTTTGGCAGCAATCTGGAGGCTTACAGATGTTCAGTGATACTAGTAGGGTCGGGGGCAGATACCTGGACTACCGGGCCTTTTGCATCGCAACAAATGCATATTGATCATCTTGATAGTGCGACCACGTCAAGCAATTCGTGGGCTCTGCTCGTTTTCCATTATCCAAGCATTATTATAGTCTCTTGAGTCTGATTTAAAAAAAAAATCAAAGCCATGTTTCATCAATTATGATGATCTCATTACAAAACTCTGGTCACTCTTTTGATCTTTGGGGAGTAGCTGCTTGAAGATTTCAACCCGAGTCGGTTTTTATGACAGTTGTCAACAAATGCGAACCCATCTTTTTGAGCATCAAATGATTCTTGAATGATATTAAAAGCAGCTGACAAATTAATGCCTATGATCGTAGAAATGTCTTTCAGTGGGTATCGTGCATCTTCATTAATTGCCCCTTCACAGCATCCACATATATAACGTGGTCATCTTCCGTGGATTCGCGACCATCTCCAAAACGATGAAACCTCTTCAAAGTTGTAAGACCCATAATTGCATCAGCAAACTTGACCCAAGTCGGCCTTGATATCAGAGAGTACCCCTAGACCAGCAAGTTGTTCTCCACCTTTTTTTTTTTTTGTTTGACTGAAAAAAGGTCGAGAACAACTTGCTGGTTTTAGAGTACCCCAAGATAGCATTGTCTGCTTTTTGCACAGTAAAATTATTATTCCCCTTATTCGACTGTATTACGTCGTCATCATTTACATATGTTACGTCAATTGAATATATTCGGAGGTGTTCGGTGTGCTGCGCATATCATTTTATAGAGCGTTATTTTGTTTATCAATGGGCGTTTAATTTCTTAACAGATTAAAAAAATGGATAAAATTCAAGCGATGTATTAAGAACTTTTGAAATAACCTCTCGTATATCATTTTACCGTAATTGTTCTCGTTTATCAATGTACTGTAATTGTTCTCGTTTTTTGTTTTACTGTAATTGTTCTCGTGTATCATTTTACTGTAATTGTTCTCGTGCATCGTTTTACTGTAATTTTTTCTCGTGTATCATTTTACTGTATTGGTTTTCGTGTATCATTTTACTGTAATTGTTCTCGTGTATCATTTTACTGTAATTGTTATCGTATATCATTTTACTGTAATTGTTCTCGTGTATCATTTTACTGTAATTGTTCTCGTGCATCATTTTACTGTAATTGCGCTCGTGCATCGTTTTACTGTAATTTTTTCTCGTGTATCATTTTACTGTATTGGTTTTCGTGTATCATTTTACTGTAATTGTTCTCGTGTATCATTTTACTGTAATTGTTATCGTATATCATTTTACTGTAATTGTTCTCGTGTATCATTTTACTGTAATTGCGCTCGTGTATCATTCATTTTACTGTAATTGTTCTCGTGTATCATTTTACTGTAATTTTTCTCGTGCATCATTTTACTGTAATTGCTCTCGAGTATCATTCATTTTACTGTAATTGTTCTCGTATATCATTTTACTGTTATTGTTCTCGTGTATCATTTTACTGTAATTGTTCTCGTATATCATTTACTGTAATTGCTCTCGTGTATCATTCATTTTACTGTAATTGTTCTCGTGTATCATTTTACTGTAATTGTTCTCGTGTATCATTCATTTACTGTAATTGTTCTCGTGTATCATTCATTTTACTGTAATTGTTCTCGTCTATCATTCATTTTACTGTAATTGTTCTCGTCTATAATTTTATTATAATTGCTCTCGTACATCATTTTATTTTATTGTTATTGTTTCTGTATTTAAATATCACTGTAATCAGGGGCAATATATACAATCTCTGGTACGGAAGTGGTGTAGACCAGCAAGTTGTTCTCCACCTTTTTTTTTGACTGGCGGCGCAACTTGCTGGTCTAGGTAGTGGTGATGGTGGTGTTTTGTAAGTGTTGGGGGGTGGGTGCGGTTGCAGAAAACACAAGTTTAACAGGGTACGTTATGCAAATGCCTAGGCTATCAGACATTTGAAAATATACTTTTATTGCTTAGCAATATTCCCCTGCGTGTGAAGATACCAAAAAATACTCATGCAGTCAATTAGAGACACTTATATCGTCCTAGTCCTACTGAGCAAATCGATTATTTTTCTGTCTTGTCTGCCATTCTATCTGCCAGTTTGTCTCTGTCTCGCACACATTTACCGATGTGCACATGTGCATTTTTTTTTTTACATTTGATTTCAGGTAAAGACACTGCTGCCGAATTAGCTCCCGACTTTGAGAAGAAACTGGACAATGTAATCACGAAGGAGAAGCATAACGTTTTGATGGAATGTACTTTTAAAGGGAGCCCTCAGCCAACGGTATTATGGTAAATATATATCTTAAAAGTAAAAACTTCTGGTCTAACTAGATTATGAAGTTCTGGAAAAAAAATTCCTAAGCATTAATCCAAATCCTACCTTGGGGTAAGAACAAAAACAAATACCACTCCCCCAACAAAACAAACCAAAAATCAACAAAAAAAACCAACCCCAAACAAACAATTCAGGCTCCCCAGCATCCGAGGACGGCTCCAAAAAAATGTTATTTTGACATATTCCAAGCGACTGTCGGTAAAATGATCTTCGGAGCATTTTCCTCTCATTCCATTCGCATCCTTAACATGTGTTACTAGACTGGAATCGGGCCATAGTTCAATATAGTCACTTGAAACTACCATTTTTGCATATTTTGATGTCAAATTGATTCAAATGCTGGTAAAATGCTTTAAGAGTTTATAACAATAGCAACACATTTCTTTCTTATATTGCTTTATTACAGTTATTGTGTAACATAAAACGGCAAACACTACAATAGGTTACAGTCGAAAATTTGCAACTGGTTTCCATACTTGAATGCCTCATTTCATACCTCTGTATAAGAAACATTGAATACAATGACTATTTTGTATTAATAATGTACCTGGATATGTTAACTGAATCATAATTTGCTTCATGCTGAGCTTCACAAATTATTTTTTCTAACTTGTTTATCATGGATCATGGGGTAATTTTCGGCAGTAATTTTTATGGAAAGCAATGTAATATGGTATTTATGATTATCAAATTGGCATCAAAATTAAATACAAAATAGAGAAACATGAATATTGTGGAAGGCATCTTACAATGTAGAACTAACAGCAAACATAATATGTATATCTCATCTGGAATGATTATTTGTACTGCAACCTTTAGTCTGATAAATCATACCCCCCCAATCATTGTTGATACTGATGGACTATATAAAATCAACATCACAGGTGAGGGTTTGATTTATCTATATTGTTTACTTAAATTCAAAACACAGCTGCAAGGATCATCCTTAAAGTACCACAATCAGAGCACACACACCCACTCTGTATCCCACACTGGCTATCCATTCGATCCAGAATCAAACACAAAATTTATTCTCTGTACTACGATTCACTGATGGGCTCCAGTCCAACATACCTATCTGACCTCACCCATGTGTACACATTCGCTAGGTACTTACGCTCCTCTTCTGACACTTGTATTCTCATCATTCCCACTACGAAAATGAAGTCATTATGGACAACGTTCTTTTGCATACCAGGACCCAGTAACGTGGAATGAATTGCCCACTGAACTTAGACACGAAGACACAATCATCTCATTCAAGAGCACTATTAAAACTCACCTATTTCAATTGCAAGAATAAACTTAAATATTTTCAGCATGTTTTCTGTTTCCTAATTTCATGGTGTTTGTTTTTTGTAATCATATCCTTATGTATTGTCCAATGTTGTAAAGCGCTTAGAGCTTCTAAACATTAGGCGCTATACAAAGTTCTCATTATTATTATTATTAAAGCTATTCCTATGGCTGTGTGTACATATGCACAGGGTATTCACACTGCATGTGTAACAATCGCAGGATTACTACCTTAATTCACATGACAGTTGCATATTTTGTATGATGGACATTAAGTTTTTCATATTTTATAATTGAAATTGTCAGAAAATCATAATTTATTTTCTTCGATAAAAAAGGAACCTTTATAAGTCTTAACCCAACTTGATTATGATCAATCAGCTGTTTCAACATTATCTGCCTGATAAATAATTTACAACAGCATGCATTATGTGAAAGTTGGTGGGATCTGCTGAGACAGTTCAAGTACTCATTTTGAATGTATGTTAGTAATATTTATTTAAAAAAATGTAAATACATACTCGTTGAAATGTCAGCTGCCTTCTTCCATGTAGTTTGATGATGTAACTTTAAAGCTTCTGTCTCGAAAACAAATTACTTGGGGCGACTGTAATGCAGAATGTTGAAGTATTGTTGCGGTGCCTAATCTGATGTAACTGTACTTAGGGGAATTAGTCACAAGAGAGAGGGTTTTTCTATTCCGCATTTAATTTAACCCTAATACTTCCAGTTCAACATACTGACTCCCTGCACTATGACCCTAGCTTATAAAAAATCAGAAAAAGCTTTCTTGGAAGACCTTTTCTTAAGAATTAAACTTATGGTCTGATTGTGTTAGCTGCAGGTCATTTACCTTTATCTAAACCCAGTCTGCATACTGAAGTGCACATAATTTATCCTCTGTAACCAAATTATAGCCATATATTCACACTCCCACACACAGCCATATATCCACTCTCCACACACACAACCATATATCCACTCTCCACAAATATAGCCATATATTCACTCTCCACACACATAGCCATACATCCACTCTCCACACACACAGCCATATATCCACTCTCTGCACACATAGCCATATATCCACTCTCCACAAACATAGCCATATATCCACTCTCCACACACACTCCTTTGTTTATTAGAATTTCCACAAATATTATATTAAGTTGGAAATTACTTGTAAAATTTATGCTTATGAGCTAATTAATTCCAACTGCAATTACCTAATTCCATTTTAAGCACTTTATGCTAAGAGATTTTCAGTTGGTCATTAAACTAAACATTTGACTTGCTATCATTGATTTATAGTAAATCTACAAACACAATCCTACCACTATAATGCCTTCTTTGTTTCAATTACCTTAGCCTGTACTGTAACCTAATATCATTGCCCTTGAGTGGCTGCTGATAATTCCATATTTAAATGGAATCACAGCCCCAAAATTCAACAGTAAATAAGGATGTGCCCCACTAATGTAGACGTACAATTATTAAATTTATTAAGAGAATGTAACAAATTATATACAAATGTATCTTCTCTTCTAAAACTTATCTAAATACCTTACCACCTTAAATGACGAAATTTTGCCCTATAATAGTATTCCATTAGAAAGGTTCAGACAGTTGTTAGAAAATTTTGTTGGTAAAGCTTGACAAAATGAACAATTCTGTCACTTAACTTCTCAGAGATGACAGGACTGACTCAAAAAGATGTGTCGAAAAGAAAACTTTATCAAAATGCCACATAAAGTACTAGAGGAGAACACCTTTAAGAAATCGAGGTGTGAAACTGCAACATATTATTGTTATAATCTTTACTCATTTTAGTGTTAAGTTTATAATGGGTAACTGTAAAAGAAAATGAGGTTAGTACTGGTGGCAAGGGTTACATTGGTACAACTGGTTGCATATCAATCGCTTTAATCTATCATCAGACCAGGCTAGTTGGATTATGTTGTAATAATACAATGTATAGTCCCTTGTTTTAACATTGCTTTTTTTGATGAATTATCATAAACTCCCAGTTCTTGTGGGAACACATCTGTCAGCGATGTCTTGACCACACCATTTGTTTTCATTGGTCAACCATGATTCATAATGGACAGAAAAATGTATAAATCATATCATTATCAATTGTGAACTGAAACAAAGATACATGTACTGTACGTGAAAAGAACTTGTCTGACAAATTCTTGAGTTTTAATTAAAAAACTAACTATTCTGACAGGGCAAATTATAATTTCCCATACATCAGCTACTACCAAGGATGTTAAAGCAACATGACTCACGTTGGATTATTGGATTATTGTATCTGTAACAATGTTTAGAATGGTTTAATGCATTATAACATTTGATGTGGGGCTCTTGTTACTGATATTTAGAGGCAGGTCTTTGTCATAATTTGTGCATATATATATATATATATATATATATATATATATATATATATATATATATATATTGCAGATGTATCACAATGTAACAGCGGTAGATTCATTTGATGCTTGTCAAAACAAGTGACATGGCACTCAAACTTACTGACAAGGGGTCATCTGGTTGTAAGCATGCTAAGAAAAGTATCAAGGATTACGTCATTGACATTTCATACACATTCATTACTAAAATAACTAATGTTTCTAATGAAATGTAAAGTATCACTATGAATGGAATATATTTCAAAACCTGGGACTCTATGATATTAAGACTTTGAGCCTCCATTATCAATACCAGGGTCAACATCTTACTTTGTAGGACTAGATACCATGGTGCATCATTTGGCTGTGTACTATACTCCACTTGCCTCATTGTAGGACTAGATACCATGGTGCATCATTTGGCTGTGTACTATACTCCACTTGCCTCATTGTAGGACTAGATACCATGGTACATCATTTGGCTGTGTACTATACTCCACTAGCCTCATTGTAGGACTAGATACCATGGTGCATCATTTAGCTGTGTACTATACTCCACTTGCCTCATTGTAGGACTAGATACCATGGTGCATCATTTGGCTGTGTACTATACTCCACTAGCCTCATTGTAGGACTAGATTCCATGGTACATCATTTAGCTGTGTACTATACTCCACTTTACTTGGTACTAAATTACCTACTTATGTTGCTGTGATGTAATGCACCAAATCATTCCAGATCTTGGTTGAAACTGAAAACCAAATATATATGGTAAGATTTTTATGGTCAGTAACATTTTTTTTATTGCATAAACAATGCAGAATGTTGAAGTATTCAACTAGAAAGGTTCAGACAGTTATTAGTAGATTTTGTTTTGTAAAACAAATTCAAATTTAGAATGACTGTGTGATGGTTGCACGCATTGGGGTGGGGTTCTTCCAATATATATTAATTAAATTATGATGAAAGTTCCACCCGGGCTCGTGGGGTTAGAAAGTTAAATTAGTGACGAGGTAGATTTACAGCTCTGAGCCCCCAGTCAGCAATGCCAACGGTTAAATTATAGAGAACACGAAGATGAAATTCAATTAATAACAATTTAATAAATTTGATAATTTAAAACTATAAACTCTCAATCACCCGTCTTTCCCTCGACCAAGTGACAGCCTAATTCATCCCGTGATTTACAGTGTGAGTTTGATTTTCCCCCTGTCCTTGCGTCTACTCATCTCTTTCTTTCCCGCTAATTCCTTCCTTCCTTCTGTTCCTCCAACACCTCCTTTGACTCTGTTTCCCTCTTGAATATCTCCTCCTCCAATTTCGCTCCCAAGTTCCTCTTCCTCCCTTCTCTCCCCTTTTCCTCCTAGGCTTCAACTTCCCCTGACTTCTCTCCTTTCTTCTCTTTTCCTCCATCTCTCTATCTGAGACTACGGGACCAAACTGTAACTGGTCTGTCCCTCAAAGTTTCCTGTGAAAAACCACAAGGTGTTAACATATGCTTTATTGAATCTCACCTCACACTAGATCAACAATTAATCATCAGATAAGGCTATTACGGTTTCTGTCATGCATGCATACACATCAAAATTCCCACACGCTTCTTGCAGGGTAAACAATGGCGTAATAACACGGTATCAGCGAATTGTCATACAGACATCAATACATTGCATCACATCAGTATATACACATATATATTTAATCTCATTGTACTACAATATGACAACAATCAGATGCATGTCTGTACATTACACTCCCACAAGCGTACACAAATATTCAACAATGGCAAAATCTATAATCACATGAACACATGTGCTAGTCTACTATAAAATACCCACATAGCGAATTACAATATTAACTTTTACGACAGCTAGCAAGCTATATAATTCTTTACAAATATCAACTCATTTCTTCAAAATATGCAAACATATTAACACCACAAAGTAATTCTTTGTACTATGATTCTAGTAATAATAAAGTATACATACGACCTATAATTAAAAATGCAGTCGCATCCTGCAAAGACCGAACAACTAGCTCACTGACCTTATTTGAAGCTGTCTGTACTTAGAATTTCCTGTTCTAAGATATTCCCGCCAATAACGAATGGCTGTTCGGAGTTACGCTATCCTGCTCTGGGCAGTCTCTCTAGCGAACTAATTCTTGCCAGAAGACGTGGAGATATCATTCTAGCCAAATCAGGGTCTCTCCCCTATCTCGATTCTGATTGGATGGCGCTGTGACCCTGTCCAATCGTCTTAGCGGCCAGTTCAACCTGGCTGTCTGTCTGCAGGGAAAAGAAGTTAAGACACTCCCACTTCTTCGGGCAACTTCTTTTGATCTGGACAAACGTTTCCACATCTAGGTGATAATTGACTATCTGGCGGCCTCGCAGCTGCTAGGTCTGGCTCTCCACTTCTAGCCACGGCAATCTTACATAAGGGATTAGTGCTAGCCTGCGGCAATGTTTAAATCAAACAATGGCTTGTCAGAATTACCTTGATTATACATGTTTAAAACTGGGGTTACTCTGGGTCGGGGTGAACGTGACAGACTGAAACATTTAGAGCCACTTATTTGAATGTGGAAGACTGGTTCCAAGACGGAGTTTGTGTCTTTATTATACTTCATCCACAGGCATGATTAACAATAATGGGCAGGTGTTAGCAAAATATGGCCTGCAGATACGGATCTTGATGAAGTTTTATGCATTAATTTACATCATTGGTTGTGGCTTTAAAAATCACTTAACCATCTCACAATGTGGAGGAAGTTGCCCAAGCCTGGTATAAAGGCATTCATACATAACATTTTCCACTGGTTTATGGGTCATTCTCTCTGAATTACAAAAATAAAAAATTGCATATGAATATCCCCGTATTTGCAGGCCTATAAGTTGATGCGGAGTATAAGTCGAATCAGCAAATTTGGAAAACTTTCCATATTTTCTCCTTATATAAGTCGATGCTGAGTATAAGACGAGGCCAGATCAACACTTTGGATTGGGTTTTTCACTTCATTCCACACAGCATCGTGAACTTTATCCTACCTGTAACTCAGTAACCTTTCCCGTCAGGATCATCAAATTTAACTAAAAGTTCACAAGAAGTATTTTCAATGTATTATGTACTTTTAGCTACATATAATTACACTGACCTGAACATTTATTGAGTTACAGATAGGGTAAAACTCACGATACTGTGTGGAATTAAATTATAATAACTTCCAGTTTTATGAAAATTACAAGTATCACTGTATGCTATTTGAGATTACCAGGAATAGGGAAATTACATCATTAATACTAAAATGCATTTTCCAGGGAGGGTTTGGGGGTGATGGGGAAGAGAGATACAGAGAGAAGGATGCATATGTATTACATCACATTTTTCTTTTTGCACATTGCTTAAAATATGGTCCAATATATAAAAGAGAGAGAGAGAGAGAGAGGGGAAGTTCAGCTCTTTGTGGATTTTTTTGTTCTTTTTTAAAATATATTGCCCTCATGTTGCTGAAGCTTTTGTTAAAGAGAGAAAAAATGAAACAGTAAATGTAAACTATGAAAATACATACCATACTCCTTCAGGGTTTAAATATTGACATTAGTTATATCCATATAGTCTCTATTAGGTTAAAACCCAAGAATGATTATTTTGCATGCTGTCAAATTTTCTTTGCAAGTAAAATGACCGCTCCATTCCCAACAATTAAGATTTTGTTTAAAGTGCATGTCCTCTTCCTGTACTTAGATGGCAAATGATTTTGATCTTTGCTCATGCTAGATGTACTTTAAATTGGTGTCCTTCCCTAAGTTCAAAAATATCACTGGCTGAGAAATTTACATTAGTAACCACCTGGCATATCCTCTAACTATATGGTACAGTATTCATAATACCTATGGGTAGCCTCATTTCCCTATTGGTAGCCTCGCTGATCTAATCTGATCTGCCAAATCTTGACCTCAAACAGGTGTTATCTTGGAATAACTGAATACAGCCATACCATATTTAATTAGCATGTAAATACCACTACAAAACCATGTGATTCTTTGAATAATGAAAGTGGAAACAAACATTGGAAGGAATTGCTTAACTAGTGGTATTAATTGATAATGGAATATGGTACTGCACTTGTACACAAATAAAATCAGTCATCAGGTAAGTGAACAATACGGAATTACAATCGTGAAGACATCTGTCTGTCTGTCTATCTCTCTCTCTCTTTCAATGGGGCATACAGATTTTTCAATCATTAGGTGCAAGAAGAAAATTGTGAGGGAACATGTCTTTGTCATGGTCATTCATTTTCTAACTTGTAAATTCTAACACACATACATGTATATGTAATTAAATTTAAACAACGTATATTACAAACAACGTACATTACTGGTGCATGCTGCTTTAGTGCAATTACATCTGATCTATGTTAATTTTTAATACTGATGATCATGTAATTATTTAAAATACTCACTGTGGGATCCTATATTTGTTCATACATGATCTCTTCCCCAAAATGAAATATTTTTTACACATTAGTTTTCGTACTCTTAGAGAATTATTTTCCATACAAAAAATATGATAAAGCAATTTGGATGACATAATCCATATACAAGTTGATTCGGAGTATAAGATGAAGCTAAGATTTTCTGGTAAAAAAATGTCGACTTATAGGTCGGCAAATATGGTACCAATTATCCAAGGCATATAACTCTAATACCATGATGTTTGAATAGGTTAACACAATTTTCTTGCTTATGTTTTCTTTTTTCATGGTGATTACTGCTTTGCAACTCCATGACAGTTGACCGTTATGATAACAATGTGGCAAGTAGAAGATTGTTCATCTGACTGCATAAAACCAAAAAGTTAATTTGTTATGTTTTATTCTGCAGGTATAAGGATGATAAATTGGTAAGCAACAGTGCCAGGAACAAGATTACCTGTCTTGGTCAGAGTCAGCTGCTGGAGATTTTCAACATTCGCGAAGAGGATGCAGGAATATACAAATGTCGAGCAGAGAACTCGGCTGGATATGCCACTACTGATGCCAAGCTGTATGTTCAAGGTATTCTAAATCAATTTTGGATAATTTTGCTTCTAGGTTTACTCATTAAATATCATTTTGAATCATTGTTTATAAAAATAGTACAGTACAGAAATTAAGTTTTGTAACAAAGTTTAATTAATTCTGTGTGTGTGTGCATATATAGCTTTACAATATAAAATCAAAAGTAAAAATGAAGATATCGTTCCTTTTGTTATTGAATATAATCCAAGTTTGCCTAATATAGATAAGATTATCAATAAATATTGGGATTTATTAAACTTATCATGTAAAGCAAGTGTTAAATCGCTACACGAAAGCAAACCTACACTTGCATATAAAAGAACTAAAAATCTTAAAGATTTCCTAACTAATTCTAAATTAGAAAAACATTTCATATAAAATAGGATCATCAACTAAATGTAATAGACCTAGATGTTCACACTGTTCATTTATTAATGAAAATGCTTCTTTCAATAGTAATAATACGAAAGAAACTTTTAATATGCGTTGTGATATTAATTGTGCAACATCAAATGTTATTTATTTGATAACATGCAAAAAATGTGGCATCCAATATGTTGGACAAACCAGTCAACAAATATCTAAACGTATGAACCAACACAGATCAGATATAAAAAATTATATCGATCAATCATTTTCATCTCATGTTGCCGCACATTTTAACAAAAATTCCCATTCATTGCAAGATTTCTCCTTCCTACGTATTGTTAAAACTGATCCTGAAATGGAACGTCTACTAAAGGAAACCTATTGGATTCACCGTCTTAATACGGTATATCCAAAAGGTCTAAATTCAAAAACTCTATATGACATTAAGTGAAAAATTGTTTTTTTTTTTTTGTTTTTTTTTTCTGAATTTTGTCCCTTGTGTACAATTAGATATGATTATTCTACTTCGCAAAAAAAAAAAAAATGTAATTGGTAAAAGTAGAATCTAATAATATAAAAATAAGTTTACTAACTATTTAAAAATGAAATTGCAGTTGTAAATTAATTTTCTGTACAATATAATTAATTATTTATAAAATACTTCATAGCAAACGTTATGAACACCATATTTGTTATACATATTTTTATTATATAAATTGAGTTCTAATACCCTACTTAATAGCAGAACAAATTATATTAGTATATATATTTTATGTATTTATCTAATTTTATTTTTGTTTATTAATGTTATTTCTTTATTTTCTTCTTTACTTTCTCTTTTCTATTGATTTATTTTCTATACCTCTAATAAGTGTGCATTATACATAATATAAATGTTACTAAAACTGTTTATTTATTAATAAATTTATGTATATATATATATATCATATAACAAGTTAAAGAGTTACAATTCATTCCAAGAGAAATTGAACCCATACTGCAAGTAATGGCAACATACCAATAGTACATTTGATTACACTGGCCTATTCTTCAAAGTTATCCACTATGATAAAATTATGTTACTTTCAGAATTTTTTTAACTTTATGTCCATTCTTTTCTTTGCTGAATTTCATTAGCATCTAATTTTAGGTTCAAAAGTAAGTTTGAGTTTAATTCACCCAAATTTTCAAAATATAGAATAATTCTTACAAAGCGATTTCTTTCATTACTGCTAGTAACAAAGATCATGGATGTCAGATAAAATTATTATAATCAATGATGTTAATAATCAAACTGTGTTGAAGTCACTGCTTAGATTCTTTATGACGAAAGCCTGCATAATATGGATTTCCTCAGTGATTTACTTGTAAAATTTACAATCAAACGAATAAATATATAAATTAATTAAAATTTTCTCAGGACAATATATTTAGCTCATATATGTATGTGAATTTCAGCTGAGAACCAACCACTTTTGTTATCACATGATTTTCTTAAAAATATTTTTAAAAATTGAATGACTGTGTTCTTAAATGCTTCAGAAACACCTGCTAAGCCCACAGTTCCTGAGACTGAGGTATCCATTTTGGAATATATACGTGAAAAGAAGCTGGACAAGAAGTTCATCGATAATGGTAATGTATTCGATGATCGTCTTTGGGAGGATATGGACATTATGAAATTCTGTGTTAAGTGGAAGGAGGATCCGACCCTTGGAGTTTTGATTCATTTAAGGAACAAATGTGCAGTAGAAGGAATGTCTGTGCATCTGAACCTTTTCGTGTCAGGATTACCTCCCTTTCAAACAAATTGGTATAAAGATGGGAAAGAAATATTTGATTGTGGCAGGCATTATTTGAAGGTAAGTGACATCATGTAACTCATCTGTCATAAATTGTTTTTGAATTTAGGTTGCAGTTTTTAATCAAAGTAATTGTTTAAAAAAGTCTGCAGGGAAATTTGCTTGCATCTCTTTTGTACCATATTTGCTAGCTGTTACAAAGTTACAGTTCAACCATTAATAATTTATCTCCAAAATTTAAAAAAATATTGTGTCTAAAAATGTATTATGTCTAATGTTGTTATCCTCATGGTTTAACAATATAGATATTGTAATACCCTACACCCATCCATCTGTCAGTCCATTCATCCGTGTGTCTTCTAAAAAACATAAACCAGGGCTGGAAAATTTTACTTGTCCTCTTTTCCTTTTGAGGAAGGACAAGTCATTTTTTCAAATGGCATTTCAGGCAGACTGAGTATTACTTATAGTGTAGGTTAAGTGGACTGTTACAGGACAAGTAACTTGTCCTGCAAGACAAGTAGCCAATTGTTTGAAAATCATACAAATCCCACCCACGGTCAGAATTCAGTGAACTTGGTTCATGTGTTTATCCATGTGCATGAGGGGCAATATTCTTGGCTCATGTTAATACTTGAAAATATTTTTTGATCATATTTTGTTTGTATGGTCATTATAGGATGATGCATACCATGTGCACTCACTAATAAGTTGGACCCATGTATCATAGTCCAAGATCTGCTGTGGCATAATGCACAGGATTATTAGGATTAACAGGAAAAACTGCAACATAGACCCTGACATAGTGCATTATGTAATGGCAGATCAGATTCTGTTGTTTGTAGTTGGACATGACTTATAAGCAAGTGTGTATAGTAAATATATTTTGACTTCTGCTCACTGGGTCATGGTTTAGGAGGTGATTCTTGGAAGGTCGGTTTATGTGAAGGGTTAAAATGATATGTTCCAGTAGCAAAACATGCAGATTTTTCCGGGGGGGGGGGAGTCATACAAGTAGTAGTTTCTTCTTCAAACATTGTAAACTTCACACTGTTAAAAGAAGTAATCTTTTTCAATACTGTTAAACTGCACACATGTGGTAGCAGGGGTTGTACAGTGCCAGAATTGTAGTCCTAGCTTTGTGGGTTCAGTACTGCCCAGGTCAGCCCAGGTCAGCTGTCTTGTTCTGTCCTTGGGAAAGGCACTTAGCTTCCATTTTCTAGGCATAATATAACCAGTAATGTATTTGCCATTAAAGCAAACTAACCCACCAATCAACCAACCAATCAACTGACCAACCAATCAAACCAGTACCTTGTAATGAAATGTCTAACGTATGTTTCAGAGTTTGGGTGGAGTGATAGGTCTGGAAATCCCATGCTCCTGCCTGGAGGACACAGGATACTTCACATGTCAAGTAAAGAATGGACAAGGAACTGTCTTCTCATCTTGTTACCTGCAAGTGGAACGTATGTTTAATACCAAATACTTTCAATGTCAAAACTGTCTCCCTTTCATTATTTTCCTTTTACATTAATATGCATTAAAAAATTTTCTTCTACTAAACTTGAAATAAAAACTCGTGTTTAGTTTTTTTAATTTAGAGAAAATATTACTACATATAATGTCTACATAAATCATTTGTTGAAGTCTTACTGGGTTAATTTGTTTCTTTTAGGTCTGGGGCTAACTTGTGACTTGTAAATCAGAAGCTTCATTAAGTAATTAAAGGGATGTAACTCTTGCATGATGGAGAAACAATCCAAAATGGGTTAAACTTCATCAAAGTGCTGGTTTTCATTTGCAACTGGTTAAACTGTAGCTATTAAAAGTTAATAGCCTAATGCTTGAAAGCAGAACTGCAAAGACTGCAGTGCAGCTCTGTCACACACTCTCCTTATCCAGGCTCCAATGAAAACAAAAAATTGGATCCTATTAACTTTTATCAAATTACTTGTATACCTCATATGCAAGATGCAGTTAGATCTGTGGCATCTCTTCACACTGTTGATTTTTCTTTTAATGATGATGAAATAGCCATTGTATGCCATATAGTTTTTACAACTGCTATAAAAACTATTTATCCTGCTACTTTTGAAGATATCATTAATATGCATACAGATATGGCAAGGAATTTCTGTATCTTGCTAAATATGATTCCTTGCTATAATAGTGGTCTGTTACTGCTTTGAGAATTTATTTGCTGTCTTTACAGTAAAACTGATAGCTGCTTATTTATGCAAACAAATCAACTAAAACGCATGAAGAAATTGTCTGATGCATTCTAAATTACACAAAATAATTTGATTTTAAGCATTTAGTCCAAGTTGCTAGTGTATTGTTCCTGGTATAGCCCAGTCAGTCAATATAAGCTTTACTATTGGGAAAAACTCTGGATGTTCTGTGCATGTCAGAAATTATAGTACTTGATCAGTGTGAGAACACTTATGTAACAGTTGTATAATCAAATGCATAGTCCTCACTGACTTCAACCTGTTTGCATTGTTTGCAAAGCCACATTCAGTATAGGAGATCTATAGTATATAATTAAATATTTAAATTTTTCACCTGACAAAATTAAGAGTACTGGCACAAAATGTGAAAAAAGTATCAATTCAGATATTAAGAAAAAAAGTTCCGATTTATGCAGAAATATTAAAATTATTTTGTCCCAGTAATTTTCAGTTTTATATTTTAATGGTTCAACACACAGCTGGTAAATGTCGAAAAAATAAAAGGTTAAAAAAGTTAAAAACATTAAAGTATTGAACTCAAGGAAGAATCATTTGAAAATTGTAATTTTTTATATAATTTAAGGTACAGAAGCTGCTTTTGACATTGGTATATACATGAGAGCTTTTGACATTGGTATATACATGATAGCTTTTGACATTGGTATATACATGATAGCTTTTGACATTGGTATATACATGATAGCTTTTGACATTGGTATATACATGATAGCTTTTGACAATGGTATATACATGATAGCTTTTGACATTGGTATATACATGATAGCTTTTGACATTGGTATATACATGATAGCTTTTGACATTGGTATATACATGATAGCTTTTGACATTGGTATATACGTGTTGGCTTTTGACATTGGTATATACATGATAGCTTTTGACATTGGTATATACATGATAGCTTTTGACATTGGTATATACATAATAGCTTTTGACATTGGTATATGCATAATAGCTTTTGACAATGGTATATACATGATAGCTTTTGACATTGGTATATACATGATAGCTTTTGACAATGGTATATACATGATAGCTTTTGACATTGGTATATACATGATAGCTTTTGACAATGGTATATACATGTTGGCTTTTGACTGGTATATACATGATAGCTTTTGACATTGGTATATACATGATAGCTTTTGACATTGGTATATACATCATATCTTTAAAAGTAAATTTACTTTAGGACATGGACCATATTATTTATAACGTTTATAATCTCTAATTTCTCATAAATCGCATTCAGCAATCAAAAGAAATAAGATTTTTGTTGTACCTTAAATTTTTGCAAAGAACTTTTTTTTTTAATAGACTTTAGATTATTATAATTAATGATATTTACCTGTATTTATTTGTATATACTGTACTTGAAAAACTAATTTCAGAATGTGTAAATGCAAATGACAAAAATACCTTATAATATTATAAAATTCATTTGAGCTATATACATATCTGACTCTTATTTTTTCCTTTAATATCAGCTGTACTTGAGATCACAGATACAGTTGTACAAAAGCCATTATTTGTGACACCTCTAAAACGCCAAACAGTGAAGGAAGGTTTTTGTGCGACATTTCAGTGCGTTGCCAAGGGCAATCCAGCTCCAGGCTTCAAGTGGTGAGTTCTTAAAATCTATTTTCATGTATAATAGAGTGTACTCCAACTGTTTTTACGATAAGTCTTTAGCCACCATAAGTTTTCAGATGTCTTTATTATATTTTTGTAGAATAAGTTTGGGTCACCCAAGTTTTCAAACATTGGTCATCATTAGTTTTATTTTTTACCCAAACTTTTGGGACACACTACTTGTCATATGCAGGAAGAAAACAATGTTTGAATGCTCATCTGGTTGATAGGGATTTTGTCTTCTTTTACATTTACAAGTTTCTCTCAACAATTAAATAGAGTGCAACCAAGTGAAAGCACAGTGATGTCCACTGCCTATAGAAGACTGTTCACTGTTTATAGATTCATCAGCTGTAGTTTTATATATATATATATATATATATATTGGAAAAATACCTGAAATTTACAATCTTAAATTATGTTTCATGTATTATTTGCAAGTCGCATGGTAAGAATTTCTGTTTTGAAAATGATAGATTCCCTTGACAAAGTTCACAGAACTTGTTATTAAAAAAGAAATTATAATTGTTGCTTGTTAATTTGATTCTTATTTCCATTTAATTGTCAAACCATTTTGGCAGGACCTTGACACAGTGATCACTTTGGTGTCTGTGTTTATGTCCTTTCATCTGTCTACCCTAGATTAACCTCTGATGAAATGTGTTGTATTTTAGTAATGCATTCAGTTTCTCAAGCACAGTTGGTCAGAAGATTCCTTTTGCTTGGTATCTGGCTATATTTTGATTCAGTAGTGGCCTTAGCAAATGCAGGACCTGATTTGGCTCATTTTGGTGGAGCCCCCTGGATTTATGTGCCCTACCCATCCCCCATGAGAATAGCATTTGGAAATAAACGTTTAAACAATTTTGGTATGATATTGGACTTAAAAGTTTCTTCCATCACTTTCAAATTACTTTCTCTCTACAGACATATTTTGAAAAATTACTAACGTGTGATCACAGGACCCGATTGGGCTTAACTGGTCCAATCACTTTAAGGCTGGCCTTGTCTGGATTTGTACAAGATCAATTTATCCAAAACTCAGGGCTGGAATTGACATTTAGGCTATGGCCAACTTCTTGTGAAATATTAAAAATCATTTGAAATCAATTTTATGTAAACCATATCACAACTCTTAATGTTGTTCAGTCCTTCATAAGTGAAAATTACACAACACTGATTGGCTGTATGTTCAGGCTGGATGAAAATGGCAGTGTATTTCACACTAGGCCTTATTCATTTACAGGACTGTTATGGTACAGAGGAAATTTGAACACAGGAAGAAATATTTTTTTTCCCCATTTTTTTCTTTAAAAGGGCATTACAAGTTTCTGTCTTTTCTCAAGCTACTGACTAGACCCAAGTTCAAACAGTTTAAATGTATACACAGGGACGTAATCATGCATTGTGTTCTGACAGCTGAACTCAGTCTCTTCTGACAGTGACACATTGTCAGTCCTGCCAACTGCTAGTTTCAAGTACGTACTTTCTTTTTCAATAATTACAGTATTGACGTAAAAGATCTTAAAAGCAATGGATATAGATTTGAAGCATATTGATTTTTATGGTATCTTCATTGAAAACGTATGTTAGATATCAAGAGAATCCAAAAAGAACCGCATTGGGAGATTTAACGCGATGCAAAGTTTTTGAATAGTTTTATTGGGAATATTTTTGTGGTCCCTAAATTTTTTGACATGCTTTTTGGCATCCAAAAATTGTGGGGTCATGACAGTATATTTAAGTTACTTATCCACTAATTCATATTTCATGCTATGCATGAATAGAAGGTAAGCATCATTTTAAATACATATAGTTAGGGGAAGTCCTTGGGACACCCTTACCCAGAGACATTTCCAGGGTTTTTGGGAATGATAATGTTCATACAGTGGTCCCCCTCATGAACGGCCCCCAGACCAGTGATCACCCACTCTATATGGCCAGAATTCCTTGGCACCAACGAGATTGTATTCAAAAGTACCCCTCATGAAAGGCCACTTCTCTAACATGACCAACGGCTAACATATTAGTGCACAAATGTAAAATTTACCCCTCACAAGTGGCCACATTTTATAATTATTATGTGTCCAGAACAAGTATTTCATTATGGTTAGGTACATAGTCCAATTATCTTTCTGATGCCTGTTTATGGATGTCAGGTATATGTTACTGAAAGAATTGTTGGCTAAAGTATATGTACCACATAGGTTACTATTATGTCATTAATGCTGACTTTTACAGGAAAATGGAGTCAAGAATGTTTTGATAGAGATTTGGGGTTCACTCAGCAGATCTTTGTTTTTTAATTGTCAAGATCATAACATGGTCAGCACAGGCTAAATACATGTACAGATTTTGTGGATTAACACATACACATAAATTAACTTGAGCAAAACAGGGTACAGGACAAAGACTGAACAATCATGCGACGCTACATATTTCACTTCCTTTATAAACAAAGCATTTCATTTACAAAAGTTTCATCTGCAAAATTAAAGTGTAGTACTATACAATTAGCAACATAGGAATAAATCGTTACAAAGCTTTTACATGTCATTACGTAAATGGAGAAATAATTCTTTAGAATAAAAACATAACAGTTATTTGACCAGACGACAATGGGGAGAGATCACATGCCAGAAAATTGTATGTTGGGAAGACTCAACTAAACAAGATCATAATAGATAAGGAGAATATTCTGTAGCAGTGGGAAATGGAGCAAATGGAAAGATAATTAATTTAAATACGAAACAACGTATGTACCTTGATTTAAATAACGTTTCTGAATGGTTTTGTAATGTGCATGACAATAATACCCCACTCAAATTTCACTCCTAAGAATAAGAAATATTAATTTATATTACCTTGAAATAACTCTGTTTTTAAGACAAGAAGAACATTTTGATAATTAATAACATTACTTAACTCTCCTACTGTATACATTTACATATATGTCTCACAGATATAGTCCCCCTCTGGAAAGGCCACCCATTTTATACTGCCACTTTCCCGGTGCAGAAAGGGTGGCCATATAAGAAGGGGTTCACTGTATATATATTTTCAAAAATGAAAAATTATTTACATTTTCCATGTCTAACCCGTAGGTATAAAGATGGTATGGAGATTCAGGATTCTGAACGGATTAGGACCACTACTTCTCAGAAATCTGGAATGGCAATCCTGGAAATTCAGAATTCAAGTATTAATGATGTTGGACTCTACTGCTGTGAAGCCCACAACTTTGCTGGCCGGGCCAGGAGTATGGTACGCCTCAGCGTGATAGGTATGTACAAGTTGTTGCTAATGTTGTTTCTTTGGAATGACTGTAACTATTGGAAAAGATCTCAATTTGAACTTTTGTACAGCATTTGGATATATCTAGAATAGGTGTTATGGAAAATGCATTGTGCATAACCATGTGGTCAAGTTGTCATTCTTAGAAATTTGTTTCTTATACAACTGCACTCAAACCTGGCTTGACAAAACCACTGCATTTGCAGACTATCTCTCTTGAGAGATCAGGTTGTTGTTATTGTTGTTGTTATAGGGTTTAACGCCATTTTTCAGCACAAGATAGGCTATACATGCCAGTATTAATGGTGGAGGAAGAACCCGGGGAAAACCCCAGTAAGAACCACCAACCCACGAGAAGCTACCGGCAAGCTTTCTCACATATCCACATTGGCTGAGCCCAAGAGACATGAACCCACACAAGCAGAGGTGAGATATCAAGTGATCCATGACGGAGAAAGCTTTAGACCACTCGGCCACTCTGGGTCCTGTGAGATCAGGTAGCAACTCCACCAATGTTTGAAAATGTTTCTTCAAATTGAGATTTTAAGTTATCCTGTTCAGAGGTCAACAAACTGGACAGCCTAACACCTGGTTCCCTTCTAAATCTTGATCTGGCCGCAGACATATTTTATGTTAATTGCCCATCAGGTTTGTCCCAAAATAAGTTTTGCTTAATTTGCCTGAAACAAAAATTGACTTTGCCAGTGAAATGAGGCATTTTCATTTTGAAGCTCTTGAAAGATGTTGGAAATTTATTTATATTCAGTCACCTGCTGGGCTCCATTTGTAGGTCAATCTACCTTATCATCTGCTTAATTGTATTAAACGCTGTACACTTTCTGCATAAAGAGAAGCATGTGACCTGTGAATGCAGAACAGTACTACACATATTTCTGTTCTCCATATTTCATTAGTTGCCTATAATTTCTGTCCACTTGTCCTCCATGAATAATAATGAGCTGCACCTCGGTCACCCTGACTCGATAATACATTATGGATTTAATATATTGAGTGGTTACCTGTGTAATTATTTGACAATTAAAACTTATGGAAGTCTCCAATACAGTGTTTTCCACTCTAAAGGAACTGAGATAATTTCATTGTATTTTAATAGTTCCACGAGCTGGAAGCTACTGAGTCTTTTGAGTGAGTGTTTTATAATTGTGACACATCCACAGTACTGTAACATGAACAAAGTACAAAAGCTACTGTCTTTGCCAACCAAATTATCAAAAAATAATTATAAAAAATTTCAATTTGAGTGAACAGAATGTTTATTGAAATTTTGACCAGATTCTTAGTGCCCAATTAATTTGTTAAATAATTCTGAGAGACTACCTGCTGTAAAAACTTTGCTGAGAGACTACCTGCTGTAAAAACCTTGCTTTTGTGGCAGGAGGGGTTATCTCTTAAAACTGGTGTGACTGTACTGTAAAAGGCTGTTTATCAATAACCCCCGATATCCAAACTGTCTTATCCCCTCTCATGTTCAAACTAAAGTCAACATTACACAACATAACAGCTTCATATGCTCTAAATGCAGACGAGCTTTCACACTGAGACATAGTCCTCCCCCTCTCTCTCTCTCTCATAACAACAAAAATCTTTTTGAGTACTTTTATTACTTTTATTTTTATTGTAATTAGAATTGAGAGCAGAATGAGACAGAAAATATATTTTTACTTTGTACATTTGTACTGTTAGGTTGTCGAGTAGCATGTGTTCCGTAGAAATTGTTCAGGCACGATCCATTTATTTTTTGTACACAGTCAGAACCACCAAATGATAATTATTTATTTTACATATAATTATTCATACACTGAAATTAATAATTGTGTTTACATGTATGAAAAATTACATGAAATATGGTAACCATTTCACCTTTTCCAGTACATGTTTGTATGTTTCATCCAGTTTTTCTCAGTAATAAGCAGTACACAGCACAGGGTTGACATCAGTAACAAACTGAAATTGAATACTGTAAAGTTGGAAGAAGACACCAGGTGCAACCTTGAATGCCCCATCAGTCAACCACATTGGAGCTCTAGCCAAAGTGTCCAACAGTTCTTGACATCCTAGAAGTAGAATTCAGTCATCACCAAATTCTTTGTCATGAAGTATGAGGTCCACAAATTGGGGTGGCAATGTCAAATTCCAAATCTTTTGGACATGGCAGAAGTGCTTCTTGCCATTACTGTATTCTTGAAACTTATGATAGCATAACTGTCAATTAAATGAAAAATGCTTTGGTTGTACCATGAGAATATGTTGTAGATATTGATCTTAATATTGCACTCCTTCATCTCACCAACAGCTTTTCTTGCAATATTGCCTTTTTTTAACAACCTCCAAACCATCAGATGCTTTACGTTTTAGGTTTTCCTGCCATACAACATGTCTAAAGTATTTGTAACCATTTAGTATAAGTTTTCTTCCACACATAGAAACTCTATATATACCATGTACTTTCATTTTTAAAATATCCACAAAGTTCAGTCCTTTCATATGTGATCCAAATTTTTTATATTTTACAGTGATTTAGACAAAACCAGTCAAATGAAACTGATACTTGTTTTTAAATTAAATACAGCAGTAATAGTAATAATAAAAGCTTTTGTACAATGACTGATGGTCCTATGATGATATGTCCTATGACCAAATGCCATATGACCATTAGTTCCATCATGAGAGAGAGAGGGAGAGAGTTGGTTAGTTCTAATTGTACACAATACTTGCAACTCACCATCTGTCTAGCTAATGGAAAGGATAACACAAGTTTATTTAAATTATTTAAGATCAGCAGATAAAAGATAATCAAGCAATTTTCTTTTATTAATAATATCTTGTTGTCCATTGGCTTTCTAGAAGTAGTCAGCCATCCATGACCACAAACTTGTCCATATATTGTTTGCATCATTTATGGTTCATGCTTTTAATCCAAAAGTATTAATCCATTAATCTTGTGTCTAATCTGTCAGGGAAATGTAACCTATCCACATGGGACTAAGAAGCCAGTATGGTATGCAACAACAATTGTGATTGGTTCCATTATTCAAACTTGGCATATTCCTATGACAACGATTATGACTGGTTCCATTATTCAAACTTGGCATATTCCTATGACAACAATTATGATTGGTTTCATTATTCAGAAATGGCATATTCCTATAGCTCAAGCATCTGGCAGCATGTCCTTATTTCTGATGAGGAAGTGTGATACCATATCATAAGCATTAATTTTGTTGTGCAAAAGATAGAAGCAAACTTTACCATTTGTTGATGTGTTGATTTTATAAAAATGGTTTCAGAAATTGTACATATGTAATTAAAATAGCCAGTGACATGGTACAGTGGTCCCCTTGTTATATGGCCACCCCTTCTACACTGAAAAAGTGGCCTTATAAGATGGGTGGCCTTTCCAGAGGGGGGCTATATTTGTGAGATGTATATGTGTATATAGCAGGAAAGCTACATATAACTTAAAGCAGTTAATATCTTCATTTAAAAGTAGCATTAATTATTAAAATGTTCTTCTTGTCTTAAAACAAGTTATTTCAAGGTAACATTAATTAATAGTTCTTATACTTAGATGAAATGTGAGTGGGGTATTGATGGCATGCGCATTACAAAACCCTTATAAAATCTTGGTACTTATGTTGTTTCATATGTAAAATAATTCTCTTTACGTTTGCTTCAATTTCCTTCTGCTACAGAATATTCTCCTTATCTTTTATGACCTTGTTTATTTGAGTCCCCCAACAAAATTTTTCAGCAAGTGAACTCTCCCCATTGTTGTCAAGTTGAATAATTTACACTTTGAGTTCTAAAGTATTATTTCTTTGTTTACATGATGACATCTTAAAGTTTTGCAATGTTTTATTCCTATGCTGCTAATTTTACAGTACTGCAATTAAATTTTGTAGATGAATCTTTTATAAATGAAATGCCTTGTTCTAAAGGAAATGACACATGTACTATCACATGATTTTTCATCTTTGTCCAGTACAATATTTTGTTCAAGGTTAATTTCCATTTTGTTCAAGGTTAATTTCCATGTGTGCTCGTTAATCCACAGAATTTGTATCTGACCATGTTATGATCTTGACAATTGTTTCTGGTCCTGATTGTCAATTTATTAAAACAATCTGCAGTGTGAAAGCCAAAGTTCTATGAAAATATTGCTGACCCCATTTCCTGCAAACAATGGCATTAATAATTTAATAATAACCTTAGTGGTACAAGTACGTTAGTCAGCGCTTCTGTCAAATACAAAAACCTGACATCAGGAAAGATAATCAGATTACTTAACCTTACTGTAATTAAATATTGGTTCTGGACACACATTAAAATAAAATATGTCCGCTTGTGAGGGGTACATTTGTGCACTATGTTGCCCGCTGGTCATGTTAGAGGGGTGGCTTTTCTTTAGGGGTATTTTTGAACATAAACAAATTGGTGCCAAGGGAATCTGGCCATTAACAGTATTTGGCTGCTGGTGTTGGGGGGTCCATTTATGAGGGGGACCACTGTATAAATGAAAGCTCTGTGTTGTGCCAAAGATAAAAGATAATTCTGCTATATGTTGATGTTTTGGTTTTATAATTTTGTAATTATCATAGCCTGGAGTCATATGCAGGAGTGCAGAAATTTTGTCATAATCAAGTTGCCCACAAACAAGTATATTAAAAAATTTCACTTGTCCATATAAAAGAGCCACTTGTCTGTATTTTCATAGTTGAAAAGAATAGTGAATGACGGGACTCTTGAAATGTTTACTTTTATCAAGCTGCACTGTTTAAATGCATGCTGCATTGACCTGTAACACATAAAATATACTGGATATTTCAAATTGCCCTATTTTGGGACGTTTATGGTCAGGGTCTACAAAATTAATAAGAATGCATTCATGGTCTGTAACTGCTGTATCAATACCAGCATTCTGAAAGGATGGATATGAATTTTGCTCTGGATATTTTATTCTTGACATTTTCATTACTGTTGATGATATCAATGCATGCAATTCAGTTGATGTGATCAATTCCAAATTCATCTCATAGTCCAAAAAATTCTCAGTTTGGTTCACATTGTATTTATTCATCAAACTGTCTAAATCACTTACAGCTTATTTTTTCTCAAATTTGTCCTTTTCGTTATCAAAATTTAACAGACAAGAATTGTTCTTTGCACTTTTTTACGGTGTTAACAGTGTATTTCCTTGCAATGACCTATTTTGCTGCAAACAATCCACTGGTTTTATCTGCAGTTGAGGGGTATTTCTTACATACATTACAAGATGAAATTGTTTGATCTTCATTGAATTCAAGTCAAGGAAACTCCTACAGAGAAGAAACATTGAACTCCTATTTTTTTTACCGGTATATCATATTCCCTGTCATAGGCAAGTTAAATGTTAGCCCATTTTGTTGACTTTTCACTCTGCTATTCACTATTTGGCTTGAGCTTTATAAGAAAACAGTCCATCTAGATGCATTTCTGGAAAATATCATCATATTTGCACATAATGGTTTCAAGGAGTTCAGGGATTGGTTCATAACAACAGATCCCTCGATGAAGCCCTATCCTCCAGTCAATTAAATTGTTTTTGATCTGTCTAAAGATATCACCTAAACTAGTACTGTCCACTTCCATTGGCTATTGTTACATATATCTGATTTAAATCATATTTATTTTAATTTAATTGTTTGTCAGTTTTAAATTTTTTATTCTATTATCTGCTATTATAATGTAAATTTATTCACTGGAGATGATATTTTTCCAGAAAATTGGTTGACCTGAATCATTCTTTTTGTAAACACTAGGTGTTGATCTAAATCCTGACCTTGTTTCAGAATTTGTAGAACTTTCATAAACAAGTTCTATTTTTATTTTAAAATGATTGGTTTTTGTCAGTATCAATTTTGGTGTACGTGCCATAAACACGATCACGTGACCCCCCCCCTTTCGATTTTGTAATTCCGGTTTTTCCATTACTGTGCATTTGTTAGTTTTAATAGAGATGCATAGAGAGAGATTTCTCAGTTTTGGGCTTTTTACACTGTCAAGTTATTTTGTTGTAGCCAGATTTTGAGTTATAATTTTCTTAAGATCAGTTGGATTTCAAAAGGATTAATTTTTTTTCTGGAAATATTTTGAGGAGTGCTCACACAGAAATTTTGGAAAGACAATGCTTACAAATTTAATTTGGATTTCCAACACTGGAGTGTCATTATTTGTATTTCTACAAGGAACTGTAGATAAGCACAGTACTGACTACAGCATATGTCATCATCATCCATATTGGATTTTCCATCAGGATTCAAACTTGAAATTATTAGAACATTTTGTTATTAGGACTACTAAAATTTTATTCTCTGACTATTTTTGGATCCTTTTTGGATTTGATTCTATAAAACCATAAGTTCATATTATTTTCATTTTTACAAAATTTTTCCAGGGAAATAAATTATTTGTTAAATTTTAAAAAACTTTCACTCTGTGTTACTGTTTATTCGAGCCTAAATACATAAAAGCTGTGGCTGGTTTCAGTCTCAATTGATAAATTTCAGCATACACTATCCAGATGCACAAAGCACCCATATAGTACTTGGTGCTAAGTATGTGTGGCACTTGTGTAAACATTGCTCAGACAAAATGGGAAATACTACCCATGCAGTTTACTGGCCACAAGTTACTTGTCCATGGACCTTGAAAAAAATAAAAATAATCCATAACAACAAATTTCTGGCATGGACAATACAGACAATGGCTTTCTGCATGCCTGACATTGCATAAATGAGAGGTTATAATGGGTTATGCTATAGTAAGTGAATAATAAACAGGTATATCTTTACAGAATTAATTTATCCAAAAATGCCATTTTAAAGCTGTTGTCCTGAAGTTGCTGTACATTTAATTTCAGACCAATTTGAATGGGCGGAGAGAAGGAAAGCAGGAGAAAAGAATGATATAAAGACAATCAAAGTTGACAAGCATGTAAAAGACACCAGTTCAGTCAACCATTTCATGGCAGATTACACCCCTGGTTACAATAGAGAAATTTACAGGAAGGCACCTGAATTCAAGAAAGGTCTACCAGAAGCTGTTTCAGTGAGAGAAAAGGGTAGAATACTCTTGGAGTGCTGTATAAATGGAAATCCAAAACCTGAAGGTAAGAAAATGTCCCATCATTCCAGTGCATGTATGTGGTTGTATATAAATTAATATGGTACCAAATTCTGTACTTAAGGTATCATATACAAGTTTTCTTTGTGAAATATTTCATGATTTTGAAAACAATGCAAGAGTTGTACAGTTTTAAATACGAAAGTATCATGATGACATAAATGTTGTGACTTTAGTATTTGTTAAATTGGAGATAGTCTCAGTCCAAAGGTTCAATCATATCAAACGCATGGAAAGTTTTTACTTTTTCTTTCCTCACAGTTATATGGTTTAAAGGCAACAAGCAGATAGAGAGCAAGGGTCAATTTCTGATCATGTCTTTTGGTGACTGGCATGGCCTGGAAATCCTTGAAGTGACGGAGTCTGATGTTGATACTTACACATGTCGAGCAGTGAGTGCATCAGGGAATGTGGAGTCATCGTGTAAACTGGAGACCACTCTACCCAAGGGAGACTTGCGGCATGATGCCAGTGAGCTTCACAACCTAGAGATATTTGAACATAGGTGATTTTACATGTTTATTATTGGTGGTAATTTTAAAAAAGAAATTTTGCCATTCCTATTCTTTCAAAAAAAATCATGTCAATATATATATATATATATATATATATATATATATATATATATATATATATATATATATATATATATATATATATAATACTTTTTAGAACAACTTTATGGGAGATTTAGCAACAAATAATGCAATTCATGATTATCTTTAGAGTTATTTTCTTTGATGTCACTCTTATGACCAAATTTTAGAACCTGACTCTGATTCTGTGCATCTCCCTGATGAGCTTAGAGGTATCACACATACATGTGGTTACCTGATTTCATAGTCAGTACAGTCAAAACTTGTTGAAGGTATATTTTTGTAATGGTCTATTGACCAATAGTTTATTGATTTTACAATACTAAATAGATTCCCTACTTTTATGACCTGTAGGGTTTATCCCATAACTCTTCATTTTATACATTGCTTCAGTCTTCCTGCTTTTATGCTTTGTCATAATTTTGACAGAGTTATGACCCTTACAATTTCTACAGTTTGCTCTGTGTTATGTATGTTAAATTTAAGGTGAATATAACGACCCTCAATACCAGTTTTTAGAAAAAGTTGCCAAAAAACTCTACAAATAGTTGTTCACTTGTCCTTAACTGATTCCATAAACCAAAGTTGTACATTGTTTGGAACAGAGTTTATACTGTCTACCAGAATCTCTTAAGAAGCAGTTAAAATGTATGTGGAAGATCTTAAGTGGTATTTGTGTCTTGTACTAAATATGAGATATGCAAAAGATAATGCCAGAAATGTGTGTGTGTGTGTGTGTGTGTGTGATTTAGATTTTTAACGTAGCTTTAAAAATAATTCAGTCATATCGCTACGATGTCTGCAGTGTGACAGTTTATAGTGATGTCTAGCACTGGGGCATCATGCCGCAGACATGTAGCATGATGTCCCACCCAGTCACATTATCCTGTCACCAGGCCGACCAGTCCTAACACTAACCTCTTAATGCTGAGCACCAAGCGAGGCAGCTGTTAGTACCATTTTTGTAAGTCTTTGGTATGACTCGACCGGGGATCGATCCCACGACCTCCCGCATCTGAGGCGGACACTCTAACCACTAGGCCACTGGAGCGGTCTAATGCCAGAAATGACAAATGAGATAGAACATTATAACTCTGAAAAATAAATATAATTTAGCTTTTAAGGTAATAATTTCTGTTTTGGTGTGTGTGTGTGAGTGTGTGTGATTTGGATTTTTACATAGCTTTAACAATTTTTCAGTCATATCGCTACAATGTCTGCAGTATGGCAGTTTATAGTGATGCCAAACACTGGGGCATCATGTCACAGACATGTAGCATGATGTCCCACCCAGTCAGATTATTCTTGTACCAAGCCAACCAGTCCTAACACTAACCTCTTAATGCTGAGCACCAAGTGAGGCAGCTGTTAGTACCATTTTTGTAAGTCTTTGATATGACTTAGCCAGGGATCGAACCCATGACTTCCTGCATCCGAGGCAGATGCTCTAACCACTTGGCCCCAGCTATAAAAGTGATAATCTAACAATGCCATTCTTACATGTGACATAAACGCCTATTATGATGCCATACCAATATCTCAGAATATTCACAACGTATTAACTGTGATGGGCACAGTTTTAAAAAAATGGGGATAACTAAAATGCTTATCTGACAGAGCCCATTCCTTTTGTAAGACACATTGTATAGTCATGTCAAATTTTTTGAAAATGCCTTAAGTGATTAAGAGGATATGAAGTGTAACCAGAAATTCAGACAAGAGGAGATAACTCTGATAGTACTAACCTGACAAGGCCAAATCTGATATGGGTCACATTCTCTTGTCATGATACAAATGTATATGTATGTGTAACCAAATATTCAAACAAGAGGAGATAACTCTGATAGCACTAACCTGACAAGGCTAAATCTGATATAGGTCACATACTCTTGTCATGATACCAATGTATATGTATGTGTAACCAAATATTCAAACAAGAGGAGATAACTCTGATAGTACTAACCTGACAAGGCCAAATCTGATATGGTCACAAACTCGTGTCATGATACAAATTTCCAGCTTTCATGAAGATAACTCACCTGATTCAGGACATAATAAATGGAGAAGAGTGTGATGAATAGATACCCAGACACAGTTTTTAATAAAAATGTTATAACTCTTAAAATGACTGACTCAGTTTTCTATAGGACACAGTGTAAAGTCATGATAGAAAAGAGTAACAACTTTCATGAAGATATCTTAAAGCATTAAGGAGATATGAAGTAGGAAAAGTGCAACAGACATACCAACGACCGAACTGCATATATCAACATTCCCCCAATTCATTTGTTGTTGGGGGTATGTAATAAACCTTGGACCTTGTTGGTGTGAAATCTTACTCTGAAATTCAATCCCATTTAAGCATACAGACAAGAATCTGTAAAGTTACCATTAGACTGAATGTAACTGGTCTAAAGTTGGGATTTCAATGTAATACAGAAGATTATTTTCATATATTTATAACAAGTCTTATATCTCTATCACCAATATAAGTTATATTTATAAATAAACTTTTGATAATATCTATAAAATCAATTTAACTGCTTGTCAATGCTGTTCCAGTAACACATACTTGGGACCAAGGGAACATACTTTCAGTATGGAGTAGTCACCCATGCAATTTATAATTTTGTTTCCTTTTTCTCTTTGAGTAATTGGAGTAGCCTGGCATATATTTTGAGGAAGGAAAAAAAATCCTTCCCTGGGTAATATGTATGTTTAGATGGAAGAGCCCTCACATTTTGTATAGATACAACTTTTGTCTGTTTAATTTTTAGTAGATGATCACCATTAACATTTTCAGGAATTTCCAAGAATTGCTGATTCAAACTAACGTGTTTGGTGAAGAATTATACCTGGCCCAGATTCACCCAAGCTGTCATCTGTGTAAGTCATGTACACAAATTTTCATATTTCAATAGTGGATGTAAAGGTGGCATTCTTTATACTAAGTGTTTATAAATGTTGGAGAAAGCTAAGTTATTTTTGCTGTGGCTTCAAAGTTGTAAAGTACATCATGCATTGTTTTCTGTCATTTCTGCTTCAAAAGCTTTAACAGGACTCTGTATTTCTTTGACTGTTATATCAGTATAATATTTTCATTTTGATCAAGATATCACCCATTATGCTCCACAACAATTACATTGCATTTGAAATGTAAAATTTAGAAAGCTTTGTGTGAATTTCAGGGTAATAGCGAAGAATGCAAGGAATTGCTTCATTTGCTTTGTGTGTTTCTTTAAATGATGGTAATTATTTTGTTTTTATATTTTCATCTTCTGAATAATTCTTGCTTGCTTTTCTCCTTACCATTGTCTGTTGGCATTTAATTCTTGCTTTCTGGTTTCTTATTTGGCTGCATGCCATTTTTGTTTATTTAAAAAGGAAAAGAAAGAATAAATCACATTTGTTTTTTAAATCAAAATGTGTTGGAGCAAAGTCCGATGTATGTATCAAAATAGGTGATACAACAAAAAATATTTGATCTTATAGAAAAATAGCTACATACCAGGTAATATACAGGTTGAATACCATATGTACTTAAATAAAGGTCTGATAGAACTGTAAGCATCATAGACCTAGATCACTTATCATATAATATGCCAACAGATATCAGTCTTTGCTGTTTGTTTGGACTTATAAGTAGAACAAACAGCGTAGACTGTGATCTGCCATTGTAGTATGCAGTGACAGATCACGGTCTATATTGTTCCCAGTTGGATATATGGTACATTCTCCACAATATCTGTCTGAAACTAAACTCAGATTCAATGGATTTAATGTTGTTTAATTCAAAAAGAATTATTGCAATATTTATGAATGAAAATTATTTCAAACATAAACTGTATTTTAACAGGTTTCAATGAACCACCCAAACCAAGAGTACAAGATAGTAAAGGTACACTGGGTGTCTCTTACCAATATCATCCTGTGTTCTCCCTGTGTGATATTTTATTCAAACCCACCATATACATTTATATTAGAATCCTTTATAGAGATTACCTATATACTCATGCGTAGAGCAATTGCACATCTGCACATAGCTTCCCTTTATTTGCCCACACCAAGTCTTTACTTAGATGTAGAATTCTTTTACCTGTACATAATGGTATACCTTTGCACATATGTTTTTATATATCTGCATAATTTCAGATTCCTCTTGCATCATATGCAGAAAACTTCAATAGATCTGCAGAAAAACACTTTCAAACTGGATACTATTAAAACTATAACTTTTCACTGCTTTATAATGGTGACCAGTTTTAGAGGTTTAGTTAGTCCTAGAATTGCCTCATTGGAATCAGAATATGTGTCTAGTGTACAGTTTTCATGGGGTGGGTTTTAGGATGGTTTAATTCTTTTTAAATATTATAGCCTGGAACATGAAGGACCTGAAATTTTTGTCACTTTATGATTCAGCATTTTCAATATTTTCTTGAAAATGTATCAAACAATTTAAAGTGAATCCCTACCTACCTCAAATTAAAGTTTTGTTTCCTATTTTCTTCATGGAAATGTCTGATTTATTACCAATTCATTGTTTTTGGAGATGAAAATGCAGTGTACATTGTGTTACTCTTTCTTTTTCTGTAAGCTCACTAGTTACAGTACTAGCATTTCTGGGGTTTGGAAACCTTCATTGACCAGTCCAACAAAAGGAAGAAGAACCAGTCAGACAACAGTAACAAAGCAGAAATAATGATAGTGACATCATTTAGGTTTCAGATTTTTGTCTGCTAAGTTATCAAGCTAGTATTTAATCCAAAAATTACCCATGGCAGATATAAAAAGAACCTTTTTGTTTCAAGTAGCCAATGGTTATTTGTTAATCCATTAATAAAGTTTTGGAAAATTCAGGGAAAACTGAACATCAGTGAGGCAGCCAAAACCATACATGCATCCAAATGAAGAAGTCCCAGGCTTAATCGTGGGTTCTTCCTCTACCATTTATACTGGCCACCATGCATAACCTATCTTGCACTGAGAAATGGCATTCAACCCCAAAACAAAATCAACAATAATCCTGGGTTCTGGTATCGGTATGAATTGGTTTTTGATCCAAGATACTTTAAAATTTGAATAAAAGATCATACAAAAAATAAGCATATGCTTATTTTCATGTGACATCATCAAACATGTCCACTTCCATGTAAGACATTTTAATTCCCTAGCCGCACAAACCAACAGTTAACAGTGTTCTCCCCAGAAATTATGTAGGCATGTCTCATTTTATGCTTAAGGATATCCTAATACATCACATTATGTTAGACATGTAAACCATATGAGACCTAATTTGTGACTTGTCCCCTTTTTTCTTCATATAAAACAACATTGAAATCTTCAGCCATCTTTGTTATTGTTTCTTAAACAAATAGATCCATCAGTAAACAGATGCATAAACAAAGGAGACATAAACAAGTAGAAACATGGAATGTCTTTTAATTTTCATGGACTGAATCAATTGTTTGGCTATCATTCAAGTTAAAAAGCCAAGTGCTAATATATAATTTCATATTTCTGAAAGCATTTTAAAAATACTTGGTTTTTACATTTGAAACAAAGTCAGTTAAGTGCATGGTTCATTTTAATATACTGATACATCTTTGAACAGTTGTCACTTTCATTCAATATCATCCTCCATCCATCATCATCTCCACATAAAATACAGTATTTGACCATACTAATTAAAGTTATTTGACCATACTAATTAAAGTTGGTTCATCAGCTGTCTTTGGCACAGGCACCTGCTTTCGTGAAAAGTATTTGTACATAAAAGATCTGGCATACTATGCATGCTTTAAAATTTGAATTCTGAAACTGATATTGTACCCCGAAGCTCATTTTCCAGAAATAATGTATTTACTTGCTTAAAAGATCAATCCAACTGCAAACTGCACATACAAATATCTGCCGCTGTATAATGCACCAGCAGATCTGGATCAGTAGTTTGTAAGGTGTAATCAGTAGAACAAACAACACAGATGTTGATCAACAGGCGCATTATGCAGAGGAATCGACTTATAAGTCAGTGCATGTGTTCTCTTTCAAGTTGGCAATCTTGGGGTCACATAACAAATTTCAAAATAATCCCAATATTTTCTGTTTGTCAGGAATAGTTGCATTTCTGTTTGATGATAATGTGCATAATTGTGGTTGAACTTCACTATTCCATCTTCCAATATAAGTCATGGAACTTCCAGTTTTATTTTGTCTTTTATGCTATAGAGGCACTTAATTTCAAGTATAATCAAGTATCATTTTGAAGAAGTAAATATCCTTATCGATTATTAAATCAGATTTTTATCTTGAATATACTTAATGTTGAAAAAGGTTAGGAAAGCAAACTGTCGGCACAAGGTGCATGCATGTTGCATTGTGGGTATTTGTGTACACATTTGTGATGTCTGTGAAAACAATGGACACAGAAAATAAATGCACATCACCCTTTCTGTATTTGTGTACCTGAATTAAGTGCATATGTGTGTATGAAAGAAGTTTAAGATCTCAAATATGTTCTTCAGACAATTTTCTATTTCATTTTTATGGGGTTTGTATTACCAGTGCTCTAAAATCTATTTTCAGGATCTGTGTGACTATTTCTCTATAATCCATTTTCATTTGTATGAGCATTTCTAGATATAAGCTTGTTTGATTCTGCCTGTAATTTCTATCTTTCTTCTATTAACAATCTATATGTAACATGTTAAAATGAATAGGCATGAATATCGACACTTCAAAAATTTGTATTTTGACATACATAATTATTACTATTTAAAATTGCAAATAAAACATAAACTCTTACAACCATAACTTATTTAAAAATAAGCTTACCTGTCATGCACTTATTTTGAAATCTTACAGTAAATGGGGTTTCTGTGCATTTCCTGGTTTCTACCGACATGGAGGAAACCAGAGAATGCACAGACCTGAACACCACCTGATGCTAACACCTGATTGTCAAGAATACATTGTTGACCCCTGATGTTTAACGTGAGTTGTGAAGAGTATGGTACAGTATTGACCCTTATTGCTAACATCTGATTATAGTATTGACCCCTGATGCTTAACACCTGAGTTGTCAAGAATATATTATTGACCCCTAATGTTTAACATGTGAGTTGTGAAGAGTATGGTACAGTATTGACCCTTATTGCTAACATCTGATTATAGTATTGACCCCTGATGCTTAATACCTGAGTTGTCAGGAGTACAATATTCATTTGAATCCTCAGAAAAAAATTGAGAATGTTCTTCCTGCTCATTAGAATATAATTTTTCTTTTAGTCAGCATTTTTCTGATAAAGACCCTTCCTTTGATTAAAAGAGAACTTGTATGTGTATTGTGTTTTTTTAAAGAAAAAAATAGGATGAAAAATGCTGAAGATGTTAAGTATGTTACATAGTTGATTCCTGCTCTTAATTGGCAATCTTTTGTCTGCCCACCTACTCTGAATTGGAATTGGCTATCTTTTGTTTGCCCACCTACTCTGAATTGGCAATCTTTTGTCTGCCCATCTACTCTGACTTGGCAATCTTTGTCTGCCCACCTACTCTGAACTGGCAATCTTTTGTTTGCCCACCTACTCTGAATTGGCAATCTGTGTCTGCCCATCTACTCTGAATTGGCAATCTTTGTCTGCCCACATACTATGACTTGGCAATTTTTTCTTTTAGGGATAGACAGGTATGGAAATTGTGCCACATACCCAGCAGGGAACTATGTGGCTGGGTGCATCATCTATCAGGTACTGTAAACACCTGCCCAGATCAGGGTGGTCTGGATGGTTAGGGAAATTTTGCTGGGTCAGGGTACCCAGCAGTGAACTACCTGGCTGGACCAGGTATTTATGGGTAGTGCAAAACCCAGCCAGGTCTAGGTGACTGGGCTGGGTACCTGTTCATTGTTACTTATTGCCACTGTTACAGATCATCCATTAAGTAACAGATCTAAGCCACTTGCTTAAGTTCCATTTCAGTGTCAGAAAATCAAACTAATCAGTTTTTGTTGAGATAAAAAAGGAAGAGGGTTTGCAGATTGTACTCTGTAAGAAAGATAGTCCTTTTTTGTAGATGAAGTAATGTACTGCTCATTTATTCCTGTTTTTCTTGACAGAAGTAGAGATCACAGCACTGTGTCAAGCTCCATACTTCATACAACAACTGTCAGAAGAAATACACCCCTTGGAACTGGATGAAAATATCACCATTGAATGTATTGTAGGGGGTGAACCTTTGCCTAAAGTCCTTTGGTAAGTAGTTAATTATACACTTTACAGCATCATTTTAAAAATAGAAATGATTATTTATATACATAGACAAAACTAGTTCTGTGACCCCCTTCCTTTTTACTTACATTTACTATGACGACGTCTTTTACTTATTTCAAGATGAACATTTTCTGTGTGAAAATAATCTTAATGCAAATGTTTATTTAGAATTCATTAATAATAATGTTACATTTTAGAAATATCCTGTTTAACAAAGTCATATATTTAGCCAATAAGTAATTATGTTCTTGACATGTATTTCCATTTTTAATAAAAGTGTAAGCAGTCTAAAGTGTTTGCTTATAAACAGATTTTATAAATCCACATGCAATTTGCTACTTATATTGTCTTTATATAAGTCTATTTCTGCATATTTAACATCACCTTCAAGCCTGTCAGTGAAATGCTGATTATGCAACCCTCATTATAATGCAAGAATGGGCCTGGATCTCATTACATTGTTTTAATTTTATTTTTCATTGCTACTTACCAATTGCATAGTATATAGACCCAGATTTTACACCACATGCTGTTCTGGCAGATCTGGATATATGCAGTTTCTTAGGAGTAATCACGAGAATAGACATAGACCTTGATCTGCAGGTACATTATGTGATGGGGGATCAGAATCTATGTTGTTTACAGTTGGACTTGACTTAAAAACAAGTATGTGTTTATTTTATTTCACTTATGTGACTTTTTGTTCTTGGTTGATAAGTAATAATCCTAATGTGGTTTTATTCACTGATGACCAAAAGAGAGTGTTTTCAAATCCTACGATTGGATTAGCCGGGGTCAGTTGTCTTTGTGTGTTCTTGGACAAGGCACTTTATTCCAATTGTCTTGGCACCAAATAACCTACTTCTGTTTGTTGTTGTGCCATAAAGAACCAAACCAAATTCCCATTTTCTTGTGGTTTTATGCATACATTTCTGTTACATGCTTGTAACATATTTCAGAGAAAGGTGTCATCACTTGTAATGTGGTACACCTTTATGTCTCCTACGAATGGCATTATAATGAGGGGAACCCTGTAATTGTGAACAAAAATGAAGCATTCTCTTGATGACCATGGATATCGAAGATGGTCCAGCAGATGTGTGACAAAGATATCTTAGGTTCCAGTAGATATCACACTATGTGTTACTGAATAGTTTTAAACAATAAACATTATGCAAAATGTTACATTATTGACATGGGAAACAAAAATGAAATTTTGTGAATATTGCTTTATTCACAGAATTAACATTTCACGTGGCAGAATTCTGCATTAAGTTTCTACAAAAATGGCTTACATGCAAAATTACAGATGTCAGGTCTATCACTTATATTCTTTTATTATAGGTTTCATGATGGTAAACTCCTGAAGGACAGCAGTAATGTGACTCAGGTGTGGGATCCAGACAGTCGGACAGCTAGAGTGATACTAAAACACCCCCGTTCCTCTGATGCAGGAAAGTACATGTGCTTGGCCTATGCTGACATGGGTGGCTATGCAGAGACCACAACTGTGGTACACATTGAGAGTAAGTTATTTTTGTTTCACCTTTGTAAATATGGTGGGATAGAGTTCTGAATTTTTCAGATAGAGGAATGGCACAGATAGTTGCAACAATAATGACATTATTGTCAGTGTTATGAGTTTGTGTCAAAGTTTTATGTCAAAATTTTTTGGAAGTACATCAAAACATGGGCTGTAGATGAGACACAATGTGGAACACTTGTTTATAATAAGCTTCAACTTCTTAACTAATTAGGTGAAATAAAATAAATTTTCCAATAACTAGCACTGTAGTCCTTTTTAAATCAGAAAAATGTCATTAAAAGTCTCGAAATTTCTTTTCTGTATTTCTATTACTCAAGTGAATTTTACTATACTGCTCTTTTTGATGACTAAATGTACCCTATGAAGCAAAAATATCTTTACTTTTCATCTTTAATAGGTTCCAACATCATTCATCACAATCTGACTCTGAAAATGTTTTTCTTTCATCATGAAAGTGAGATCATTACATAATGTTTATATCACATTAGTGACATTATTATATGATATTCATATTACACTAATGATATCATTTATATGATATTCATATTACACTAGTGTTATCATTATTTATATGATATTCATATTACACTAGTGTTATCATTTTTTATATGATATTCATATTACACTAGTGTTATCATTTTTTATATGATATTCATATTGCACTAGTGTTATCATTATTGATATGATATTCATATTGCACAAGTGATATCATTATTGATATGATATTCATATTGCATTAGTGTTATCATTATTTATATGATATTCATATTACACTAGTGTTATCATTATTGATATGATATTTATATTACACTAGTGATATCATTATTTATATGATATTCATATTGCACTAGTGTTATCATTATTGATATGATATTCATATTACACTAGTGATATCATTATTGATATGATATTCATATTGCATTAGTGTTATCATTATTTATATGATATTCATATTACACTAGTGATATCATTATTTATATGATATTCATATTACACTAGTGTTATCATTTTTTATATGATATTCATATTACACTAGTGATATCATTATTTATACGATATTCATATTGCACTAGTGTTATCATTATTGATATGATATTCATATTGCACTAGTGATATCATTATTTATATGATATTCATATTACACTAGTGATATCATTATTTATATGATATTCATATTACACTAGTGATATCATTATTTATACGATATTCATATTGCACTAGTGTTATCATTATTGATATGATATTCATATTGCATTAGTGTTATCATTATTTATATGATATTCATATTACACTAGTGATATCATTATTTATATGATATTCATATTACACTAGTGTTATCATTTTTTATATGATATTCATATTACACTAGTGATATCATTATTTATACGATATTCATATCACATTAGTGATATTATTTATATGATGTTCATGTTGCATTTAATGGACATTTATGATTTATCCTACACCTGATTGTTTCAGAAAACTAGCGGATAAAAGTACAGTTATCCTTAAATTAAATGTTTGGCTTGCTTGCTTCTATTCAATGAATTGGAGATGAATTATACTGAACATTTAGTAACAATTCAGTATTTTAAACAAAGTAAAACTTTGATAACACATGGATGTTTAATTGGATGCTCAGTTTTTACTCAAATTCACACTTAGATACTTGGCATTACTCAATGCTTACTTGGATACTCTCAATTACTAAAATGCTCACTTGCATAATCAGCATTACTTAAATACTCACAAGGATACTCAACATTACTCAAATACTCATTTGGATACTCAGCATTACTCAAATACACACTTGGATACTCAGTATTACTCAAATACTAACTTGGATACACAGCATTACTCAGATGTTCACTTGAATACTCATTAATGCTTAAGAAACCTTCTTAATTAATGCATAAAGACTTTTCTTACCTGCAGTCTCAGAAAGTCAGGTAAAACATTTAGTCCTGCATCAGACAGAGTTTTCCATGTTTGCTGTATTTGGACCCCTACAATACTGGTATGTGAATACTTACCAAATTCGTATTCAAGAAAGGGGTTGTCATGTTCTTCAGCTACTATACAAGAGCTTATCTGTATCCATTCCTTAAATGTTGCCAAAATCTGCTCCTGAGATGTTACTAGATGTGTCCATGCTTAAATGGCTCCAGCATTATTATTAAATTTGTCCAGTATCATCATTAAACGACACCATTGTTTAAAAGATGTGTATTTCATGCTAAAGATGTATGTACACTGTACTTGTTTTTCTAATTTGTAGATTTTTATTTATTCTTTTTTTCTTGCTTCTATTTCTGATATAAAATCCTTGATAGGCTGAAAGAATTATGGAAGGATAGGAAAGAAAAAGAACCTTCAACAACAAATAAAACTTTGGCTCTTTCTATGAGATTCATTCATGAGCTAGAATCTGCATAAAACACTATTTAACAATGAATGATTCCCAAATTGTGCTTGGATGATCCACAGATCAGAGTGTATTCTCAGCTGATCCCAGATTAAGTAGAATCTGTGCTAGGCTGATCCCAGCATGAAGAAAGTATTCTGATTTCTGATTACATTTATCCAAACTAGACTAATTGGAATATCAAAATATTAGGGTACAAATCCAGTGTGACTTGGGCTAATCCAGTCTACAAGACTTGTATAGTCTGGGCTGATTCCATAGTTCTTGGGATAAGGGGACAATTATCTTGTAGTGGTATTAAACATTTTACTAAATGAGCATAGAATATGAGTTTCTGATAAAGGAGGAAATGTTGATGCATTAAAATGTGAAATCAGAGTATAAGTGTATGCCTCACAAGGTATGTAGCAAGTCATTGGTGTCAGAAGTGGACTGCATGAACACATAAATATAGTTGGATGATGAGATTAAAACCAGTTGTCTGCATTTTTGAAAGCCAAGTAAAAGTAAATAATAACATGATGCTACCTGCATACCCTCAACTTTGAGTGGATCTTTTGAATACTGATACCAGTGATGACCAGTTCAAGGTGTTCTGGTCATCTGTTTGATCTTACAACTAGTCCCAAGTAAATAGCAAGTTAAGTGACTGAAAATAGCTTTATGCATGATTCATTATTACCTGCCTTCCAGTTCTGAATGAACATGTACAAAACCATATACACTGATTTTGTTTATGACTTTACATTTCTACCTCAGTAAAATCATATTGACTCCCAGTAATGTTATTAGTTCTTTATGTTAACAAAAAGAGAGAAAAATGAAAAGAAACACTCTTAACACATACCTTGGTGTTGATAAACAACAAAATATCAACATAGTTATTAGTAAGGTAAAGTCTGTCTAAACCTCGGTTGTGTATGAGTAGAGATAATGAAGATTATCATGCATACACGCTAGAATTAAATAACTATCTTTTTATAAACAGAGATGATAAGGCACACACACAAATTTGTATTTCTGGTCTGTTGACTGGCTCTGTTTTTCATTGCCAATCTTAGCATTTTTACCCCACAGGGTAAAAATAGGTTGAAATCTTTGTTCTCCAAAAAATTGATTTGTGCATCTAATTAATTGCGGTGATTAGTATGTTATATATACTAATCATTATAATATATATGATATTTTTAATTTAAAAAACTACCTAACTACCCTAATTTAAAAAACAGTGCAATATGAAACATATTTTTTTTCTAATAATCTTTATAATTGGCAATCAGTGGCTGTAGTAAAATGAGCAACATTAGAAATTACCAAAATATTTAAGGTATTTTCTCAGAAAGTCTTGCATTACTTGTGAACTACTTGTGCTTTGAATGATTTCTCACCCTTTAATATAAGTACACGTACTTGCAATGTAAATACTGCTTTTAAGTCAAGTCCAACTGCACAGACCTTAATATTTCACTTAATGAGCTGGCAGATCTAGGTTTATGCAGTTTGTTAGGGGTCATCAGTAGAGCAAATAACATAGACCCTGATCTGCTGGCACAATATGTGACAGCAGATCAGTGTCTGAGTTGTTTGCAGTTGAACATTAGACTTATAAGCAAGTATGTGATGTATACTATGCTGAATTTTTGGAAGTTTACTTATATGGAACCTATAGATAATGCTTGCCTATTTTGTGTACCAGTTTTAATTAATTGCACTTTTGATTTCACATCATGAACAATGTATGCACTAGCTTGTGAGATGATTCATGTGCAGTAAAATCATTTATTAAATAGTGTATTTCACAAAATGTGTTTGCAGTGACAGGCAGTTGAATGTCTGCTGCATGAATATAAACTAATATTTATGCATTACATAACTATTTTTTTATGAAATTTTGATTCAGTGACTCTTTTGTGTACTTTTGCATTTGTTAATAGTCACATGCAGGGTTACAAATTATTGTTAAGTTAAATACACTTTCTAAAAACACCCAGGTGAAAAGGTCAAATTCTTGTAGGCAGAAATTTGCAATTATAGGATAAAAAGACTAAAATTTTCCTAGAATCCACAACATAGAAGGCTTTTTCTCTCATACAGCTAATTAAATTGACTTTTAAAATATGTGGTTAAAAGAACCACAAGCTTCTTTTTTTTACATATTTCACTGACCTAGACAAATTATTTCTCATGAACTTAAGGTAAATATAGTTGAAGATTTTGCAGTTAATTTTGCTCTGTAAATTACTGAAAATGATTTGCAGATGAGTTATCAGTCAAATGTTGGCTGCAATAACTGCATGTTTTCTTGGGAACTACATGAAATGTGGGAAGGGCTTTCTTATATGCACATATCAACATAAACACACATAGTTTGATTAATGTTGCATCAATAATGATTTAATGGTTCATATATATATGTTTTACTTTATACTGTTGGCACAGTATTTATTCACTCAGAGTAGAAACTGTCTAAAAAATATTTTCTTTTCTTAATTCTGTGATATAGGTCCAAATATTTCTCACTATGTATATACAGTGTTTGTCATATAATAAAACTAGGGAACCAGTATAATAAATACTTGACAGTATTTCTCCAATGATAAGACCAGGAAGCTATTATAATTTATTAAATAAGTTACAGTACTTCTCTCATGGTAAAACCAGGAGCCAGCCTAATATATTCATTACAATATTTCTCCAATGGTAAGACCAGGAAGCCAGTCCGGTAAATACATTATTTTCCCATGATAAGTCCAGGGGGCCAGTCTAATAGATACATTAAAATATTTTTCCCCCATGATAAAACCATGGGATCAGTCTAATAAATACATTTTAGTCGTTTTAAGAGCAGGACCCAGTCTAATACATTAAAAATTCTCCCCCATGATGAGACAGGTGGGCCAGTCTAACAAATACATTACAGTATTTCTCCCATGACAAAACCAGGAAGGCTAGCATAATAAATTTGTCAAAGTGATTGGGTGGCTAGAGGGCTTGTTTTCAAAGCCATTCTAAGTAAATATTTGCTACACTTTTGGATGAAAGGGGATGAAATTATTATTAAGTATTTTCAAGTGTCATTCTGCAGGTGCATAGCAGTCTGAAGGTGGATATTGCTTTAACAGACAGCTTTTAAATCGGGAGCTTTTTCCCATATTCTACAGTTCAAAAATTAATTAACTTCTTGATCTTGCATATCTTTCTGTCTATGATAGACTTACATTTCAAATTTATTTTAACACAGGGCAATGTACTTTTGTGGTACCAATTTATGGTTATGACATTGGAATGAGATGGTAAAAGCTATATCTCATTTGACCAAGACAGTACATGATGGTTTGCATTTAGTCAGGAATGGTACATCCTCTGCAGTATTCAACCAAAGTTACCAGCTGAATGCAAGTTAGGCCCTGCTGTCTTCATTCAGATGTGATGTATGCACTGTCATCTCATTTGAATGCAGAAACCTAAAATTGGTATTTACTCTGTGATTCACTTATGAATTTGTTTTCTGCATCAACATTTGCAACCATTGTTGTTTTTTATATTTATTTAAAGTTTTCTGCTTTTTTATATATAATATAATAATTCATTGCATATTTGTGTGTTAGTTTCAAAGGATTTTCTAATTAACTTTATCCACTTAAATTTCATTAATACAATCTGTACACTTTACATGTTTATATGGTGAAGAAATCTATGATATCCACATCTGTGGTTGTCAGGTTATGGATTATTGTTATTGCTGTCAGTATCAGTTTTATTGTATATTATTTTATTATTTATTATTTTATTATATATTGTGTTGTCAGTAACCAGTGGTGATTAAACTGTATACTGTATTAAAGAATTGTCAGTAATACAGCACTCACTCACCATAAGGAACTTCATTAAAACACTGTACCAGGTCATGACTGAGATTTTATTAAGCAGTAGTCTGATTGTATAATAATAGCATACTTATAGTACATGAATGCTGGCAAAGAAAGATAATTCAGTGTTGTCAATCTGGTGTCTCTGGCCACAAAGCCAAAGCTCATGAATGAGTCGTTGTTGTTGTTGTAGGGTTTAATGCCATTTTTCAGCACAAGATAGGCTATACATGGCGGCCAGTATAATTGGTGGAGGAAGAACCCTGGAAAACCCAGGGAAGAACCACCGACCCACGAGAAGCTACTGGCAGGCTTTCTCACGTACCAACGTTAGCCGAGGCTGAGACTCGAACTCACGCAGACAGAGGTGAGATGGCAGTGATCCGTAACGGCAAGCGCTTTAGACCACTCGGCCACTCGGGGCCCCTCATGAATGAGTCAGCAGATAGGATAATAACAATAAGGTGATCCCAACACCGAGGGATAATTCTATCCATTAGGTAATAATTAATAATAATAATAATGCTTTATTTATATTGGATAACTCATTAGTCAAGGACTATTCTCCCTTGAGGGCCTCTTAAGGAGAGTATAACAATGCACATTAAATGAAGATAGCAATAATAACTGTTTTTTTTAAAATACATGTTTAGTATTAAAATACTAAATTCCATTATCTATTAGAAACACATCCATGCTCATGATATCTCTTCTTAAATACTCTTAATATTTTCAGCAGATTTTACATATAATGGAAGCTTGTTCCACAGAACTGTACCAGAGTACTGGAAGCTCTTTTTAAATTGCTCTGTTCTTGGTTTTGGCGCTAGAAGGTTTCCATGTGATATTGATCTCGACTGGTATTGTGTTGAAAAAGGTCAATAAGTCCTGAAGATACTCTGGTGCAGTTTCATGTAGACATTTATATAAAAGAACTGCCTTGTCATATATTGTGAACCATTTGAGTTCGATAAATAATGCTTTTGAGGGATGATCAATAGATGCATCTCAAATTATGCATGCGGCTCATTTCTGTAGTTTATAAATCCTGCCAAGCTCAGATTTAGCACAGTTTCCCCATACATTTGAACAATAATTCAGTAATAGTATATATTTCAAGTTTCCATAGGTAATTATTTCGTGATTCTGCTGAGTAGGGCAGTTTTGGATGATAGTGTTTTACAAAGCTTATCATTATGGACATTCCATAATACATTACTATCTCTGGTCACACCTACAAGCTTTTCATGTCTGACATTTTCTAATGGATGATTATTTATTGCAAGAGATAGTTCTGGGTTCCTTAACTTGTGTAGCTTTTGTGATGTCCCCAAAATCAGTTGTTCGGAATGGGGTAATTTATTAAGTGCTGTCATATGTATGTGATATTCCTTGCAAGAATTGCTTGGATCCCTTATGTGATAATTGTTCAGAATGGGGTAATTTATTAAGTGCTGTCATATGTATGTGATATTCCTTGCAAGAATTACTTGGATCCCCTATGTGATAGTTGTTTGGAATGGGTAATTTATTAAGTGCTGTCATATGTTCAGTCCTATGTTGCACATCATATATAAGCTGTCAGTAGTGAAATTAGTGTTTTGTCATGGTTTATAAAACAAACAAAGATCAGTTGTTTTTTTGTTGAGTGTTTGTGACAAAGAGAATCTTTGTTGGGGTTTGCACTGAGACAAGGAAGTCTTTGTGTTTTCTGTCATAGTTCGTTCCAGACAGTATTGTTAATTTTATTCTATCTATAGCTCAATCAAATTTCAGATCATCATAATTAAAAATGTAGCTAACAATATCTAATTCATTTCCCACAAAGTATTTAAAACCAAAATTGGTACTCTTAACTACATTTAATGGCAGTGACCTGAAAATTTACAGAGTTAGGCCTACATATAGGATAAAATTCACCATGCTGAGTGGAATGAACTTTAGTTTCTATCATAATACCATTAGCCCAACTTTGTGTGCTTGTGTGTATTTGTCTTTCAAAATGTTTTATATGGTGTGTTCTCAAAGTTGGAGAGACCATAAAGTTGCCATATGGGTTTTTTGTTATATATCTGTTGTTGTTATTGTTTGAGTTTATAAGAACTCCACCAAGCACAGCAGAAGACAACAAGGGTGTCTTCTTTTTAAAAGTAGTTCCTAGCACATGGACACTGGCTGGGATGACTTGACTGAGACAACCAGACTGAGATAATAAAGGTTAGCAAAACAGAATTCTCTGTTGTATGGGTTAGAATTTAATTTATAGGTTGAATTATAGTAAGCAGGTTATGGTGATCCTGGAATATAGGTTAGGGAAAAAAGAATATGTATTTTACAATTTTATTGAAAAGTACACTATATAAGAATAATAATGATAATAATAATAATAATAATAATAATAATAATAATAATAATATAAAATATTTAAAAAATAACATTTGCTTCATAGTATTTGTTCATAAACCAAGTTTGAAAGGTGAACGTGTATGCAAACATGTGAATGAAAAGTTGTGGTATATGAAATTCTTATATTTGAAAATGGCTAAATGTGCAAAATTACACATCAAACCACCATGGCCAGATTATGTAAAAATTGACCTCTCATGTTTGAAGGGAATGTTTTAAAAATCAATTACATTTTTTGTCTTGAAAAAGAAATATGGTGATTGACAGAGTACCATTAAAACAAGTTGTGAGAAAGAGATGATGATTTGTTTTATAATTGTTCTTCATTCAGGTCAGGGGACAGATGCTGAAGTTATAAACATATGAAATTGTATATTTACATGATCCAAGTTGCAAATGTGACAGACCACTTGACAGACTGCTTGACCCACCCTGCATATGGGATGGGAAAAAAAGCTGGTGAACATTCTCACCCAGCTGGTTGTTGAATTAATCAGTCAGCTATCTAAATTTCTGTTATATAAGAATTAATTGAAAGTTGCCTGAAAGAATTCTCACTGCCATCTCACCTCTATCTGCGTGGGTTTGAGTCCATGGCTCGGCTAGCATGGGTACATGGGAAAGCCTGCCAGTAGCTTCTCGTGGGTTGGTGGTTCTTCCCTGGATTTTCCAGGGTTCTTCCTCCACCAGTTATACTGGCCACCATGTATAGCCTATCTAGTGCTGAAAAATGGCGTTAAACCTTAGAACAACAACAACAACAACCTGATAGAATTTAGTTGCTGTTAATTGAAAGTTGCCACAGTAGGGTAAAATAATTTGATTGCTGTTAAATGAAAATTGCCACAGGAGGGTAAAAGAATTTGGTTGCTGTTAATTGAAAATTGCCACAGGCGGGTAAAAAAATTTGGTTGCTGTTAATTGAAAGTTGCCATAGTAGGTTCAAAGAATTCAATTGCTTTTTAAAAATTTGCTTCACATCAGTAGTACTGCATGACATGAACGCAATGTTGGCTTTATGGCTCAAGACTGTACTTGTGTCTTAGGTACCAAGCCAGTAACTCTACGGTATTACAGATACTTTTCTTTTCATCAGGAATAGAATCTTTAATTCGAGGGCATAGAAAACATGACACAATAAAAGAACCTGGGCCACCAGATTTTAAAGTAAAACTGAGAGATAAATCTGCATCCCCTGGGCGTAAGATAAAACTAGAATGTTTAGCCAAGGGATTTCCTCAACCGGAAGTGAAGTGGTACAAAAATGATCTGCTACTTGAGCCAGTTATAGATAAATACACAATTACGGTGAGTGCGCAACAAAATGATCTGCAAAATGAACTACCATATATACTTGATTATAAGTCAGGTCTAATTGCAAACGCCATAGACCATGATCTGCTGTTCCATAATGTGCTGACAGATCAGGGTCTTTGTCTGTTCTACTGATTACAACATAGCCCCAGGTCTGTCAGCGCATTATCTGATGGCAGATTTGGGTCTATGAAGTTTCCAATTGGATTAGACTTACAGTGAGTAAATGTGGCAGTTATTGATAAGCATACAATTTATGGTGCATTACAACAAAACTGAAAAAGTGAGACTGTTTTACATCTGTATTTTTGATGTATCAATCCATATATATTAACTACTTACAATAACAATTTATGTACCAATTAAGTGAAGTCATTAAGTTTTCTTGCTGCAAAACTATTAATTAATTAATTAATATTTCATGTGAGTATCTTTTAGCACATTAAAATTTTAGGAGCTTTAGAATTTGTTAGCAAGTGATTATAAGTCATTTAGCCTTTCTTCTACTGTAATTTGTTTAATTCTGGTAAAATAAATAGAAAGTGTTCAATAATATTTTCATATGACAATGGTTTCTATTTTGTTAAATACATCAAAATCAGCTGTAGGCTTAATGCAGTTTTAATACAGTTGTGGGTGTAATAAACTATGAGATTTTTGTTGTTAGGAACCACAGTTTGTTACTGAAAGAGAGAAAATAACTAAATGTTTGGTTAAGGTTTATTTTGTGTAATTTTACAAGCAGCTTAAAATATCAGCTCAGATTTCGTGCAAATTTTTTTTCAGGACATTGTCTCTAGAAATATTTTAAGTAATTCTTTTTATTCTTTTATTCTAACTAAACAGTTAGAAAAGAGTGGTTCACTAAGTATATTGCCATGTTATGTAAAAAAACAATGTAAGAACCATTAAGAGTAATTAGCCCGAGTCAAAAAATTTACAGTAAACTAGTGGAATATATCTTATTTGTTTAAAACTAACATAAATATATTTCTTTATTCATCTCAGCTAATTACAAAAATCTTATGCTTGCATTGAATTGATAAGATACAAGTTTTGGTTTGATTTGGTGTTTTATGGCACGGCCACACAAGTAGAGTATTTAGCATTGAGGCAATTGGAATCAAGTATGTTGCTCTTGGATACACCTTGGTAACCAAGCTGATTCATTGATACGATTCACATTTTTGGTCACATGTCCTACATGCTGTGTTGTAAAACATAAAACCAATCCAAACATTTACCTTATAAAATCAATGCAAATGTATCCTGCATTTAGCTTTATGGAATTATATTTTATATATATCTAACACTTGAAGCTGGAGAAAAAAGGTACTCAAATAATGTGAATATATACATTATTTAATTTTAACGAAATAATGAAATTATGATGTGCTTTCAGGACAAATACAAAAACATTACAAATGTACTGCACACTCCAACTCTAACTACTGCCTGAAATAAGCCACTTTATGACATGTCATTTATTGGGTTTGCATATCAAAAACAAAGCTCACATTAAAATAAAAGCTAGGAGCAATTGGTAATTTTTGATTTGTTAAAGTTTTACCTTTTACATGTTTATTTACCAAAATATATTTACCATAATCTTTGGTATACAGTTTTCCCCTTGTGTTGTACAAAATAGTGCATATTTTACAATGTATTTGTTGCATTTTTTAACCAGAGCAACATAGAAGGACTACATTCATTGCAAATAGTTGCAGTAGACCTTTTTGATAGTGACTGCTATAAATGTGAGGCCACAAACAAATATGGAAGAGTGTCAACATGTGCTCACATTAAGATTGAAGGTATTTTTCTACCTGGGATGTGTTTTTACACTGTGAACAAAAAAATCTGGTTCACACTTTAATTTGTGTCTGTCTGTGTTGGTGGCATTGATTATTAGGACAGAAATGGCTTCATGTTTACAATTTAACTGAACTCAGGTTACCAGAATATCTGAGTGGTGATGGAGGCCTAACCAAATTTCTGGTCATATGTGCCAAAACACTCCCCAGGATGTTTGCTCCTCTTTTGCACCTAGCTTTTTGGACCTAAATTTGACAAATTAGCTGTATACCAAGCCACCCAAAGCAGCAAGTTGCCTTTGTACTCTGAGCTGTTTTGCTTATATATTTTTTAATATATTTTTCAGTATTGAAAAGAAACTACTTCACTTCAGTTGCAGCAATTAGTTTTAATGTGATGGAGTTTAAATTTGTATTGCTTCATAACATGCTTCAGTCATTGTTAACTTACTAGGCTAAACTCATTATATTGTCAGCTGTTCTAAAATATTTTTTAATCTCTTAGATTTAATTACTGTAAATATTTCATATTACTGTTAAAATGCTAGAGAGACAGCATTTTTGAAAGTTTTCATTAAATTATATTCATATTTTAAAAAACCCCATTAAATTATTGATCCAAGAAACAATGATTCATCAGTGGCCACTCGTGGGCTCTGCTTCAAACCACAACTTAACTACAACCAAAAATGTCTTTCTTTGCAAAAAGTATGAAATCTAATACCCATGAAAATAAATGAATATAAATCATTTATCATTTGCAAATTTTGCTGCTGAAATGTTCAATAAAATTGTAAAAATCGTATCAAATAAATAGTAAAATCTGGTTAAAGCAAAATGGACATTTAAAATTTTCATCTTATATTGATAAGACACAAATTTGTAGAAAACAGAACATTTGCTCAAAATCGGACAATTACTTGAAACTTGTATGTGTTTGTATATTTTGGACGGGAGACAACTCATTGTAAAGTATCTTAACCAGAGTTTGGTTACATCAAAAATAAGATTGTTGTGTTGGGTTTAACACCATATTTCAGCACACGAGAGGCTATACATGGCAGCCAGTAAACAGGTAGAGGAAGAAACCGTGAAAACATCAGTACAAACCACTAACCCAAGGGAAGCTACTGGCAAACTTTTTCACGTAACCACAATGGCTGAGCCTGAGATTTGAACCCATGTGAACATAGGTGAAATGGCATTGATCAGTAAAGCTGAGCACCTCAAACCTTTCTGCCGCCTTGGGCCCCTCGATGATTAGGTCAAGAAATTTGAAATAATTTGAAAAATAGGTCAATTTAAGTCAAAAAATGCAATTTAATTCTACTTGAAAAAACAGTATTCTGCATAAATATCCACATCTTAGTAAATGTTTTTGAAATTTAAAATGCATAAATATGATTACAATTATAGGAGAATGTAAAGTTTGAATTTAATTTTCAAAAAGTAAATTTAAATTTCCTTGAGAAGTGAACAGGTTAAATTTTCCCCAGATAGTACATTTAGTTCAGATACAACAATTACAATGTGTTTTAGGACTAATGAAAATGATATGCCTGTTTTAAAATTAAAACTTCACCAAAAATTCATTAAATTGAACTGTACAAGTAAGCTTTGCTGCTTAAAATATTTAAATAACTTTGCATGTATATTTTCTTTTTACATATGGTTTAACTTGCAAAATTTGCTTTAAGGCATGTATTAACTGGCATTATTGGAAGATTCAAATCTTGTATAAAATATTTCATATCTTGTATGACATTGAGAGAAGTTAGCTACCTTAAAAAATTTGAAGCTTTAATATCTTGAATTTTTTTAAAAGGATTTTGATGAAACTTTCACAGTTGTTTTTACGTTCTTTCTTTGTAACATGTTTAATTTAAACTTCAGTGTCAACTTTATGTGTTTTAAAATTTTTCATTTTGAAATTCAAACTTCAAGTACTGCTGTCAGCATATATTGCTTTTTACTGCATGCAGAATTTCGAAGAGCAGTTTCGGTAGCAGCAAAGCAAATTCTATCAACTAGATTCATAAAAAAAAATGATAAAAAGTTTTTCATCCTGTAAGTTGTGTACCTATATAAACAAAACCTGCTGAGCACTATTTTCTTGTCCTTTTGATTGTTTGTCTGTGTTTGCTATTTTATCATGGAATTTTGCAGCTTTAACATTGTAATTTCACTTCACATAATACTTAACATGATCACTTGATATTTCTAGTGTTCATGGTTGTTTAGTTGAATAATAAGATTCTATTAATATTTAATTTAGTACTTAAAGTGACTTAAAAGTACATTTAATACTGAAAAGTGATAATTAATTCTTACCTTTTTTGCTAGAGATTTTTCAATCAAAAGAGAATGTTTGACCATCATCATTTACTGTTTTGTATCTATAACTTTCCACTAATTGTGAAATATAATGATAATTTTTTTTATTCACTATTGATTTTCAATTTTATCTTTTCTGCATTTTGAAAAAAAATTCTGCGAAAGTTTTCCCTCCTTATTTCCTTCATGATATTTCCAAAATTTAGTTTATTTTTAGCATTTTGTTTTTCCACTGTTACAGAGGTACTGGATATTACACAGTAAGAAAGCATGTAAATGCCAGATTCCATTTTGTCCAACAAATTTAGTTTTGTCCACATTAAATTCCATTTCATCAATAGTGGATCTTGTGTAACATAGTAGACTAGGTGAGCAGTTTCAGGCATACTTCGGGTTCAAGTACATTACTTAGTAACGATCATGAAGGTGATGGAGCTGCCCAAACAAGCCAGGTAATGAGCCTGTCTGTGATTACACAACACACACCCAGTCAACAGTAACAGTGGTCAGTGGGCTATTGTTGCTTGCAATTTATTAACATTTGATGGGCAGGTGGGCAGAGCTGGTGATCCATTAATTGTTTATATCTGTTGTATAAGCCATATAATCCATGCTGGATTGGTTTGAACCAAATGTGCACAAAATATCAGAATTTATAGTGTCAAAGGATTTCAAAATCAGAGACTGGGTAGTGATCAGAATTGACATGGTCAAAGGTTTCCAATATGAGAGACTAGGTAGTGATCAGAATTGACATTGTCAAAGGTTTCCAATATCAGAGACTAGGTAGTGATCAGAATTGACAGTGTCAAAGGTTTCCAATATCAGAGACTGGGTAGTGATCAGAATTGACAGTGTCAAAGGTTTCCAATATCAGAGACTGGGTAGTGAGTCAAAATACATAGTGTCAAAGGTTTCCAATATCAGAGACTAGGTAGTGATCAGAATTGACAGTGTCAAAGGTTTCCAATATCAGAGACTGGGTAGTGATCAGAATTGACAGTGTCAAAGGTTTCCAATATCAGAGACTGGGTAGTGAGTCATAATTCATAGTGTCAAAGGACTCAAATGTCAGAGATTTAATCATTGTAATTCATGGTGTCAAAGTGATATCAAATGTCTGAGATTGTGTAATGAATCAGTATTCATAGTGTGAGCAGACTCAAATCCTGAATATGGAGACAAACATAGACTTAATTTTGGTTTGCTGCAATAGTCAGGGACTTGGAATGCTATGATGCCAGACTATACTGTGCCCTTCCTCAAGATTTATTTTTAATTTTTGTCTGTGGGCTGAGGGTTGTAGAATAGGCCCAATACACCCTCTAGTATGCTCTAAGAGGCAGGAACCATGGGTACTGGCTAGTGTGCCCAACTTGTGATCAGAAGGGTGCAGCTCGAAACCTACCATCAGATCCTCCCAGGGCTGGATGCCATGGTGTGTCAGTGGGCAAGGCACTTTACTCCAATTACCTCAGTACTACATAACCTACTTGTGTTGATGTGCCTTGAAGCACCAAATCAAACCAAAGCAAACTAAACTTATGTTTGATTTAAAATTATCTTTTATTAACAATAAGCACAAATTACATTTTATTTATCAAAATCATTACATATGGTGAATAACCTACAGATTAATTTCATTCAATATCAATTGCATTATGTTCAGAATTTAAGGAAAAAGTACCTTGAAAGCAGTGATGTGTAAAAGTACCTTGAAAGCAGTGATTTTTCATGCAGCAGTTGTAATAGTTTTGCAAACAACACATGTAACAGAGTTGTTGCTGGCAGACATGATAGAAGAACAAGTGGAACTTTTTTCAAAAAAACATTCATGTATCTACCTACAGATTTACTTCATTGTCATCGTGCAGTAATTTTGATGTGTGTAGTAAGCAGTGGACGTAAGGTTTCATGAATCAGTCATATTTGAATGCCGTGTACATCAGAGTTTGCTTTATTGGATACATCTTTGTTTGACAATAAACTGCAATGAAAAAACTCTCCAATTTCTTTTAACTGTAAGGTGTCATTAATATCACTCTAATACAAGAGGATATCATTATAGTTTAACAGTCAAATCAACGACAGCAAAAATTTTCTTAATCTAATTTGATTACAGCATGGACAGCAGAATGACCACTCACATGGTGTGGTTTTTTTGGTTTGGTTTGGTTTTATGTTTTATAGCAAGGCAAGAATCTAAAGGTTATATTGTGCTAGGACAAGTAAAGTGCCTTACCCAAGGAGAGACACTTCATCTAATTCTGGCAGATTCGATCGAGGGAAAGAAATTTGCCAACCTGATTCCAATGCATTACCCACTGAGCCGCTACAGCTTAGTGGTACTTTTGGAGGCAAGTAATTCAATGAATTGGGTGTCCATGAGCCAGCCATTGACATTTCAATTCCTAATTTGAGAATATCTGGGTGCCTGTGAGCACCATGGTTTACCCTTGCACTGATCATCCCCAACACAACAAAAATATAAGTTATATTCATGGGTGAAAGTACTCCACAATATAAAGGAATTCCATCATCAGAATGTCCCCATAGGTCGATCTTCCAAATTGTGCAAAATTGTTTTTTGGGGTGGGTGGGTGGGTAAGGCGTTAAAGTGGTTGGAGAGTGTTAAGTAGGAAAATAAATCAGTGCTTAGGGATACTAAATTTTAAACTTATGATTTACAATTGAGTGAGCAAATGGAAGTTTTCATGTGGTATTCAATTCACTCGAGGCTTTTTGGATATGTTCTGCTGAATCATGAAGTTCATACTTCAATCCAGAATTTAGTGCCCTCTATGGAAACCTGAATAACTAAGTTGTTAAAACCTGAATAACTCAGTCTTTAGATTCCACTACTATTTTGTTTGTACATTTGCTTCATAGGAGCAGTTACAGATAGAGGGCACTGAAATGTTTGAGTGAGACACCTTAGCTGATTCTATACCTCAATGTACATCATTCTACCATTGTTTTCTCTATTTCACCCACTCACTTTCCTTCATGGAAAGATTTAAAAAAAAAGATTTGTTGCATTATTTTGGCATGGACAACTGATCAGGACAATTGGAATTTTGCCCATGCTAAATTCGCAGACAGTAACTGCATGTATTTATTTCTTCTCTCCAGTTCTGTACAATTACACATGAATAAATGTCTAAAAGAACAGAACACTCCTTTTCCTGAGTTGAAACTTCAAAGTGTAACTTTCTACTTGTCCTGACTCCTGGTCCTGCATGGAGGCCAATGCATTGTCTATTTAAGCAGCTTTATACAATGTATATAGCTTACCATCTTTAATGGTGAGAACAGGAGAATGACTTTGAAGCATACAAAGCAGTCAACATATAAAAGCAGTGCATGCTAAGAGATTTAAGACAGAAAATACTATTTATTGACTAAGTGAATGACAATGCCATTGTTTAATATCAGCCTTTTGGAATTTTGCAGTTTTGGTTATTTGTTAACTGAAATAGACTTGAGGATTTATGCAAGAAACTAAATGTTTCATAGAACTATTGTTATGTTTGTGTGCACATTCAATGTAAGATTGAGTTATAAAAATTGATAATGAGAATCAGCCAGATTTGACCAAAAGTACACTGACATGAAGGACTTTTAAGTTTGTACAGATTATGCCAGTCTTTAAGTTTGTACAGATTATGCCAATTTTTAATTTTGTACAGATTATGCCAATCTTTAAGTTTGTACAGATTATGCCAATCTTTAAGTTTGTACATATTATGCCAATTTTTAAGTTTGTACAGATTATGCCAATCTTTAAGTTTGTACAGATTATGCCAGTCTTTAAGTTTGTACAGATTATGTCAATCTGCCATCAGATATGGCCACCGATGCCAAAAATAGGATAACCTTTAAATGGCTTCAATACAAAAATGGCTCACTAGAATTTAACCATCTTTGATAATGATCATCCTGGCATAACTGCCCTTCAGTAATAGAGATAAATGATGCTGATATACTGTCAGAATGGATACAGATGCTAATAATAGAGATAATGATGCTGATATACTGTCAGAATGGATACAGATACTAATAACAGAGAAACCTTGAAACAAGTACAATCAACAGCATTATAAAAATTTCTACAAAAAGCATCCAGCTGACCCAGTTGTATTAATGGCCAACTTCTCTTGTATTTGGCTATAAAGAAGATGTCATCCCTTACACTTAAACTGTCATTTCTTTATACTCTCACTTTTTCTGGGAATATCTTAGATAGCAGTAATTTGTAAGCATTTTTTTGCAAAATGAATTTGAAACTAAATGCAACAATATTAGAAATGGAGTATATATTAATATTTCTGACTTAGTTTTCTAATTTGTACATGCTGGTATGATAACATTATAAGACCAGGCTGGTAACACCTCCTAAGTTAAAGTCCTTTTCTTTACAGCAACAAATTGATGACTATGACCAAATGGCTGGGAAGGAATTTAGTCATTATAACAAGGGTTGATTACATCACAGTTCAGAAGCAATATCATATTTTGTTTCAAACTAGGAAAGATATTTGAATTACTCACAATTTTCAAACAGGTAAACAAAAGATCAAAAGATGTATCTAATACCAGGACTGAATCAGGATTTTTTCCTATGGTGGTAATTTGAGAAGGGAGTAGTTCTATTTATGTATAACTAGGACATCTCACTTTTTAAATAAAAATGTACTATTTTAATTGGAAAAGAAGACTCAGCTGACCATCCACTGACCACTCCACTCCATTTTGGGTTTACCACTGATCATAGTCAAAGAATGTTAACTCATGAGACACTGAATCCAGCAGAAAAGGGGAGATAACACAGTATGAGATAGAAGTTTAATCTCCTCAAGCATTGTTTGAAGCAAATCTCTGAAAATTGTCACACCATTTCAGTTAATGTCAAATATAATTTTTTTTCACACTTGTTTGTTGAGACAGATGGAGATGATGTGGATGGAGACAAGTTTGTACGTCCTTACTTCTTGGAACCACTCCATACTATCATACTAGATGCGGGAGATGATGCTGTACTGAGATGTGTTGCTGAAGGCAACCCCAAACCCAAGTTTAAGTGGTACCTTATTGTTTAGCAACTAATGAAGTTCTTGAATACAGAAAAAAACATTTTAACGGACATTCCTCTCGTCAGACATACAATTAAGTGATGGTCAGATTTGACCTTTTGTCATGGTTGGACAAATATTGTGTAAACTTCACCAAACCAAATCTCAATGTTTTTCAGAAACCAAATTTTTATTATTATTATTATTATTATTATTATTGATATTTTGCCAGACTGAAATTTTACCTCCTCACTTTTAAGTCAAATTGCAAGTAACAAAAATCCTGACCTGCTGTATCATAATGTGCCTGCAGATTAGGGTCTATGTTATTTGTTCTACTGATTACTCCTAGCAAATTACACAGAACCAGAACTGCCAGCACATTATGCAACAGCATACCTGGGTCTGTACAGTTTGCAGTTGGACTCATAAGCAGGTATATATCATAATTAGTGTTGTTATGTTTGATGTGTTACTGAATTCATAACATTTATTTTGTTCATATAAAAAACTACTGGAAAAAATACAAACTGAATAAAGTAATGATGTACATTACAGGCAGAAAGATGTACTGGACATCTACAAATCTGACCGTATTCAAGTAACTGTTAATAACAACGAGACGACCCTTTGTATCAAGAAAGTGCAACCTGAAGATGCTGGGCTGTATTTCTGTACTGCTCTCAACAAAGTCGGAAGAGTGAAGTCCTGTGCCACTCTGAAAGTGATAGGTGGGTATCAAACCATTAGACGTTTAATAGAATCACATCTAAACTTTTTGTTTTACATAACATACTCTGTTGTCCTAAAAGAGAAGGTCCTGCTTAAAGATATGCAAATTGTCACTCATTTCAATTTATCCAATTGAAATTTGGCACCTATTTTGTCAATTTGTTCAGACAATGCTTTCATAATTAAAAAGAGGCCTAATTGGTCACCTCTATTTATTTTACTCCAAATTTTTCTGTTCTAGAGAAAATATGGGGAATTATACATCAATGAAGAATAACGTAAGAAGTGTTTTTTTAAAAAAAAAAAACTATTTTCAGGTTAAAAAAACTGAATGTTACTGCAGAAAAATGTACATTCTCAGCATAAATGTATTTGAGGATTGCAGGATATAAAGTAAAATGTAAATCACAGATGCAAGTCATTGCATAGGGGGTATCAACACTTTTATTACTTTTGACACCTCCACTCCCCTATCCCTACAGATTGCATCCACACTTGCATAACTTTTGACACCTCCACTCCCCTATCCCTACAGACTGCATCCACACTTGTATAACTTTTGACACCTCCACTCCCCTATCCCTACAGACTGCATCCACACTTGTATAACTTTTGACACCTCCACTCCCTTATCCCTACAGACTGCATCCACACTTGTATAACTTTTGACACCTCCACTCCTATCACTAGAGATTTGCATATACACTTATATTTTGAGATCTCCACTTCTTATCCTTAGAGACTGCATCTACATGTGTATTACTTTTGACACCTCCACTCTCTTTCCCTACAGACTGCATCTACACTTGTATTACTTTTAACACTTCCACTCCCTGTCCCTAGATATTCATGAATGCCCCCCCACCCCGACCAGAGGCCACCCACTCTTTATGGCCAGAGTCCCTTGGCATTGACGAGTTTGTATCCAAAAGTACCCCTAAAGAAAGGCAACCCCTCTAACGTGACCAGCGGCCAACATATGAGTGCACAAATGTAAAATTTACCCCTCACAAGCAGACACATTTTATTATTAATACATGTCCAGAACCAATATTTAATTATGATAAGGTATGTAATTTGATTATCTTTTCCAATGTCTGTTTCAGTATGTCCAGTTTTCGTTACTGAAAGATGTGTTGGCTAAAGTACATGTACTACAAAGGTTATTATTATATCATTAACGCCGACATTTGCAGGAATGGGTTCAACAGTGTTTTGGCAGAGCTTTGGGCTTCACGCATCAGATTTTTTAACTGACAATTACGACCAGACATTTTTAATTTTCAAGATCATAACATGGATAGTAATAAATGGGATCAGCAATGTTTTAATAGAGCTTTGGGCTTTGCACAGCAGATTTTTTTAATTTTTAAATTTACAATTACAACTGACATAATTGTTGAGATTATAACATGGTCAAATAGGCTAGTTATAAACTTTGTGGATTAAAACACACACTCAGACACACACACACATACACACAGAAACAATTAACCTTGAACAAAACAGGGTACCAGACAAAGACTGAAAAATCATGTGATAGTACATGTATCAGTTTCTTTATAAAGAGGTATTTCATTTAGAAATATTTCGTCTGCAAAATTAAATTGATGTACTGTACAATTAGCAACATATGAATAAACCATTACAAAAGTTAAACATGTCATCACGTAAATGAAGATATAATACTTTAGAAGAATAAGTAAAAAGTTATTTGATTTCACGACAATGGGGAGAGTTCACTTGCTGAAAACTTTTATGATGGAAGACTCAAGAAAACAAGATTCTGAAAATAAGGAGAATATTCTGTAGCAGTGGGAAGATGGAGTAAATGGAAAGAGAATTATTTTAATATGAAACAATGTATGTACCAAGATTTAAATAACATTTTTGAATGTTTTTGTAATGCCCATGCCAACAATTGATTTATGTTACCTTGAAATAACTGTCTTTGAGACAAGAACATTTTAATAATTAATGCTACTTTAAAATGAAGATATTAACTGCTTTAAGTTATATGTAGCTTTCCTACTATATACATATACATACACATCTCACAAATATAGTCTCCCTTTGGAAAGGCCACGTGTCTTATAAGGCCATTTTCCCAATACAGAAGGGGTAGCTGAGTAAGAGGGTGACCACTGTACTTTGACACCTCCATTACCTATCCCATGAGACTGCATTTCATTTGTATTACTTTTGACACCTGCACATTCCCTGTCCTTAGAGATTGCATCTACACTTGTATTACTTTTGACACCTGCACTCCCTGTCCCTAGAGATTGCATCTACACCTTATTTGATATCTACATTCCTTATCCCAGAGATTGCATCTACACTTTTATTACCTTTGATAACTCCACTCCCAATTCCTAAAGATTACACCTACAATTTTATTACTTTTGACACTGCCACTCCCTATCCCTAGAGGTTACATGTATACTTTTATTACTTTTGACACCGTCACTCCCTATCCCTAGAGGTTACATGTATACTTTTATTACTATTGATGCCTCCACTCCCTATCCCAAACGATTATATCTAGTAGCTAAAACTTTCATTGTCATCTATCGATCCTCCTAAAGCATTATATAAAATGTTTGGGTACATATTACAAGCACAAACTCCACATTAGGTACCATATATACTCCATTATAAGTCATGTCTAATTCCAAACTGCAAAGACCCAGAACTGCCATTGCATAAAGTGCTGGCAGATCTGGGTCTTTGCAATTTGTTAGGAGTAATCAGTAGATCAACAGTACAGACCCTGATCGGTAAGTGCATTATGCAATGGCAGTTCAAAGTTTCAGTTGTTTGTACTTCTAAGAAAATATAAACGGTATCTCTGAAAACAAAATCCCCAGCCATCCAACCATATTAATTTAACAAATGCCAAAGACAGTTATTTGGCAAGCAAATTTAAAAAAGAACATGTCATATGACATATTTTCCCCAAAATTGGATTCAACAAGCCAGAATTTGTCATTTTCTGACCAATACAGTTAATTCTCTGTTAAAAAATATAACTTTCATCAATATATAAAGGTTATAAAAAGTATGTATTTCAGATAACAGGACAAAAGTCCAGGCACTTTTGTGTTTGTTTGGGACATTCTCTCGATTTAGGTGGGCATTCAGATTTGTAAATCTCATTAGGTATTTTCAAAATTGCCTAGTCACTATAAAATATCTTAAAATATGCAATAAGTGTTAACAACTGATCTTAAAGTTCAAATGTATCCAAATGGTATGCAAATGAATCATACTATGAGATAATGATTTACTAAATGGGGTACCCCCAACATTGACCAATCAGAATATACAATCAGAACGTGACATGAACGTTAGGCCATTATACTGGTCTGTAGTGTTGAGAGGGGGTTATCACTGGATTGCTTTACCAATCTGCAGTGTTGAATGTGTTAAGATGACAGAAGGAAAAAGGCGATCTTCGTATTCCATCCATAGAGTAAGGCTGTATCAGGTACAGTGGAAATTATGAGTAAATTTCTTTCGTTTGCCAACCAGGTTTTTAGCATAAGACCAGTTTTTACTGATTGCTCCACTCCACATCTTTAGATGATGATTATAACATTTACAAAGCTGTGTTTTCAAGATTGATGGATGGACAGAAGAATGAACTGACAGATGGATGGCCTTGAGGATTCTTGTAGAGCCATGGTTTTAAAATTTGTTTTAAAAGACTACTAATTAGAAAAATACATATATTTTTTTAATGTTGCCCAGCAGAGATCAAAATGTTGCATTGATCAAAGAGTGGGGGTAAGAGAAGACCAACTCTAGCTACCTAGTAATGTGATAAGGAAAAACATATAAACTCACTAAACCATAAACCTGTAGCCCAAATTACTTATTAGGTAGTCTCAGTTGATAAATCAGTATGGTTTGAAAATTCCACACAGCTGTATATTTTTGGCTAAATACACAGCATTATTTATGTATTTCAGAATATTTTGATACCAAAGAGACACCAAACTGGGACGAAACAAGTACTAAAGAGGAGTTTGCTGCCAAAGTAGGAAACTTGAAGGAACCGTTATCTGGTCTGGACGAGAATGTTGGTAGTAGTTATGTTGATCTTTTTGAAGAGGAAGGCTATAGAGAGATTGAAGAGGAACAAGAACAAACCCATGCTGGGAGTGAACAAAAGAGAGACTCCACTGACAGGTTTTCCGAACAGTTGTCAAATGAAACAATTGAATCCATCAAAAATCCAAAAGAGGTGAAGGAGCAAAGCCATAAGATGGACGTTTTTGAAGATGTTAAGGAGGTAATGTTAGTCAGTGAGACCCTTGATAAAATTGTTCCCATTAATGGGGAGGAGAATAAAACTGAAGATGTAAGGAAAGATGTGGCTGTAAAGAAGAATGAATGTGGACAAGATGAGAAAGAAGAGACAAAACCTACTGTGGTTGTGAGTAAAAGTGAAAGTTCTGCTGGCAATGAAGAGAGGAATGTTGACGATTCTATTAAAGTGGAGCCCAAACCTACTGAATCCTGTAAAACTATTGTTGATGATAAAATTGATGGTGAACAACTAAAGACTAAAGAAAATGATGCCAAACCAACAAAACTTATCTTGGACAATGCCATTGACAAAAAGAACCATGATGCTGATGTTCAACAGTCAGCAACTGATGACAAGCCTTCATCCGTGTCAGATGTAAAGGTAAATGGAAAACAAGAGGTTGCTTGTGACATTAAAATAGCTGAGGGAGAACAAGGAAGGGAAATAAGTCAATCAAAGAAACCAAGATTTATACTGAAGCCCTGGTCTAAATGGGTTGAGGCACATACAGATGTGGAGTTGTCTGTCGCAGTGGAGGCTTGTGATGGTCTAAAGGTTGTGTGGTACAGGAATGGAGAAAAGATCAAATATGAGGGTAAGTTGACTGATGACAAAGAAGGGGAGGGAACTAAGCTGATGAATTGCTAGCTGCCAGAGAATGACTTTACATTTGTATGTGTAATTGATGCTTCGAAATTAAAGTTTTACAGCATGCCACCAGGTTGTACAGGAATCGATGGATGAATCTAAATTTGATGAGACCAGTTTAAATTTTCCAATTGCTGGATTGTGTTTTGCATCCATCGCAAGCCTGATGTATTTTGTTATCATTTATTTTGTCTGTTAACAGTTACTTATCCAGCACATAAGTTTGTAAAGATTGGAGAGATTTTGATGACTTTTTCCAGGTAAATATAATGACTAGCTGGTCTGTTAGATACCACGGCCATGCCTCCTGGCTCAAGGTCAAGGTCATGACAAGGCAAACTGTAATTCTGTGATATGTATCCTTACAACTTCTAAATCACTGAAGATATACTAATGATATTTTGCCTGATGGAATACCATGTGCCATCTGCAGTATTCAAAACTGCATGATGCTCCAAAATTTAGCCATAGAAGCTATACTGATTTCATAAACTTAAAGCAATTAAACAACTTGCAGAAAAGATAAAAATAATTTAAATAAAAATAATCTTTTGTTTAGTCTAATATATATTACTTGGAAGAAGCATGTCCGTATGGCTTGGATGCCCCTGCAATATGATGCATTTGACAGGCAGAGTCAAACAGAGTCATAAAATTGTGCTGGAAATTGGTGAAATCAAACTCGCCTTTATAATATTAAGCATCATGCAAAATCTGGTTACAATCCATCAGTCCTTCAAAAGTTATAGGGTGGAAATTGAGGCATAATTCTAAGTTAGTTACGGGCTCTTCCATAAAACTATGCAGGAAAACTGAAAATCAAGCTTCAAGTTTATCTTCTTAATATAGAACACTGTTACCAAATATGGTTATAATCAGTCAGGATTTAAAAAATTTGTGGAGTGAAAATTGAAGGGCAAAATTATACTCAAATAGGGCCCATAACTCCATAAAATTTACTGGAAAATGGGGAAAATAAAACTTGACCCATCTTATTATCAAAACACCATAAGATTTTGCTGAAAAATGATGAAAAACAACAATAACCAGGGTCATAGTGTAAATCTTCATACCAAATATGGTTTCAATGTACACCACTCCCTGGATAACTCGCGAACCCGCGAGCGTTTCTCGGAAAACCTAATTAAGTGCCGACCATGTTTTGATAACTTGCGGAAGTATTTGTTGTATTGTTGCACTGGATTAAAAAGCTGGCCTCCTTTATATTATCACATTAATTATGTCTTTTGAATAAAAAAAAAGAGGTGGAATAAAAGAAAAGTTAAAAGGCACAAAAATCGGACTAACTTAAAATCTAGTAGCCTAAGTCGTATGTCAGGTGAACTCACTTCATTCGATCAATCGAACACTGTAACAAACATTATTGTGTATTTAACAGAAACTACCTTAAATTAACTGACTCTTTCATAACTGTGATCAAAGATAACAAGGCAGCAAAGCAAAATGAATACTTGGTAAAATAAACAGCGAACCATTGTGGGCAAGCGAGTTTCAGAGAATTCTTGAACTGGCATTTAGAGATATCCTCAGGGATGATTAGAAGTTTCATTATTACTTCCAATGAAATCACGATATTAACAGTGTAGTAACTGAACAATAAAAAATTGAGTTTCGACGTAGAGGAATCTTGTTTGGTGGTGTATCAACAGTTAGTCTAGTTCCCAAATTGTGGACTACCGATTTGGCAAGATACCATTAAAAACCACTATGGGAACCAGACTAATCAAGAAAACAAAAGGCAGTGACATAATACACAGATTTTTCGCATACACGTGATGGTTGTTCAAACCAGTTGGAACGATCTTTCATATGTTGGATATTTTGAGTTGGATATTTTTAGAGAATTTTTTTTTATTTAAACAGAATAACGAACAACTTCATTAGAAAAAGCACATTATTAAAAATTGTTATCGACATGATTGTAAAATGAGGATTCAGTCATTAAACAGCCCAGTTCCCTAACGCCACCTCCCCCAGTTTTCTTGATGTCAAAGCGATTGTTTTTCAATTTTTGGAGGTTCCTCGATAACTCGCGCCTCACTTATAGTGCAGTCTATGTTTGTGGACCCTGTTGTGCACGAGTTATCGAGGGAGAGGGGTATCAGGTTAAACAGGGGTCATAATTCCATAATTTGGGTTGGAAAGTTACGACAGTCGAAAAAGATAAGATCATTGTGATATTAAGGCCACTGCTATTTCACCTCAGGACAAGCCTTTAGATCATGTGTCAGGGATATATATTAAGGCCACTGCTATTTCACCTCAGGACAAGCCTTTAGATCATGTGTCAGTGATATATATTAAGGCCACTGCTATTTCACCTCAGGACAAGCCTTTAGATCATGTGTCAGTGATATATATTAATGCCACTGCTATTTCACCGCAGGACAAGTGTTTAGATCATGTGTCAGTGATATATATTAAGGCCACTGCTATTTCACCGCAGGACAAGTGTTTAGATCATGTGTCAGTGATTTATATTAAGGCCACTGCTGTTTCACCTCAGGACAAGTGTTTAGATCATTTGTCAGTGATATATATATTCAGTCATCTCGCATTTACCAACAAGGAAAATTATTACAGATATTATCAATTGACAAGAAACTGCTGGATGTTCTTTTTCATCTTCCGTTATCAATGTCATAGTTAAAGGTTCAGTACATATATTTTCTGCAACCTCTTCTGATAGCAATGCATATTACTATAAAATATAATGTATATCAAGGAATATAAGAAATTTTTATATTTATTTTAAGCATGTTATCTGCTGGTCTCACTGTTTGAAACAGGATGAAAGTAACACAGATTTGATGTTATTTTCTGTCCTGAGAGGTCATATATGTCAGTGTTTTCATATTTAACAAGAGAAAGATGGCCATCAAAAGAATGGTTGATCCTCCCCTTTCCTTCCCAGATGAGTGGAGCTATTGAAAATTGCATAATTTTCCTGTTTCACATCCAGTGACCTTGACTTTAATTGCAGACTTAGTTGTACTCTACAGTTTTGCACTTTGCATAAGGTTTGATTTTTTTATTAAAGAAAATGAATTTCCCAGGTTCTCCTCACTGGTTATTCTAGTTATTTAAATTAGACCTTGTACATCTTGGGTATTGTTACAATAACTTGTATTCCCCTTTATTTGTTATATGATTAAAGGGTATAGTTTGTATTATAATCTACAGCTTGGCTTTACTTCAGGTGTGCACCTTTCAAAAGACTGCTGTCTGTTTGGTTATTTTCAATTCCTCAACTTCAAAGATAAATTGGAAAAAATATGAGCTGATAACTTTTTTTTATTTTTTTGTAAATTTTCTGATTCATTCATTGCATTTTCAGAGCTGGTATTTTCTAATCTGGCCAAATTTTATTTTTCCTATTGTAACAACTGCTGAAGTTAGTGGCCTTCGGACAAAACCAGGTTCATTTTTTGAGCATATGGGAGTAGCCATTTTATCGATTTTGTGCTTTAGATAGTATATTGTTTCCATAATTACCACATATAAAAAAATTGTCACAGTACATGGAAGTAGCAAAGAGGTATGCCAACATTATCTCCATTGTGCATGATTTCAATGCAAAGAGCTTCACCTTATGGCCAGTTTCTTAAGTACATAATAACTGTACAGGCCCTTCCTCAAATATTATGCAACTCTGGAGTTGATAAAAATTGGGTGTGGGAAGGTAGGATATTTCATGTGGAACCCCATATTAAAATGTTAGCTCCTGTGACCTTTGACCTGTTGTATACTACATATAAACTTTGATTACAACTAAATCCAGGAAGTTTCACTTATTGAGTTGCATTTTGTTTTACAAACATTGGCTCTATTGACCTTGAATTTATCATCTGTGCTTCATAATCAGTAGGGAGATGTCCCTACTCTGGTGTAATCAACCAATAAAGTTTGATGAAAATTAGGTCAGGGAAAGTCGATTTAATACACAAAGAGAAAAAACACATTTTCAGCTCAAATGACTTTGACATCTGGCCCAACAGCCCCAAAGTCAGTAGGTTTCTTCTACCTATGTGCTGAGGATTGAAAGAGAAAGACCACAACAAAGTAACGTTATGTTGCATTAAAGACAATGTCGACAGATAGATGGACAGACTAATGGATGGACAGATGGATAGTCATGCAGACAATGCTATTCCCCTGAATGATAGGTTGGGTGGGGGGATAACAAGCAGCATTTGGTATTGGTAAAATTGTCACACTGATCAAATCTTTTTTTCAGATCGATACAGCCTGGTTTGTGAGGACCAAATATAAAATACTAAAGGTAACACATTAATAATGTTTGTTTCTTTTCTTTATCAGTAGGTAAAAGTACATTTGACAATCCTTTAGAGTTGAGGATCATATATGCAAATTTAGCTTGTTTTATCATACCCTAGCTAAGATAAAGAGTGTAATATAGGCCTGAATCTGCCATTACATAATGTGCCAGCAGATCCAAGTCTATGTTTGTTAGGACCTGTTCATAAAGGTAATATGAATGCTTTTTTATTGCGCAATTTAAAATTAATGGACACATATTTGTTGACCCTGTAGTCTCATATATAGACAGGTTACAAGGTATCCAAAAATTTACCTCCAAATGTGTCTGGATAATAAATGTTTCGATATATTTGTAAAATGTTTATGGTGTAAATATCATGGGCAGATTGTAAAGCATAATGCACAAAATGCAAGTCAGAGCTGTTCCAGTACAATATACTTGGTAACCAGGGCAGGCACTTTTAGTGTGGGGTAGTCGCCCATAGATGTGATTTATAACTTTTCTATCATTTTCATATGAACTCTCTGAGTATCCAGAGTACCTGGGCATATATATTTTTTAAAGTGCTTTCCTTGGGTACCATGTATGTATAAATGGAACAACCCTTAGAATGTTGTCCTTGTTTATTACTCAGCAAGAATGACCTGTGCATTCAGCCTTTCATTAGAACAGTTAGTGACCCTTTCTATAAGGCTCCTTGTTATACCACTACTTCTTTTATAATGCAGGTATGGTCGTGGATCACATTCGGATGTTAAATTTAGCTTTATCATTGCTATTTAATTTATTGCACTTTGTTCTAATGAAAACCAGTTATAGTTTTGTTTCAAATCATTTAACTCATTAAATACAAGTACCCTATTTGTGTGTTTTTATGCACTAAAATAGCACAGCCTTACCGGAGCACCCTTCCATATGAAGTTCCTTTACTCATAATGTTCTGCATTAACAGTATTACAGGGTTCATAAATTCAGTGACTTTTCCCTTACTTTCAGAGACCACAAACACAGATTTCCAAAGACCTGTTTTCGCTAACATTTTGTATACAAGTAATATTATATGAGAAAACAATGAATGCAAAATATTACAATATTGTTTAATGAAGAGATGAAACTGAACGGGTCATCAAAAGAAAGAAACCAGGAAAACTCTATTACATCTGAATCTAACAATATTTTATTTGTGATTATGGACAGAAACTAAAACATTTGGGTTCATTTCAAGTTTCAAAGACTTTTTAGAACCTCAGGATAATCTGCTTGAATCCCAAACTTTCAAAGCCTTCAAAATGCTACATCATTTTTCCCAAGCTGTCAAAGACCATACAAACCCTTTATTATAAAGAGAGCACTTTTTGGTTCCTAGACTAATGGAGAAGGGGGGTAAAGTAACATGCATGCATCCTGGAATGAGATAATTCTTCTAAAACATGCTAGCAAGATGCACGTATAGCAATATCTACTGCAATGAGCAGACTAGGACTGTATGAATATTCCAAAGAAAGGCCCACAGACAGGTCATTCCAATATCTACTGCAATGAGCAGACTAGGACCGTATGAATATTCCGATGAAAGGCCCACAGACAAGTCATTCTTATGGAGCTGTAGAATCTGTTCCATGAAATAGTGCCCAAGCACAAACAATTGATCACTGGCATAATTAAAATTTGGTCCAACCTAATGAAAAATATTTTTTGTGTGTCTATTTTCAGACAAACCTGTCAGAAACACAGTGCCAATGACACAAGCTGGATGTTTTTTGTGTCTATTTTCAGACAAACCTGTCAGAAACACGGTGCCAATTACACAAGCTGGATAAGGCGGATACTGACAGTTTTACATAGGAATTTTTTTATACTCTATGCAGTGCATTTTATCATTGATATATTTTTTATTAGCATAGTTCTGACAAATCTGTTCATTACTTTATTTCAAATCTCTCTTTTCTCATGAAAAATTTATTTTCAGCACATATTTTTTGGGTATGATAACTCCCTTCTCAACCAAGAATAGTTAGGTGTTTCTAATAATATACTTTTTTCTATATTTAGCTTTATAGTTACTTTGGCCTTGAACAAATGAGTTGCTGTGTTAATGAACAATCCGAAAAGGAAATAATTAGAATTGGTGGTTACATCCCTTGATAGAGTTGTGTGTGTGTGTGCATGTGTGTTTATACACACACACACACACAAGACTTGAGAAATATCAGTAAAATACTATGAAAGATGCCTTGAGAGGTGACCATCCCTTCAGTCGACAAAAATTAATCTTACAAGACAGTGTCTTAAAAGAGATCATCACCTTTTAAAAATAAACAATAATCTTAGCAATATAAATTTGTTTATTCATGACACATTGTCGTCCAACCAACAGTATCTCAAGACAGGTTTTACTCTTTTCTCAACAAACAAGTGATCATAAAGAATTCCTACAGACACATGTACTCTGACTTTAACAACACCCCATTTAGACTTTGATGTGTGTGACTGATTTGATTATGTCCATGGGTAAAGATTGATGTAAATGTAGATAAAAATCTCTCAACCCATTTTAAACACTGCAGGTATGTGTATCTTCATATCACATCATTATATGGCTCATTACAGGGGTTCATCACTTGTATTAATTTGTTTTCAGACACAAAGTTACATCTTTAAGCTAAAATTAAATTCCTTGTAGTCATACCCATTTATTAATAAATACATCATCAACCTTATAATGAAATGGGAGAAATTCCGAAGAATTTTGTGTCATCAAATGTGCAGATAGCAAAGAAAATGTACACATACATTTTCACTGCTAAAGCCAGATAGTTTCAGTTTGCCCATCTAGTATTGTTGAAGAGGCGTGGTTTGCAACCCAAAAATCCTTTTAATAATACTGTAACTTCTGACAATTCAGTACCATGTTAAAGTGGAAATGAGTTTTAAACTAATAAGATGAGCATACTCTTTGAAACTGTTTAAAATGGCTGACTAAAATGGCTAACTAGGTGACAAGATCAACCCATATTGTCCAGTTATGGTTTTGGGAAACTCAGGTCTTCAGGACTGAAACTTGTTTTGACTGAACATGCGATATGGGGCAGATTTGGATAACCACTCACTTTCTCAAGATTGTAGATGTGTACCATGTTCAGATGATTGTGATGGTTTGGTTTGTTGGTAGTTTTAACACATGACTGCCTTTATAATGCCAGGCAATGGAAGCTAACATATTTTTAAGTGGGTCTGCTGTACATTTATTGGCGGCATAACAGATTTCAGATCAAGCAAAAAAATCATCAAACAGTGAAACAGGGATGCTGAGAGTAGGTAACGCTGCGTTGATTTGCCAATCCTGTTTTGGGTGGGGTGGGGATTGGTTATGTAGAGTCACAATGACCTTTTAGCTGGTTTGTTTACCTTATGATACACAGACATGATGAAGAACATAATGGAAAATCACCCCAGCCTATTTACAGTTCATGTCTGCTGACAACATGTTTGGTAATTAATTTTGGCAATTATTCTTCACTTTAAGAGTCAAAAAAATTCATGTCATTATATCGCATTTTATTTTTTGTTGACAGAATGCAGATTTATTTTGAGTATTTAAGCCTTCATAATGGGTACTACATGTACATCAACATGCTCAATACGTGTCACAGTGACCTGCTTTCCAGAGTAAATAATCTGTTGGATAAGGAAAACAACACAAGTACAGTCAGTCATTGCTATTTTCAGAGAACTATATTACTATCTAACCAAGATGAACACATGAAAACCCTAGCGTCTATGCTAATTTTGATGGTATCAATATTTGTAGTTTAACAAATTTGAAAAATATTTTTGGCTTTTTAAAAACCTATGGATCTGACACAGATGGGGAAAGTCCTATCTTTTCAGGTGGGTCATTTTGGTTGTAGTTTTGTTTGTATAAATCACTAAATATATTAAATTATACAAACAAAATGAATCTATGTATGGTTTACTCAAGTCTTTCAGCTGAGTTTACCAAGATTGTAATATAATTTATTTTAGCCATTTAATATCAGTTTTTGTTTTCATCTAATAATGTGTGTATATCATGAGGAAAGTTCAAATAAAGAAATACACCAACTATCAAATATTTCTGTTGTCACTGCACAAAATATTTTACCATACAAATAAATCATATACATTTTGTGCAACTTCATTATATGCGTTCTTCTTTGCAAATGAGGAATAAAAACCCGATTTATCTTTTGGAAAGAGATTTAAAAAATAAGACTAAAAAGTACATGAATCAGACATGAAACAAATGTCAAAATAGACTGAACCCATTTAATGTCAGAAGGAAGAGTCACTTCATTTCCATATGTCATCATCGATTCTTTCATTTATTTATTCATAAAAAATGTTGGTTAATACATTCCTGAAGATTATTGTCTCACAAAAGTAAACAGTTGAACTGCTAAAGTGTGGATTTAAAAGAAGTCATTGTAATATATGTCAAAAATCGATAAAATTGCTGTAAATTTCTTTGGCATAGGCCAGTAGGAGCAAGAATCTAAAAGTGGCAAAAGGAGTTAATTGCTTTTACACATAAGAAAGACTACTACTGTACAACTAAAATAATGCCAACATACATAAAGACATAATGTTTGCTTCACACCACTCCAAGGACACTGCAAAAGTAACATAAAGAAACAAAAACATTTCTTCACTGATTTGTGACATAAAATACAGAATCTCCAATTAATTGTTACATATTTTTAATTTCTCTAGATTAACGTTAAATGCATAACAATAGAATTTTCTTTCACCACAATAGTTTCATGTATTACTATTTATGTCATTTGGAAACAACATCAGCTAGGCATTTACACTCAATATCCTAACAGAGATTGATGAAATTTATATTATCAGCATGATATCATGGAAATCTCCAGCAGAGGCAAAAGGACAAGTTCTCTCTCTGATTTTAGGATGATATTCCCTGTAAAGCAGTATCAGTAGTAGATGGCTTTCCAGTCATTTTTCCAAGATGTCTGAAACAATGCATTTGAAAATACCATGACTACTAATTTTCAGAGAAAACAAATGTGAAGGACAGTGTGAAAACAGAACTTAGTTTGCAACATGAAACTTTGAATTCCTTACAACTACTATGGCTAACCATCTGTCCATTCTTCCACCCAGTAACCAGTGATACTGTTCAACCATCTGTCCCTTCTCCCATCCAAACCAGTGATGATGTCAAACCATCTGTCCCTTCTCCCATCCAAACCAGTGATGATGTCAAACCATCTGTCCCTTGTCCCATCCAATAATTAGTGATACTAACCATCTATTCCTTCTTCCATCCAATAACTATAGTTGTTGGTTGTTTTTCATCAATCAACTGCTAAATGTTCTGGTGACCTTCAAATTAGCCAACAGAAATGCAGCATTCAGAAATCTAGAAGTGAATAAAATTGTTTGGCACACTGATAGTCTTGAGCCATACTGCTCAGTCTCCCAAATATGAAGAGATAAGACTTCATTTGACTGGCTGATAAAATTAGCGATTATGGTAATAACATAGGTCACCAGAACATGACCTCTATGTGGTCGCTGTCAGATCTTCAAGTAGGACAGTGGAGATCTGATCTGAATCAGATTATTTCAAAGTACAATATGAAATTCTGTCATGGTCTATTACCTTTAAACTGATATTTTAGATGTAAAATCACTGAACTTGTCACATACAGTGTCAAGACATGTGTTAAGTTTGGTTAAAGTTATGATTTAAAAATGTTTAAAGTTATTTAAGTGACCCCATTCAAAGTATTCGTCAGATGTCTCCACAAACTGGTTTGTTAAAACTTCATTCATACTTGTTATCGTGCTCACAGAGTGTCCACTATCAACTTGTTTGTTGGAAAGCAACTAAAGACAAAGTCTGGTCAAAATTCAATTAGGAACAACAACATATCATGAGAAGTCTCTTTGTGAAAATCCCATGTTGCATAAATTCATCTGGCTATGACCAGTAAAACTAAAATGATGGCAAAGTATAACAGGTTCAATGTTCCCTCTTATAAAAATAGACTTAGCTATTGGTTCACCTACAAATAATAAAAATGGGCTGCTGTACATTTAAATAAGAAATGCTGGGTTGATACATTCAAAATTAAAAATGGAAAAATATGATAAATATAAAAACAGACATGCAAATCAGTAAATTTGTGCCCCATGTAGCAAGGTAAGGTTTTTATCCCTCAATTTCAAAAGGCAATTCAATTAGAGTGGAAGAGAAAGTAACATTGGAAATGTAAAATATTGAGCAATAACTTGAAGATTGTACTCCCAATGCAGTACATGACACACTTTCCAGTGTCGATATATAATTATACTACATATCATCACTTAATCTCAAATGGCTTTAAAGCATTAGAGTAAAAAGGAATGACGCTAAGGAAAACTAAAAGCAATGAACTCTGATCTTTGACTCCAAAGATAATGTCACATGACACTTTCTTTTGAAGATGTAAAAGTATGCCATGTTACAACTGTTAAATGGCTTTAGAGTTACTGAACAGACGGGAAAGTGTTACAGAAAATGAAAAATATTTAGTCCTCACCTAGAAACAGCACTCCAAATATGGTATGCAACACACATCTACTGAGGATGCATAACTATGCCCTTTTATCATCCCTTAGTCTTAAATGGCTTAAAACTTATGGAGAAGGGAAAGTCTAATAAAAATGTAAAGTATTGAGCCATGACCGTAACCTTGAAGACTGGACCCCTAATGTAGTACATTACACACCTTTGAGTGATGATGCATAAGTATCAAGTTTCATCCCAAAAGGCTTTAAAATTGTAAAGGAAAAGGATGATGGGAAAATGAAAACACTGAGCCATGACCTTGACCTTAAAGATATCACTCCAAAAGTAGTACGTGAAACAACCTTCCAGTGATGATTTACAAGTATGCCAAGTTTCATCCCATAATTTCAGCCAGCTGTATACAAACAGAACAGAAAGGAAGACAGATGGAAAACATAAAATACTGAACTGTGACCTTGACAATGAAGATAGCACCCCCAAAACAGAATGCCCCACACTTTCTGGCAAAGATGTTTAAGTGTACCAAGTTTCATGCATTAATCTCAGATGACTTAAGTTAGTGAAGAATGGACAGTTATGAAAACTTAAAATACTGAGCTGTGACTTAGATGGTTAAGACATGCCCCCCCCCCAATGTAGTACATGACACACCTATAGATAATACTGTATATAATTTCAAACAGCCTTTAAGTTGTGGACTGGAATGGAAATGGTGGTAGAAATATGAAAATCTTGATCACCAATATGGTATGTAACAAACCGTCTAGTGATGATGTGTGACTATACCAAGTTTCATTCCTTAATCTCACAAAGCTTTTAAGTTAAAAAGCAGAAGGGAAAATGGCACCAGTGGATGGAAATGCAGAATCTATGCACCTGATTTTCTTTATAAAGGTGGAGGACAACAGCAAAAATGTAAGGAAGATGAATGAATTCCAAACAAATATACACTGTGCAATCTGCAAGATATGACCATGAAAATGGTATGCAAATAAACCCACTGTTCCAGCCACACAGCAGCAATATATTTTACCTCAAGTGCATGCACAGACATCCACAAAGTTTTGTCCAAGTACATGATGCAGAACTAATGTTATTCTGCCCCCCAAAAACACTTTTACACTATCAATCAGTGAACATGACCTTTGACCCCAAAATTAACTGGTGTTTTCCTTATCCCAAGTATAAGCCATTCATAAAGGTTAGTTTCTGTAGCTGGTGGGCAACCTGACTTCTTTTTCTGCCATTCAATGACCTTGACATTTGACCTTTTGATACTGAAACAAATAGGGTTCTTCACTGCCCCAAGTGCAAAGCTATAGAAAGTTTGGTAACTAGATTGTGTACAACTGGAGACATTTTGCAGAAACCACTTATCTGCTTTCCATTAAGTGACCTTGACTTTTGACCTGACAGAAATCAAAATGTTTTTTCCTTACCCCAAGTGCAAGATATCTACAAAATATGCTCAAACTTGTAATGAGCATATAAAATTAGTTGCCAATAAAAATTGTTGACAATGCTGACAGCATGAAAAATGACTGGCATGTCTATCTTTCCCAACATTGTTGGTTTTAGAAAAATCATTAAAACTCATAGGCCAACATTCTGTGTCATTATAGAATAAACAGGGAAGCATCTAGCAATGTGTATACTAAGTCCCAACTTTACAGTCAACTAACAGTCCTGAATAGTTGAAAAAAGTGGCACATTTCCATGTAAACATTTACCTTTGATATAGAACCTTGTTCTTAACCTCAAGGTAGTGCTTATCCTCCTGTGTTTGCTTGCCAAAGCACAAAGCAGAATAAATTGGGATGCCCCCCAGCATTCTGAAAATAAAAATGTATTCAGTAAGCTTCTTGCAGTCTCCAGTATCTACTTAAACATTAATTATCATGTACAAAATACATTCTTGACAATAAAATGGGGTTTACTGGGGCAGAGGAAGAAAAAAAGTTAAACAAGAACAATCTTTGCTATGATAGCAAAGTAAACGCATTATACAGAGTTAGTAAAAACCAGATACTAATATTTTTTCTAAACAAAGAATTATTATTCAAATCTGTCTCAGTAGCTATTACCATTGTCGACTCCCTGAAACCAGATTTCTGTCCACCAATCCCAAAATAAGACTTGACTAAGTAAGAATCACATGTTTTTTGGTAATCTTGGATTGACAGCCAATATTACAAGCATATATGAATCCAATTATCGAGTTTCATGATTCTAATATAAACTGCATCCAATAATCACTGTAAAAGAAAACTTAAGGAAAGTTGCTGAGGCATGAAATACATGTCATAGAGACCTCTTTTTGTAATAAGGATGTAGTACTTATCAACATGCATCTCCTCACTAAGTTTCATGATTCAAGGTTGGATATAATGCATACAGCATGCTAACAACTAAAGTAAAATACAAAATATAGTTCATGGTAAGCTTCTTCTGTGTTTAATGTACTAATGGATGCAGATGAACATTTTCATGATTCTAGCATGAACGATGCATGAGAAATAAAACAAAACCCATATAATTTTATCAAGTCAGGGAAGTGTGAAATGTGGGCAATAGCAACCTAATTCTGACATGAGGTAGTACATGTATAATCAAGATGCATCCTCTAACCAAGTTTTATGATCTGAGATGGGTCAGAATGTACACAGCATTAGCTAAATGCAACAGGTTACCCTAAATTGCAAAATGTGAAATATAAGTCAGTGTCCTTCTTTCATGGGTCTACATTAATGATACTCTGGCATGAAAAGTTAAAATACAAAATTTAACCCAAGTCAATGAAGCATGAAATACTGCCCCCAGTGACCCCTGGTATAACAATAGGCATATAGAATCTATAATAAAACCTATGCATTCATATGATAAATTATAAAATTTAATTTGAGCCTGTAAAATGTCAAATGTAGGTCACAGTAACCTTTGCTGGAAGAGTGCTGTGCTATTAGAAATGCATACCAACTTCTTGTTTGATGACTTTTAGCATGAACAGTGCTTGAGAAATAAAAACAAAACAGAAACAGTGACCTATATTTGTGATAAGGATGCAGTACTCGTCAAGATATCTCCCCCCATCAGGTTTCATCAATCCTGGCATAATAGCATTATACTGGGTGCAAAATACCTGTGTGCATGAGCTAAATGTTTAAACTTGACCCAAGACAATAAAAGCCTGCAATATATGTTAAATCGACCTCTTGTAACTGGTATTAAGAGATATGCATACAATCATCTAGTTTGATGATTTTAACCTGAACATTGCTTGAGAATCAAAAGATTATAAAAACCCTTTTTCTTTGAGCCAAGGTGACAATGACCAACAATTTAAAACAACTTTATGAAACATCAATTTTAGTAACAGTTACAAACTAAAATATTAGAAATATACAGTAATTAATAGTAGCAATAACTAAAAATCTTTGATCTTCCTAAAATTATCTTACATTTAATGCTTGTAATAGGGTTGTACATTTCGTCATTTTTGATATATCAGGGAAAAAATCTTATCTAAATGAGTGTGGGTGGGGCTTTGATCACATTTTGGAAAGATCAATACCTTAGGTTTAAACACTATAAACTCTGTCAAAGCATGTTGTATCAAACTAAAGTTACTATGCAATTAATATTTTTTTTCTTTGTCACTGTCATCTCAGTGTTTGACAATTTGACCCTAACATTAGTAGACTTACATTGTCTTACGTCAAGCAGAAACATTTTTGAAGGTACATGTACATGATTCAAGCACTGATAATTTGCGCAGAAACCATTTTTCTTCTTCCTACCACAGTGTCTTTAACCTTTTGAAATTTTGACCCCAAATCAACAGGCTTCCTTCTTAACAAAAATGCAAACCATAAACAAAGTCTAATCAAGGTCTGTGATGTAGAAATAATGCTACTGTACGGAAGCCATTTTTCTACTTCAATGAATATGACATTTGACCTTTTCAACCCAAAATCAATAAGATTCTTTCTTATGCTAAGTGCAAGTCATGAACAGTTTTGTTTGGTAGATGATGCACTGCTCAAGTTATAGCATGGAAACCATTTTTCTTCTTTCAGTCACAGTGATGTTCACCTAAGGTTGAAACAATATGCCTGTGCTTTGAGTAGATACATAGCGTAATAGAAAACTTATGACACATTATCAATATAAATTTCAATGGTAGGGTGGTGCCATTTCAGATGTGTTCATATATTAGTCATCTGACCTGGCATAATAACAAAAACACCTCCAAAATGTCTACCTGCTTGTAGCTGGAGATCCTAATTCAACTAACGAAGCCGATTCAGGCATCTCCAGTCGAAAAGGATGGAGTACTCCTTTTGAAAAAACAATTTTCATTTTGCACTGCATGAATGCTTTAAAAACATCTTACTACCAATTTCATGCCTTTCCTTAAATTTGGAAGGCATTAGTGTTATCTCTAAACAGGGGAAATTTCCTCTTATCTAGAACAGGTATGGGTGCAGAAGCAGAGATAACTAAAAACCTCACTGTACTTTCTGCAGATGCACTCGTTTCATTCATTATGCAAACCATCCACATCTTGAGGTATTGTGCAGAAATGAAATTCATCATGAACAAACAACATAACATAAAATGTTCCACCTTTTTCTGGGCATACAGATGGTGCTCTAGAACCTTATTTTTTGTGCTACCAGGTGAAGTGGGCGACTAAGTCACCTACGAAATGTAAACTTTGCCTTCTTCTGTTAGGAAAGCGAAAATGACTTTGCCCTGTGATTTTTTTTAGAGGTAGGTTGACTGACTATACTTTTGAGATGTCCCCTCGTCTTACCCAGGTCAATTCTAGTATTGTGTTGTAGCAAAATGTACTCATCAAGCCGTCAGTAGTGAAGCCTTGTTTTGATATAAATTACGCTGACAAACAAACTCTTGCACATTCACAGGCATGTGTTTTTATAGCTGACAGACCATCAACCTTTTCCGAGAGTAAGTTCATAACTATCACAGCCCAATTTCTGCACATTATCCTTTGATAACAAAAACATAAACTTGTATTTTGAAACTTTAACAATAGTGTGTAAATAGCAATTTGTGTTTTAAGATAAGAATCAGTGATCTAGATATTTTAACTGCCTCTTGTATACTATTTCGACATTAAATTAGTTTGAAATTCTAAGCGAACCTGTAAGTGGGACATAATGGTGGACATCACTATGTCTGGGAAGTACCAGTTTATTAGATTGTCTGTTTTTGTAAATCATCTGGCAAATGTATGCCAAAAAAATATACAATGCATATAAAGCAATGCCTAGGTATTATGTTATTTAAGATTTAACTTTAAAATGCAATTATGTAGGTCAGATAATACTATGTTGTGGAGGAATCTGTGTGAAGTGTTGCAAGGTCAAAGTTGTTTTCTGACTCGACTCATATTTGTGAAGATACGGAAAAAAAGCAGTGAAGCATATTCTGTTTAACCAACGACTAAAATTACTACAAGTACATAAACAAATAAAATAAACCATAAATTTGCAATCTTATCAATGGACTGTTGTAAGGAAGCTATATAAAATGAGTGATTACATTACATAAAACCCTCCTTCTAAAAATAGATGCACTCACGTCTGTGTTGATTCGGTTGGAAACAAGGGTTTAATTCATATGCAGACTATGAAGGAGCCATGTCTGTAATTTTATGCATTTTAGTATGTTATGTATGAGTAGTTACAATATTTTATCCGCAACAAATAAATGAGGACAAACCATATGAGCTGAAGACACATTTACCGCCATGTACAGAGCACAGGGGTTGTTTCAAATGGGCTTAGAAATCTTTGAAAGTGCTATTATTGTGAATTTTGTAGAAGGTATAAAAAAAAAAAATTACAAAAAAATTGATTAAGGCTAGGTGATTATGTATTTTTTACTAATTTGCAATTACAATAATGTAATCTGGTTACTCATGTAAAATTTGTTACAAGGTGGTTTCTACTATTCTTTTATAGTCATATGGCCAAAATGACTCTAAAAATAAAGTATTGCTTAAATTCACATCCACTTCTCCCTGTTGAGCTCTCACTTTTCCCTGTTCTGTCCAAAATGAGAAGTCACTTCTCCCTAAAATTCAAGTATAGCTTGAATACTGTATATAAAATCAAGGAGGCCAGTTAATGAAAAGGATAAAGTGATGTTTCATTGTGCAATCATCACTACCTGTTCCCCATCATCAACAGAAGGTTCCAGCTACCAGGCCTTGATTAATCAGAATCAGTAATTATAATCCTCTGTAACTGATTAATCTCAAGTAATAATAATGAGACACCATTATGAATACAAATATTTAAAATTAATCAATTACAATAAAAAATACAATATAATCAAGATTACTTTCTAATTACAACATGATTACCTTTTTCACGACAATGTGCTTATAACCTGAACTGATTTTAAATTCTTTTAAAACTACATAGTAAATAGATACATACACAATTCTGACAGTATCTACATTTTATACCAAATTTTATTCTGCTTTTCTACCACTGGCCTAATTTGTCTGATTTCAGCAAATAGCATGGTTTTAAATGACACGGCTCATGATAATCAGAAAAGTTCCCATCCATATACATATATTTATATATGGAAAAAGAAAAAGCTGAACAATACAATATCACATGTGCTATGGATGGAAGATATGGTATGTTAAAGTTCAGATAAAACTTTATTTGTCCCAGTTTAGTTTAGACTTTACTAGAATTAGGTCACTGCCATTTCCCCATGCTTCAAGCTGTGCTACTTGGGTCATAGAGTTACTCAGTGGCCATTGTTGTAATACTGAAAATGTGTTATTGTCTGTTTAAAACCAGCTATGTAGATTTCGTTATAAGGTGGGATGCTCATAGTTCCTAGCTATTAGTCAAGAGCTTGTTTTCTGCTCCAGAGGTATGACCCAGGTCCTTTGCTTGATGTACAGGTGCATTTCTCACCCCATGCACATTAAATGTATACAGTTATAGGGTAGGGATCTTAACAGTTTTTAAGTTATGTCCCTGGGCCAAATCTCCTACTCCAAGTGTATGCTCATGGTTCTGTATTGGATATATGTCATACTTAATTTTCCTCCTCTCTTCCAAACCTATATATAATTATATGGTGGGGACAATGACAGTTTCCAAGTTATGACCAGTTTCCAAGTTATGCAGGACCTGAGCGTATACTCCAAAATCCTTAACATTATATTACTGGTCTACTTGTAGGTCTTGAACTTAACTATCCCCACCTCTGAGGCCCCACCCTAGGGGTTACATCAAAATTTTAAAACCACTAGGTACATCTACATACCATGCCCAATCACATCTAGAGTTTCAAGTCAGTACTCCACCCATGTAGGATGAGATACACTATGCTACAAACAGAGATTGATAGAAGAGTGATTAATGGATGAACAGACATACACACAGCCAAGGCATAATTAAAAACATGCAAATAATGGTATTAATTAGATATCAGAAGACCATGTACTCAGTGCATATCAGTAGCTCTTGCTGTCATCTCTCATGTGACCAACAAAGTCCCAAAGATGAATGAATGTAAAGTTAAATAGGCAATGAAATAAAATGACTCTTTAATTTGGAGTAGCTACATCTGTTTGCCTCAAAAAAAGTCTTTGCTATTACTCAGCCACTCTTAAAAGCATAATACACATATATTTATTGGGTGATTTCACAATAAAACAAGGAACTTGATGGAATGTCTCACCTAGGGAATGTCTTACCTGCTCTGCTGTGGCATAATCCAAAAATCATACACAGTTGTTACAGTAAAAAAAAGTAGGTCAATGTGACATACTTTTTTTTTACTTGTAGTGAGTAGCGCCCCTCTAAATAAACACAACCTTCATGTTTCGTTACTGTACATACAACAGTGTAATTGACATAACTGACACTGAGCAAAAAACATTGAACAACACATAATTGACATTGAGCAAACATTTTGACACGTAGGACAATGCCATTGAAAAAGTGATTATGCTTATGCTTTGCTAGCAACACATGATATATTCTAAGGCAATGAAAAGCAGTAATTACATTCAAAAAGTAATTTATTTTAATCAATTATTCCACCCAAAAATCAGTAACTGTAATCAACATTTTCAAAAGTAAACGCAATTTATATTATTACACCTGAAAGTAAACAGAATTCTTTACTGCCCTACTTTGTACAAATTTACTTGTAAAAGTTCTTTAATGAAACATTTCTTGCCATATAATTATTATTCAAATTACATGTCAAATCTAAATAATGTCTTAATTTAAAAAAAAATTGTAAACACCATTTGAAGAATGAGGACATAAATGTTGAATTTGTCCAATTTTACCACTTTGATCAATATATACCAAGTTAAGTTTCCATAATATAAAAGTAGTTTGCAAAGTCAAGAAATAAAAATGGATAGATATTTTTCAACATAAAATGCTTTGAGCTATATTTGATAATTAGTTACCCAAAAACAGCGCCAACTATAGAACCAACAACAAATCCCTTCAGTCCAAGATTCATCTTCATTAAACCTCCAGTTACACCTACAAGGGAGATAAACATGTAATTTAAAAAGGTGATCAACACATATATCATAAATACAGAGGTTTTCTAAACCATAAATTTGCCTGCTTGAAAATTGTGTACTATGGACTTTGATGAAATCTATAGAGAAATATACTGACAAATGGGTAAACATCAAGTAAATTGTTATTATATTTAACAGGAAAAAACAAACAGAAATACAAGAAACCCTGGACCTGCTTAAAAAAAAATACATACAAAGTATTGCTTTAAAAAGTATAACCTTAAATCAAAAGTTGAAAGACAGAAAGAATTATTTTAGCTTCATAAAAATTCTTCCAATGTATGAACTAAAACCATCAAGGGATTTAGAAAATATAAGCAAATGAAAAAACCTGAACCAAAAACCTTAACACAAAATTGCTATGACTGTGACATATACCCTTATGTCAAATGGGCAAGCATGCTTGAAACCATTTTAGCTGCCTTAGCTTCAAATTGATTAATTCAAGGTATGAAAAATTACATCAAACAGTTTAGGAAATAGACAAATAGGAAGTAAGCAAATGAAATTTGTTTTAGTCAAGACCTTAATGCATTTTCTGTTATTAAGGTCCTTAGGTGAAGTGGGACAGTGTGAAGACACTATGATTTTTTAACAATTCACATTGATTCATCCCAAATACAAAGAAAATCCCTCAACGGGTTTAGGAAATACTACTACTACTACTACTACTACTACTAATGACTTAGTAGATAATGATATATGATGAGACATGACAGATTTTTGTGTACGCGAACAAACATGCTTCTATGCAAATTTAAGAATTGTTCATTGAATATCAAAATTAGATTATTCAAATCTTATTGTTTCACTATGTATTGTGCTCCTCTGTGGACAAACTTTAGTGAATGTATGAAAAGAAAACTAGTCATGGTTATAATAATAGTCTTCGTTTTATATTAGGTCTTCCTAGGTGGAACAGTGCCTCCAACGTGTCTGTAAATTATAATATATTCAATTTTGATGAAGTAATGAGAAAGTATGTTTTCTCAATGATGACAAGAATATCTAGTAGTAAGAACTGTATACTGAAATCTCTATGGAACTATGACATTCATTTAAATTCTCATATTATTAGTAGATTACTCTTTAAATATACCACTTAATTTCATTCTTAACAATGCAGGGCACAGTTAATTGTGTAGATGTATCTGTATACATGATATATATGTTTTATGTTTACAATGTTTTTACTTTATATCTGTATTTTAATTCAGATGTATGGACTATGTAGCCTGAAATAAAGAATTCTTATCTTCTAATCTTAGTACAGCACCTAATCTTTACAAGCTCTAAGTGCTTTACAATATTTGTTATAAGTGCAGATACAGAGACTGAAATTAAACACAAAACAAAGCTGAAAATAATTAAGGTAAGGAAACACTGTGTTGTTGTTGTAGGGTTTAATGCCATTTTTCATCACAAGATAAGCTATACATGGCAGCCAGTATAACTGGTGGTGGAAGAACCAGGGAAAACCTCAGAAAGAACCACCGACCCACGAGCTATTGGCAAGCTTTCTCACATACCCACATTGGCCGAACCCATGCAGACAGAGGTGAGATGGCAATGATCCACACTGGTGAGCGCTTTAGACCACTTGAGGCCCCGAAACACTGTTAAGTCTTAAGTCTCTTCTTGCAGTTGAAATAGACTGCCACAATGGCCAAATCTTCTTGCAGTTGAAATAGACTGCCACAATGGCCAAATCTTCTTGCAGTTGAAATAGACTGACACAATGGCCAAATCTTCTTGCAGTTGAAATAGACTGCCACAATGGCCAAATCTTCTTGCAGTTGAAATAGACTGCCACAATGACCAAATCTTCTTGCAGTTGAAATAGACTGCCACAATGGCCAAATCTTCTTGCAGTTGTAATAGACTGACACAATGTCCAAGTCCAAATCATTTCAGGCAGCGAACCATGGTATGCAAAAACACTGTCCATAGGCCTTTTATGGGAATAATAAGGATATGAGTGTCAGAAGATCATAAGAGTCTAGAAGGATTTACATGGAGATCAGATAGGCATTTTGGACTCGAGTCAGTCATCCAAATGTACCACAGAGAACAGATTTTGTGCTTGATTCTGAAGCAAATGGGTAGCCAGTGGAGGGTACAGAGCAAGGGGGGGGGGGGGGGGCGAGGAGTGCATAGTACTTGGTACTCTAAGGATAATCTGAGCAGCTGAAGTTTCTGAAGTAGATATTAAGAAGAATCAGACTAAAGAGAATTAAAGCGGACCAGTCTAGAAAGTACTAAGGAACACACAAGTGTTTAGTGGTATCAGCTAAAAGAAAACTGAATGGAGATGATGTGTATTAGCTCCAGATATGCAGTTTTGCATATGTTCATGTTGGTGTAATGGGAGAGTATTGTCAAAAGTGATAACAAGATTTTGTACTTATTGTGTAACAAGCTAATAAAAACTTATACCAAATCTTAAAATATAAATTGTATAACTGGGAGCTTGATCCAAGGTCAAGGCAGCATATGTGTGTCACTAAATGAACTGTCTTAGCTTCATAAGCATCAAAAGTATGAAAAACATTCATTCAGGGGTTAGCATAATATATGCTAATAAGAAAAAAACAAAACATTAATGTAAATTTTGCATGCCTTGGACCTTGACAATACAGCAATCTACATAAAAAAATTCTTTAACACAAGCTGGCTTTACACGAATCTAACAATGAATTAAACTGCAAGAGTAACGTGAGTTGTAGATATGCATCTCTTTAAATGATGATCCTAACATGAACAAAGTTTCATGGTGATTCACTGAAAACTTCGACCTAGTTGTGTTCATAAGATTTTGTCATAGTCGTTATAAGGACTGATGTGGATAAAAGGCATTAACTCTAACACAAATCCAAAGAACAGAAAGATTTGGTGATATGCACATCTGATGATCATCATCACCATATGCCCATGTTTTATGGAGTTCCAGTGAAATCTGTGAGACCAGCTGTAGTCAGAAGATTCATACACTGCATGCAGCTTCAAAGTTGAAAAGGTCAGTAACTCCTATCAAACAACTCTTACAGGTTAATTTCTCTTTTACAAGCTAGGTGTCTACTGTTAGCCCAGTTTAAAACAGAATTTTACTTGAGGGATGCTCATGTTACATGGAAAGGTGGGATTAATTGTAATCTGATAAGAAAAAAACATAATCTACTGAAAACAAAATCTTATTTCTCCATCAAATACATTGCCTGATCACATTATATCAGGAGAATAGATAAGCGAAGGTGGAAATGGTGAACACCCTACTTCTACCTGTTTCTCTCAGTGGGCATGTGACTGCTTTACTAATAGGATGAACATCTCCTAGATTAGTACAACAAGTGACAATTTGTTTCTAAGGATCTGTGGGAGATACCTGTGGAACTCAACACTAGACTGTCTCACTGTCAAAAGTTCCCAAGTGCAAGTTCAGGTCTAGGTCAAAGGCTGTACTTTCACAGTCTGTAGCTACCACTCCTTGCAAAGGCCATGTCATGCAATGGCAACTTGAAGTGTAACAGTTAAGTACAGCACCCAAAAATTTCTCTACTAAAATTAAATGTTACTGATTTAAATCACATATGATAATAATGAATAGTACAGTAATTTTGAAAAACATGCACAGAAATTCAAAAAAAATGTTCTATGCACCTTGTAAAACAACATTTTGTCTTTCTGTACCATTCAAAAAGACATGTTGGTGATTAAACTTAAGATATAGAATTTATCGGGATTGTCCAGAGCAGTGGTTTCCAACCTTTTCGAGTACGATGATCTCTTCTTAACTTCCTAAACAATTGTGCCAACCCTCACATGCTACCTGTTGTACCTCTAGGCTCCCCTGGAATAACCCTGTGGCTCCCAACGGGTCAGCAACCAACATTTGAGAACAACTAATTGAGAGGTCATCTTTACCGGATGGCAGCAAAAGTTGAAACTGGTTTAAACCAGGTATAATGATAGCCATCCATTGGGTAGAAAGGGGAGCTAACCTTGCCATATATATATGCATATGCAACCTTAAACAGTCAGTTAACCAACCCATTCATAAACATGGTCACATTTTAGACTGGATTCTTCATAGATCTGATGATAACATTCTACGGTCCTCCCTGGTATCCCATGACCTTGCATCAGATCACCTCTGCATTATAAGCCATCTTGACATATCAGTCCCTAACCCTCCACCTTTATCTGCTACTAAGAGAAACCTCCGTATGATAAATAGAACCAAACTAATGCACGACATCCAAGCTAACCTCACAACTTGCTTACTGCCTACCACAGCACAACTTGATAACTGCCTGCGTTCATTGCTTGACAAACATGCCCCAGCTACCAAGTGCAGAGTATCAATTCAAAAGTGTTCTCCATGGTATAGCAGTGATAGGGACCAGCTTCGCACTGCTAAAAGAGACTGCCATAAAGCTGAGAGGCTCTGGCTTTCCACCAGACTCACTATTCATAAGCAAATCTATGAAGCCGCTAAGAAGAATGTCACAAATATAGTCCATGCAGTGAAATAAGCCCACAACACTACTAAGATCATGGAAAGTTCCAGCTGCAAAGAGCTCTTTGAGATTACTAACAAGCTAATGTCAAGGAACAAACCTACACCACTTCCAACTACCTTCTCTCTAGTCGACCTTCCAGATATGTTTGCAAATTTCTTCCGTGACAAAGTATAACCCATTAGAGATAAGCTTGACACCACAATTTCAACTGACTCGTTGTCACCATACAGCTGGGATATAGAATTTGAGCGGCAACCGTTAGCAGCATTTGAACGTGTCTCTATGGATTTCGTACGTTCAGTCCTGATAAAGAGTGCACTAAAGTCATGTGAAATTCCAACATCACTGCTGCTTGAGTACTTAGATCCAGTATTGCCATCACTAACTGATGTTATTAATACCTCTCTCTAATCCGAGGAATTCCCATCATTTTTCAAAACTGCCATTGTAAAGCCTCTGCTGAAGTAACTAACATTAGACCATAACGATTTAAATAACTACCACCCAGTTTCTAATCTCCCATTCATATAAAAAATCTTAGAAAAGGTTGTTCTATCCCAGCTTGTATCTCATCTGAATTCAAAGTCTCTTTAGCAATGTACAATCTGCATATCGCTCTTGCCACAGTACTGAAACTACTCTTCTACAAGTAGTTAATGACATTCTTTCTGCATTGGATAGCAGAAAGATTACAGTCCTCACCCTCCTTGATTTGTCTGCAGCATTTGACACAATAGACCATGATATATTACTTCACCGTCTCCAGCATGTATTTGGTATTCATGATACTGCTTTACTGTGGTCCTACTTGGTCAACAGGACATAAACTGTATCTGCAAATGGAATACACTCCAGCCCAGTTGATCTATGTTGTGGTGTTCCACAGGGTCTGTTCTTGGACCTGTTCTCTTCATTCTGTACACTCAGTCACTCTCAAGTGTCATAGATCATCATCCAGTGTCTCGCCAATTGTACGCTGATGACACCCAAATATACAAATCTAGCCACACAACTGAAGTTGATGCTACCATCCAAGGTGTAGAGAGGTGCATTTCTGATGTGAAATCATGGATGACATGTAACAAGCTGCAGATGAATGATGATAAAACTGAGGCCCTTCCTATCACAACATAAAGACTTTTTCATTCACATCCTTTACCTCAAACAATAAATATCAGCAACACCAACATTAAATTCACACAATCAGTATGAAACCTAGGTGTTACTCTGGACAGTACTCTCACTGCACCAACATGTCATGAACATAAGCAAGGCTGCATATCTTGAGCTGAGACACATCAGCTCAATTCGCAAATATCTTTCAGTTGATGCTACTAAAACACTTGTGTATTCATTAGTACTTTAAAGACTGGACTATTTTAACTCAATTATGTCTGGTTCATCTCAATATCTGCTCCAGAAACTTCAAAAAGTTCAAAACACAGCTGCTCAGATCATACCTACAGTACCACGATCAGAACACACCTCCCTGCTGCTCTGTACCCTACACTGGCTATCCATTCAATCCAGAATCAAACACGAAATTTGTTCTCTGTGCTACGTTTCACTGTCTGACTCTAGTCCAACATACCTCTCCGACCTCACCCATGTACACACCAGCAAGATACTTGCGCTCCTCTTTTGACAATCATATACTCATTATTTCCACTATGAAAACAGTCATATGGACAGCGTTCTCTTGCATAACAGGGCCCAGCAATGTGGAATGACTTGCCCAGTGAACTTAGACACAAAGACACAGTGATCACATTCAAGAGGGCTCTCAAAATTCACTTATTCTGACTGCAAGAACAAACTTAAAGACCTAATAATGTTTCCTACCTTAAATATTCTCAGCATGTTTTTTTAAAAAATGTTTTCTAATTTCATGGTGTTTGTTTTTGTAATCATATCATTATATGTTTTTTATCTTATAGGTGTTCTCTAATGTTGTAAAGCGCTTAGAGCTTCTAAAGATTAGGCACTACACAAAGTTCTCATTATTATTGTATATGTATATATATATATATGGACAGAAAGACATTGTTTTGGTCTTTTCAAGAAGGCTGGATTCAGAGAAACCAAAGAAAGTTATCTTAATGTGATGTGATCAGGTACTGTATTTGATGGAAAAACAGGGCTAGCTTAATTGTAATGCATTCTCTCAGCAGCATTGTTAATAACATCTGTTCACAAAAATCTAAGCTGTAAATTCGAGCCAATGAATGAATGATTAACAATATTTGCCTCTCAAAAGTGGAACTAGATGATGGCAACTATATATGAATAGCACAGCAAAATGTACAGGCTTTATACAAATGTTTGTTCAACAAAAAATTGCATTTTTCACTATTTTGTCAAACTGGGTAGATTTCCCCAAGGTTACATGATATCTGTTAAGTCTGTTATCTTCCTTCTGTAACGTGGCAATTAATGTATAATAATTTTGTTCTGATTATTCCATCAATTTCATCCACTTTCTCAAATATTTCCTCCACTTTTCAAATATTTTCCTGAAGTCTTTACACATAGACCTCTCTTCACCTCAGGTACATTCACCCTATTTGTCAACAAAACATCTTCCTTTGATAACTGAAACAATTTTCAATAAAGGTTTTCATTACTGCTGAAGGAGACTGCATGGTCTCTCAAGGGTGGTGAAAACTTACGTCTGCAAAGAAGGAGTTGTGACTTCCAAAGGAACAAAAATAAATGCTACAGATTTTATGTAAGCACATTCAATGCCATATAGTCATCTTCTCAATATGCTGTACCAACTAAAGTCTCTGTAATAATCCTGGATTACCTCCCTTTCTCATAGTCACAGTGCAGTGTGCTTTGTAATTCATTTAACTTAGGATATACACTTTGATTCAAAAATGTTTTTGGGGAAAACTTTTATTCTTTTGTGGAAAATTCTGTATCAGTTTATTATGACTGGGCTCCAAAACTGAAACAAATTGATTGCCATCTTTAAAATCAGAATTAAAATTAAAATTTAAAAAATTTAAAATGCTGATGACTGTGAGTAATTATAACTAAGAAAAGAATGATTTTTATGTCATAGGCACCTAATTCTTAAATACAATATTTAAACAAATAAAGGTTGCAGACTGGCTCAAAATTATTACTGGAATTCTTTTTAATATAAACTGTATGCAACAGTAACCTCATGTGTAGAATGATTTTCATTGTATCACTATCACTGCAGGTACTGTTGCATGCAAATGGAAGAGATCTGACCTGGCCAAATTCTTATCATGGAATTTTTAAAAAGAGTCATGCAGCATGTCATTTTCATCATTTTAAATGTTTCCTCTTGGCTGAAATAAGCATGTTTTGACTGCCTTATGATTAAAGTATAATAAATTAGCCAAAAATTAACATTCCAGTCTAATTAGTTTGTTTATGTCTATATATGCCAGTTTGTGTCAATATATGCCAGTTTGTGCCTATATGCACCAGTTTGTGCCTATATATGTCCACCTCATCAGCAGAAGGGGTATAATAAAATCCAACAAGGAAACATATACAGAACCAGTGATATCTCAATTGTCACAGATATCTAAGTTGAATACTGAATGGCTATTGATGTTTTGTCAACAACAAAAATATATACGTATTCGGTCACATCTCATTCTTGGATGAAAATGATGAACATCAGTTATCTAAGAGCCCTAATTTTTCATCTGGTTCCAAGTCTTTTGGCATTCAAAGGTTTCACATGCCTTATTCTCCAGAAAAGTGTAGAAAACTGATCTGACTAGAAATTTCCAATTCATAGTGTTTTTGTTTACACTGAAACTGAAAACCAATGTTTTCAACTGGATTTTCATACATCTTACCTCCAGCTATGATATATTCCAGTAGACTGGACTTGTTTCTGTATGTGGCAATAGACTGAGATACCATTCTGAAATAAAGATAAAATCTAGTCTCACGAACATGTTCCAGTAAAAAGAAATCTATTGTTTATGACCTAATACACCTTAATCAACTGAAAACTAAAACAAAAGGTTTGAACCTATATCACTACAAGCAGTTTTAAATTTCACTTTGCTTATTTTAATGACTGATAATAAATGTCAACTAGTAACTCTCAATTTAGTGATTACACTACTTTAGCCACGACCTACACAGTCTTATCTTGTATGAAAACAACCACAGCAAAGAAATTTATTTATATTGATAAATGAAAGGATAAAAGAAGTTTACAACCATTCCTGTTTCAATAACTTTCAATATTCTTTTGGCATTCTTTTGTGCCTCAAACATCAATAAGCAGCCAAATAGTTATAATTCTTTACAGACAGGTTGCATGGCAAGCACATTTATTATCTATTATGTTGTTGGTGTTGTTGTTGTAGGGTTTAATGCCCTTTTTCAGCACACGATAGGCTATACATGGTGGACAGTATTAAATGATGGAGGAAGAACCCGGGAAAACCCTTGGAAAGAACCACTGACCCACGAGAAGCTACTGGCAGGCTTTCTCACATACCCACATTGGCCAAATGTGAGACTTGAACCCACGCAGACAGAGGTGAGATGGCAGTGATCCGAAATGGAAAGCGCTTTAGACCACTTGAGGCCCCTTACCTATTGTGTATTCACATAAATGTTTTAAAAAATTCAGACTTGTCCCCGATGGATCATGCCCACTTTGCCAGTTAGTTTTACAACCTTCATTTCATTTCTTCTGTGGTCTTTGATGAAATTATTTGCAAAAAACTTTTGAGGATTCATCACTGGGAAACACAGTCATTTACAAATATTCTGACTTGTTGTCAACTGACAATAAGACAAGCACTTTGACAGCAGTTATCTTGTCTTCTGTGACAATCTGATGCCAAGACAAACATAATACATGAATGTGAACTAAACAAAAGGAAAATGTCAATCACTTACAAAAATGAACCGACAAATACTCCCACTCTAAATGACCACTTAAATCCTCCCCGGAACATGTATAACCATATTGTGTCCATCATAAGTCTCTGAAATATACAAACCAAGAAGAGGAAATTACAAACAACTTATGCATTAAGTGAAGTCGAATTTCCTGAGGTAGATACATACAGTAAGAAACCATCTTTAAAAGCAGTCAAATTACAGGATGCCTTTCAATTCAAACTCAGTGACCTTCACTAGATTGCCATTTATTATTTGTTTTTCCCAATTGTTTACTCCTCTCACTGTATTTGACTTTATTGTAAATAATAATAAAAACTCATTATACTATACAAAGGTTGTTTTCCCAACAGCTTCCATCTAAGGCTGTCTCAGAAGTGATTTGTTTTCAAACTAATTATTTTTACTTATACTGATTTATCTTGATAACCATATCCTGTTGGTATCAGGTTAATATATCGTGTCTCACTGATGTGAAGTTTCTATAAATACTCCATACCATGTCAGCATGAGGTTTATATACCTTACATCTCAGTCATGCCAGGTTTCTGGGTATATAAACATCACAATGAAGACACACTGCATTTGTTGAACCAGTGCATTTTTCTGAATTTTTCACTTTGATGAGTTACAACGACCAACAAAACTGGTCAGGGAATGGGAGCAACTGGACCATCTAAACATATGGGAAGGAACACCTCCATTTTTCTACAGGCTGCATTTTCTATTTGTTCATAGCTGACTGGCATATTTGCTGTGCAGTTGATATAAAACTATCTCTGCTTTTTAAAATCCTTCTGTATAGCAACTTATTAGATAGCTTAAACAATACCAGGTAATGTATTCTTCAAAACAAGCGACCATACTGCAGCAATTACAAAATCTAAACAAAAAGCCCCAAGAGGGCACAATATCATTCAACTGGCTTACATACATATATATAACAGCTGACCATTCCACTAAGCCTTCTTTGTAGTATGTACTGCAGTGTTAAAAAATCTGATAATCCAATGCCTGGGGCCACTCGGATTTCAGATTTGGCCCTGCGGTATTCTAAGTGAAGTGACTGTCAGGCTTGTCAAAACAATCTAATTTGCCTGAGAAAACTTTGATCTCACTTACAAAACGTAGAATTTTATTTTAAAATTGTTGAAGGACTAGTAAGTTATCAACATTTATCCCCATGTATGTTCTTACCCGTATGAAGATCATATTTCTATTGAAAGCTGTAAACTCTGTGAACAAAGTAAAGTGGGCAACAGATTGTCTGGGTTACCTATAACTGATGCTATCTTGTCTTTAAGATACATGTGATTCTATCTATGATAGGATAAAAATACAATCTGTATGGACATCTACTGCACATAATGTTTTATACCTGAAAACTACAGCTTTTGAAATATAAACAATTTTATTTAAATTGAAAAAAAGAAGAAAACAAATGATATTCTATCTACGCATTACAGAAACCAGTCAGAACCAGTCTGACTTTGTTCCAGCAGTCATTGTGACTGGTACAAATGGTACATGGCATAGTAATTTGTTTAAAGCTAACATGTGTACACTGATTACCTTACTGTTGTTACCTGAAGAGTTTAGGACAAATGTATGATGTTTTTGAGGCATTATAGTTAATACAAGGATCAAAGCTGGTTCATGATGGCTTCCAAGTCTTTGATTAAAAATGGGCTGTCCTTTGGCAGAGGGGGGATAAAAGAGAAAGACCAAACAAAAATATGATTTTGTTAGAAACACATAACTACTGAAACACTGGTTAAACAACGTAGCTGCACCTTTCAACAACATCAAAAGTGTCAAGAGGAACTATGTAACACAAGACACGTGTCAGATGCTAATTAATGCTCTACTGATCCAATGAGTAATGATGACATTGATAGAGCAACTGAGCACCGGTTGACATCAGAAGACAAGTCAATTTAAAATGATTTTGTGTATTTTTTTTCAGTGTAAAACTTAGGGCCTTTTTGGGAACATGGGATTAGAGTCCAGTCTTGTAGAATTTGAGTCACCGCTTGTGATTTTTTAAAGTCACCAGCCCTGGTCTGAAATTTCTTTTCTTTGAGTACTGTATAGTACATACGTAAACCAATGCTCAAACTTTACCCCATATTGCTTTTACCTACTTTACTACAGTCTGATTTTAAAACATTCCAAAGGCACAAAATGTGCTGGCTCTTAATCATCCACAAACTTAAGAAGTTGGTTGGTCATTAGGGGTTTAATGCCATTTTTCAACACATGATAGGTTTGCTATAAATGGTTGCCAGTATATTTGTGGAGGAAAAATTCTAGGAAAACTCCTGGAAGCAACATTGACCCATGGGAAACTACTGGCTACCTTCCTCACATATCCACACCAAAAAAGTCAGAGACAAGAACCCATGCAGGCTGAGGTGAGATGTCAGTGATCTATAAAGGCAAGCACCTTAGACCACACTACCACTCGGGGACCCTAAGAAGTTTATAGACAAAGCTTTAATATGTGGTATGCTGTATCACATGGTTTTCACATGAACTGAAGCTATAATTCAAACAGTTTTATTATGCCATGGTTTTTTTAAACTTGTTTTCTTAAATTTCGAAGCATTTCTTGAGAAAAGAATATTTTTGTAATCAAAAAAAAATATTGTTAGCACAAGATATAATTTTTAATTCTGAGTAATGGCACAGAATATAAGAAATGCCATAAAATAATGCACAATACATGTGATACATAAATGACACATATTTCAGGCACTTTAAGATGGAATTATTAGCAACTGCAAATTTTAACAACTATACCATATTTGTTTCTAAACAATTACCAGTGGCAATGACTTTACAAATAATTCTCTGCAAATAAAGTTTTAAAACTTTCACATGGTTTTTACAAAAAAATATGTTCTTGTTGGAGCAAAATCAATATTATTAATAAACATAATTACATGTACTTGCACACAAATATCTATAACTGCATAAAAAAATTCCAATTTTTAATTATATCTTTGCACATAGCTTATGCTAGCCTACAATTGCACATTTTCTCTAACATCATTTCTATTTTATACTTCTTCCATGATAAATTACAAATTATTTATTTTGATCACTAGCATATCAGGAATGGCAGTGTATCAGAGTTCACATGCTAAACATACAACCAAAAAGGTGGAGGTTGAAACCCAGTGTCAACTACTGTGGTGTAAGCCTGGGCAAAACATTTTAATCCAATTGCCTTGACACCAAATGTTGCTATGTCCTCAAATACCAAGCCAAACCAAAGCATACCAAAGCCTATGGTGTACTATTGTTCATTTTTATAAAATGCACTAATGAAATGCATGCATCTTGTATTCTAAACTCGATTTTTGCTTTGTAATATGTGTCACAAATTGACCTAAAATTATTTACTAATTTCATTTATGCATTAAATAAGATTAGTTTTTCAACATAATAAAGAAACGCAAGAAGCTGACTGTAGAATACAAACTCATGTAAGCACAATGACCATGAAAGTGGTGTAATAGTTCTCACCAGGCAGGAAGCTTGTGTGCTTCATGATATGTAGCGGATACTACGGACAGGAGCTAAAACATGGACATTTAGCGCAGTCACATTAAAGCATGAAAAATTGTTGGGAAAAGTGTTTTTGCAAACAGTTTAGAATTTTACATTTGGGAAGTAGTTTTTTGGGGGCCATCCATTCATCCATTCTGTGACAATATGGGTTACAAATTTTTTTAAGGCAAAGAAACTGGTTAACTCCAAAATCTTGATCCCCAGCAGTCAATATAATGGATTACTACCATTGCTTTCCTTTAGTGACAGAGAGGTATGTTAAAAGAAAATTAAATTGCTTGCATCGTATATGAATTTAGATACATTCTGACATTGGCAAATTTTATATTATTTATTTTATGCTAGACTTTTGAATTACTGGATTTTTCAATTAAAATTAAAGTTATAATTCACTAGAGTGAATTATGAGATCTATTTTCAGTGCTGTATCAATAACAAGATAGCTTGAAATTCAAATTTATTCTTAGATGCTTATGTGACCATGTGTTAAATGACTGCCTAATGTTAAAGTTGACTCCAGTTCAAATCCAACAAGGCACTAATAATTTTTTCTTAATGCACCATTTTCTTGAATTTGGAAAGAGAATTATATAACTGTTTACATTTTCTGTGCTTGCCAATAGCTTCTTGTGTGTCGGTGGTTCTTTCTGGGGTTTTCCCGGGTTCTTCCTCCACCATTAATACTGGCCACCATGTATAGCCTATCGTGTGTTGAAAAATGGCGTTAAACCCTACAACAACAACAACAACATTTTCTGTGTGAATAATCATAAAACATGGCTGAACATAAATGGTAAACCACAGATTAAATTGTGGGATTCAGTGCTGCTACTTTAATCTGTTATACAACTACACACAGTTCATCTTGCAAACCAATACGTTTGAGCATAAAATAAAAAGAAAACTTCCTGACCTGTGTTGAAAAATAGTATCTTGTGCTCAGAACTACTTTTTACTGTAAACAAAGAATGTAATCATGTAGCAGATAGTGGAGCATTTATTACATTTCTGTGGATGAACTAGGTAAGCTGTTTAAGCCATTTGAAAGTACACATGATAAAGGTGATAATGTGGTTGAGCTGAGTCGTAAAAGTATATTTCAATCAAATGACTGAATATGATATTCACAATGTTCAGCGATGGCTTTATGACAAGAAACGTGAGACACACAGTACTAAAAATATCATTCTGATCTTTTTAAACTCTTATTTAGGAGAGATGTTCACAACAATATGAAAATCAAATGATTCACACTATGAGCCATGCTCTCTTGAATTTATAAAAGACATAACAGAAAGGCATATTAAAGCCAAGGACTATCCCATTATACATGTCAGTCCAAGCACTAAATTAACAAAATGGGCAAATGAAGGCAGGTTTTGGCAGAAAAGCCTTGGAGCCAATTAGCCATTTCTATGATAAAGCCTTATTTCTGCTGGTGAGATGGGCTCTCACATTCCCAGTTGCTTTCCAATTTCCCCATTTTACTATTTTCAGAAAATGTTTTCATTTAAATTGCTAAAATTATGCCGGTCATGTAGCTTGGGTCCCTCCAACAATGTGCATGCTAGTGACAAGGTATAAAAACAGAATATAATAATGACATAACCCTATCATTAAATTATTATATTTTTGTGTAATGAATCTGAACACTGCCTTGCTGACACATTGCTCAGTAAAAGACTTGGTAGCTCATAACAAATTATTATAATTCATATGATCATTGTTATATAGCGCGAGTAATGTATTAAAACACTTTAATTTAAGAGGGAATAATGATACTTCTACTTGCTATGAATACTTACATTTGCATGCATTTTACTTCTAAACTGGCTAGCTTTGTTCCTGTCTATAAAGTCTTGTCTACCATGCATGCCACTTATTGTTGCCATAACAAGGAAAGTAAACGCTGCTGCTTTGTAGGTATTTGAGTAGATAAACATTAGACTGTCGCTGTAATCATTTTTGTGACTGAAAGAGAAGAAGTGTAAACTATAGTAGCATTTCTATCAATCAATTTGTTCATCATGCATCAGAAACAGTAAATGCAGGATTATCAATGGTGTATTATAGGCTGATCAACATCTTAGACTTTAACTGGCATAGTTCTTAGACAAGGCGCTAATTGAATATTTCACTAAAATGTCAAACCAATAGGTCAATTAATCTATAAAAAGGACATAAAATGCATCTCAGTTTTCCAAATACTCCAGCCCTTCCCTGAAAATGGAATTTTCCTGGAATTGGAAAATGACAGTGATCATGCTCATTGTTTACATTCGAAACTTCCGTTTATTCTGATGACATTTTGGGACTCCTTGTACATAACTAGGTTTAAAAAAAAATCATTAAAGAATGAAATAACCAAGTTTTGTTCACTTTGTTCCACCTGTTAGGCTTATTATTTTTAAAATCAGAAGGGGTACAAGCTGTTGGGGGTGGGAGTTGACTAAAAAACAAAAGAAAATATCAGATGCAGCCAGAACTTCTGCATGCTTTAGAATCTTCCAGCCAAGTAGTCTAAAAACAAAATTACAGAGTACCAGGTGTGAGGACTGCTGATTTGTCCACCCCTGAAGCATGTTTTTGAAATGCATCAATGTCCATTAGATGTAGATTCAATACACCAAGACATGAGCAACAAGCACGCATGCTCATTTTAAGCTCTCTCCTCATGTTTCTGCTACAGAAATGTAAAATGTTTGTTGCCTTACTTTTTACTGAACATTTCCTTCAAACGATCCATTGGTGTTTCCTTGGCTAAGTATTTCTGTATGGCCACCTCAATCTCTCTATCTGTGTCACTCAAAGGTACATCCACAGCTGTCTCCACAGCTAACTCACTCGCATAAACCCTGGGTAGTGAAAAGAATGCCCTGACACTTTTATAAACAGACCAAGTGTTAGGAATAGTTTGTCTCAAAGTAATTCTCCCATCTGGGTCTGTTGCATTCCTTAGAAGACAACATAGATTTGAACGCAAAATAACAGATCTTCCCTGTTCACACTGCTTGTACACAGACAAAAATTTAGTTGTATTTGTTGCATTTTGGACTGGGTTATCCATTTTTTTATTATTGTTACAGTTTCTTTCCTCTTGTGTTCTGAGGTATATCATGATGAAAATTTCCTGCTCATATGTGACCTGTAAATTAAAAAATAAAATTACAATTAAAATATTTTACAAAATCAGAAAGTCTGAAAAATTGGTATGACTGACAGGAACACAAACTGCCTCTTTCTTTGTATATCTATAATAATTCAAGTCTTCAGCATGCCATTTCTTTTCCAAATTATCAAATCCCAATAACAGTGTTAGTTCATTGGGAATGCTTGATACACATCACCCAACCTGTTTTAGAATGACATAAATAATGACTGGTGCAATAGTTTTCATCATTTTCTAACTTTAATTTTTTAGCAGGTGAAAATACAAGGTTTATTATCATGCCATGTTATGCTGGATTGTGTGTGCCTAGTCAGATAAATCAAACCCTGAAATCTGTGTTGATTCTGATGGATGATATCTGGGCACGATGTCACCTGTTCATTAAAATGTGCCATTTTGCTGCAATCAGATTTTTGTGAAAAACACCTGCATACACATTAGACACTTACCAGTATTTGGTAACAGCCATATCTTGCGCAAAATTCAAAACTACCATGGGACAGAGGGTTGTGCTATTCCAAGTGGATTTACAAGTTGTGAAACATAGGATCTGCATCAGAAATATAATATACATGTTGCCAAAAGAACCATTCTACCAATGGTAGCTCCACAGCTGCGAGAAATACAGGTAAGTGTATAAAATGTACACCAATGTGTGTGGACAAAATGTTCTGCAGATATTTGCAAGTTTTCATGAACAGACGAGATCAACCCCATACTGCCAGTCAGTATCATCAAGGTTGTAGGGCTCATTTATCAGCCTAGTGTATACCTAAAAACTTTCACCTGCTGCAAGAAAACAATAATTACCTTACTAAAATATGCCTTGTAATCTAACATAAGAATAGCATAGGTCAAAATTAATGGATCAATTACAACTCGTGCATGCAAAGGTTTAAATTAAATTTATGAATTATGGAAAACTAATAAATGTATTGCCTTCATTACCCCCCCCCCCCCAACAGCAACAGTAATACTACATTCTCTTTTCAGAGCCTCAAAATTGAGGGCCTCCTGTTAGTCATACATGTAAGACATAGCACGTTTTGATTTTGTTGAGGTCGGGTCTTACAGGTAGGACTAGACCTCCTGTCAGAGATCACTTTAAAATAATCGGCACATTGGCGGACCCACTGATTGGAAATGAAAATCATTCAACCTCTCCAATGCCTCACACGTTGATTACTGATACAGCGGGATAAAAACAGAAACTTAAATATCCTGATATTTTACTGGTCAATAGTAATTTGGTAATAGTAGTACCGACCGGTCCACATTCGACAAACATCATTTCTGAACCCGAATCATCCTTGTGCAGCTAAACCTATGTCCAGCAATCACAATGATAAATATGACCTGCATGGACAACGTTAAATTATATTTTGAAAGGAATACGAAAGATACCAGGAAAAGACAACTTCAAACTTATCAGCTTATTTCATTTAAGTTACCGTTTGTTACAGTACAGTGTTAATTCCATCCAGAAACTTTTCAATCGGAACTCCTCCGCTAATTTCGAATAGTAACATCATGCGTAATTTGGAATTAATCTGGACATATTTTTGCCTCGAAGACATAAGCCGAGATGGTTCTAAAGTAACAAATTGTTAATGGAAATCTCTTTTGCCTTTCAACTTCATGACAAACTTTGTTAGTTCCGTTGCTTTTTTATATAAAAAACTTACAAACAGTTTACTTCTCTTAGGCATTATGGGACATTGGACTAAATGGAAGACTTAATTACCTTCGAAATTAAAGACCTTAACATGCAAATTTATGCATCTCCCAAACTGAAAGATTTGACAACGAAAATACTCCAAATGCAAGGGAAATTTTGAGTTAGGCAAAACACGTTAACATACTTTTTATTTAGCGAAGAATTTAACTTTAAATTAAAATGAAGACATATATTAGACTGACCTTACGGTGATACATTATTAGGGTCAAGTATTTGGAACAGTTTTGTTACCCTCAACATACATCTTCTAAAGCAGGTTGGCATAGGGATAATATACAAAATTGGATTTTAAATCGCGGATAGCGAACTCGCTTATCGGCCTCTGTGTCTCATAATTCGCTGTGCACTGTCGCCGAAACACAGACAACCACACAACAATACTTAAATATCTACAAAATAAACAGTTACCTTTAAATCAATACAAAGAATGCCTAAACATATCTCTTGTATCACCACCAAAATGAAAGAGGGGAAAAAAATGTTTTAAAAATAGACTAGGGCTACATTCGTACTGACCCAGAAGTACAGACCGATTAAAATCAGATCTCCACTGTCCTACGTATAACAGTGGAGATCTGGTTTAAATCAGATTGGCAGAAGTAATAATTATTACCAGAGTGACACAAAACCAGCCATGTCTTGGTGTGTCCAGAACATAATGGATGCAAGCACATAAAGACGTCAGCACAATTAACGGTGGAAATAGGGTATGGTCACGTGTCGATGAGAGAACATCTGGAAGTAAGCGGTGACACTAGGGTCTGATTCCATAAATGTTTTAAAAATAAAACAGGCATATTAGATTTAATTTGTATGGTTTTCAGAACTAGGGTCTTTGCAAAATGAGACACAGTTAAGAAGGAGTGTTCTTTTAAGACCACGCTTTTTTAAAATTCGTATCTAGTGTCTATCAGATTTTGTGCAATACATGGACTTTCGACAGTTAGTCATTGCATGAATTATCTTCTGACGAGATTCTTTCAAATGCACTTTATACATGTCTGAAACATAATTAATTTTTGGTAATTGTCTAAGTATTTGCTAGAGAATCAGGTGTAATTCTCAAATCAAGTTACAGTGGTTATCAGCGTACAAAATTTCAACACACACTTTCGGAACTTTTTGTGTGCATCAACATTTTTTGTGTGTTGATTTAAAATTGTATACCTTGTTGAAATAACTGCTAACAAGAACAATGTATTATAATGTGTGCTTTTCACATCAGGTCAAATACGATGGTCATCAGTTTAAAAATAGTCACCACTTACTTTTTACTGATTTCTGCGTACTTCTGTTATTCATAAATAAAATTACGTTGTGGATTCTGTAGACTGTTGTATCAGTCAAAATCTGTGAAAAAACCTCTTTGGCAGCTCTTTTATAGCACTGAGATTTGTACAATCGCTGAGTTGTAAAACTTCTGGATCGCTTTGGCTACACAGTAACAAAACACCGTTGAAGCGCATTCTGTGAGGTTTTATATGCTACTATGGTTTTAATGTCTCGGTCTCTCATGATGTAGTCGTAAACGAAAGTAATTCTATACATATAAATGTTTTCCAATTGGTAGTCTTGTTTATTACCTTCTATAACTTAAGAGTTGTTGTAAGTGTTACAGTTTTGGTCTGTCATTTTTCTTTTGACATCTCATGTCTAGTTCTATCTTCATCAGTTTCACTGTAATCAGATAACCTGAAAACATAGTTGCTTACTGTAATTTCTATATATCCAGCTTTCTTGACCTTCTTTGTTCTGTATTTGTTTTTTTAACGCTTTATCTCCTGTTACCTAACAGAAATAAAAAAATACTATTATGTTGAAAATGGTTAATTAATTCGCTTAAAGCATGATGCAAAATATTAAATCAGACACTGCGTGGGAAAATTCTTTTTGTTTTATCACCTCATTTTTATTGTAGATAACAATTTTCAAATCCTGTAGTTTTTAGTGGAGATGATTTAACCGTAGATTATGTCATACCATGTTCTGCTTTTGATCCATCTGATCCAGAAAAGTAGAGAAAATATTTCCACTGATCAAACAAGTGATACCGACTAAAACATTTAAAAATACTAAAAGGCCATCGAGGAACGAGATACAAGAATAAATGTTGAATCATTCAAGATAGCGAATTTCATCCAGTCAGTCTTTCATTGTTGACTTCGTTGCGCCATTAGCAGGTACTCTGGTAATGATAGCTATTGTAACAATTGTAATTAAAGCCACAAATGGACCAACCACATTACAGAACTATCTTATTTACTAAGCATTTCTAGATTCCTTAATTTCATTTACCTTTTCAAAAATTAATATTTGGGAATATAATCAAACTTACATTTGCTGCATACAGGTAATCTCATTTTGAAAGACAACAGTCCAGTGATATATTTTATTTCATTCAAGTCATGTAGTCATCTTTAGTTCATTTTGTGAGCTAAAAGGTTATCGAGTTTAGTTTATACTCTAAACTGTATACGTTGTCGATCGGAGGGAACTGGTAATCGGTGATGTTACAGTAAGAAAGGCAACACCCGACATTGACTTAGAAATTTTAGAAGCTCCATCATTTACAAACATTCATGTCATTTTGATTTGTTTCTCGTCTATTTTGTCAAACTATTTTTCAGTCATGTTCGTACCGCTTATTTCTTCTTCCATTTTCATCAGCCATGTTTAATTGTTTACACTCATCAATTTCTAATGAAATATGTCTAGGCTCTGCTGAGATTATTTCTGAATTTCTAAACTATTTAATTAAATTAAAATGGATGAGAGTAATGGTCACGATTTTGATTATTCGTTTGAAATTTTTTTGTATAAAGGTGACATAGATACATGTTTTCGAACAGAAGCAGAATATACTAAAACTTTTCCTAATGAATTTAAGACGTCTTTAATATTGTTCTTTGTCTTGCTCTGCAAAGTCCTCAACATCGCTGATTGCAAACGGTATAAAAATTTCAAGAAAATACATTATACTTAACTAATTGCCCGCATGCATTATCTTGTTTAAAATAAAAGTTTGTTCTCCATAAATTCTATCTATGTCGTTATATTATTTTCTTTTTATTTGCATTTTCTTACATTTTTTAATTTATATTCATTTGAAAGTTGATGTCTTTTAAATTTTGATGCACAAGAAATAAACCACATAAAAATAAGAGACCTAAGTGGAGATGATATCGCTTACCTGGTAGATGACACGTCAACTTTTGAATGCAAATTCGTGCACATATTGAAACTCTAGGGGAAAGAAAACGCCCGCAGCTCATACTTACAGCATTGTCTATTAATGCTGGTACCATTTGTCTTCTCTCTTAGACCAACTCGACCATTATACGTTAATGCAACCAGAATTGTCCCCTTGATATCTCCCGCCCCGTGGGACTAGACCCTGATTCAAAACTTATAAACTTATTGACGCACCCTTAAAGTATACACGCTTTCTTGGCATTACAAGAGAGTTAATCTGTGTCATCAGCATACTTTCTGGGTCTGTCCTTACCCTTTATAGCACAGTCCCTGGAATCGTAACTTGGAAACCAATAACATCCCCACCCAAGAGAAATTTGATGACAGTCGTTAAGGCGTTGTACCCAAGACAAGAAGGTTACAGGTTCGATTCCCATCATCTGATCAATCTGGAGCCTCATTCATGTGCGTGAACAACTTCCATAATCGTAATGATGCGAAATCTTGATGATACAAGCTTACAAGTCTGACCAAAACTATTTTCGCTAGAGTGTTCACAAGTTCAGCCAGTCAGATTCAAGACAACTTCTCTAAAATGCATATATGTCGCTCATAATTCAACTTATGTGATATCTGATGATAAAAGCTCGCATACCAGATCTGATCAAAAGCTGATCCGAAATGTAGCCTCAAGTGTGTTCACAAGTTTAGCCGATCCGATTCAAAATCATATCATTGATATGCGTGTATGTCACTCACAGTCAAACAGATCTTCATTATACAAGCTTATAACACAAGTTTGATCAAAATCTGTTGAGAAAAAAGTCCTTAAGAGTTTTCACAAATAAATGTTAGCATCAGGACGACTGACAACTAGCCATACCAAAGTCTCACTTGGCCTTTGGCAAGGAGAGTTAATAAAAAATATAAGGGTGTTTCTTAGAGATGTATACCATCATTTCTGGTTTGGGTGTTTTGCATAGTGGCTGCAGTTACATTTTGTTGGGCAACGAGTAGACTTGATACGTACTTGTTGGCAGAATCAACACCTTGTTTGACCTCTTCTTTATAATATGTTCGTATACATTTTGTTTATCTTAACTATCATATGTGCTTGTTGTACTGTTTTGATTTTTGTTTTTACTGTTGTCTGCTTTGTTTTGCAATTTTTGTGTATTAAATGTTGAGTTTATCAAATAAATACCAATACTAAAAGGTGTTGAAAGAGGACAAACGGCATCCAATGAATAGTACAAGAGGACAAACTCACAGAAATGTTTGGTCTGCAAGAGTTGCTTCCCATATACAGCCTTTTCCGTCAAGAATTTAGGGTTTCATAACGTCCTCTTTTTCCTGGATATATGCTCCTTTTTGGTCCTTAAATCTCTATACAGGCACTGATACTGATATACCCCTCTCCAGAGTGTCATCTTTTTTGAAAGTTTAAATATGGTAATTCTACATTAATAATCATAGTATGCATTTCTATCGGTAGACAGACTGTTTTGGAACCCAGTGCCTCAGTAAAACTGGCAATTACATGCCTGCTTTCTCTCAGCTTGTTGGTACACATAGCCAATTCAAAAAGTTGTGGGTTCGGGTTGTCTAATTAATAAATTTTTTTTTTTAAGGATAACACAGTTATTGTACTGTAGACAGCTTGTCCATCAAATAAGGAAATATTTGTTTGCAAGTTTGTATGCATTTGTATCGTGACTAGACATATCCTGTAAAAAAAAATCTCTCTGGTTAGCATTTCCAGAGTACCGGTAATCCTCATTTTTATTACAAATTGTGTCCATCTATCCCACTTTTGTTTACTTAACATCTCTTGAACCCTTTGATCCATCTTTAAGACACTGGGTATGTTTTGAATTATAAATGGTCTGTCATATAGAGAAAAAACCCACAAAAGTATTGAAATATCCTCAAGAAATATGGTGTGGTTTGTATTTTGATTAGACTGTGCTGTAAAAAATAAAGTTCATGTATTAACACATCTTCATGAAAATTGGTATGATTTTGTATCATAAGATTCTGTCCTGTAGAAAATGTATAAAAACAAACTGTAAAATACTGATATTTTCTTTTATTAACATTACCACTGCCACTATTCCTCTAAAGAGATGTAATCGGAATATTAAATAATTAAATCTTTTCTTTGTTTTATCTCATAAAAGAGAATTGACTCAAATATTTATAAAACCTTTTGTTATAAAATATTGAAGCAATTACCTGCAATGAATATTTTGCATTGAAATGACTGTATAGAAGATGCCAAAAATATAAAATCACTTTGGAGTATAATCATTTTACTCAGGATTGAAATGTGAGTTGTGTCTCTTTTTATAACTCACTTCTTCAAGACCAAAGAGTGAATACTGCCATATATAGAAAAGTGCATGTTATCATAATTGCAAACTGTTCTTAGTACCTGACACTAGACAGCACTGGGCCCTGAGTGGCCACTGGTCTAAAGCGCTTACCATTACAGATCAATGCTATCTCACCTCTGTCTACATAGGTTCTCGTCTCGGGTTCAGCCAATGTGGTTATGTGAGAAAGCTTGCCAGTAGCTTTTCATCGGTTGGTGGTTCTTTCAGGGGTTTTCCTGGGTTTTTGCTGGCTGCCATATATAGCCTTTCTTGTGCTGAAAAATGGTGTTAAACCCTACAACAACTAGACAGCAGTATAGACTTCAGAGTGATAAATCAAACAAAGCCAGAAAATGGAGTCTGATCAACATTTTAAGTTATCTCTGCTTGTTATATAAATTGTGCCACATTCCTCAAATAATATCTTTGAACCAACATAGATATCTTCTGGATCATGATAGAGTTTGTGTCCCAAATAGGTTTAGACTTCGTCAGATTAGTACTTAGTTATCCCACATTGCTTGAAAACTATATTTATCTTGTATCTCAACAGGTTGAGATATCTTTAAAAAAAACTGTCCTCTTGTATCATATCTAAACACCGTGTTGAGAAAGGCTGTATGATCAGCAATTTAAGAGTTATCCCCCTTTAAAACAGACTTGTTACTATCTGTCTCTCCATCACACTCTTCATTTAGAATCTTCCCAATCATCTGAGATATATTTATCAAATTTGGTATATATTTGTATCATGTCAAATGTTTATATCACATTTAAGAATGTGCTTTATTAGATTACCGTTTTAGGTGGGGGCTATATTCCATAAGCATTCACTGAAAAATTAGTTTTTTGCATTTAGTGTTGTTGAATAGTGTTTAAAATAGACTGTAAATACATGTAGACTGTCAAGTACATGTTTGCTGACAAAAGCACAAACTTCAAAAAAATTTAAATAATATACAAGAGTTATTTAGAGACATCTTTGTTCTTACAACTTTAAATAAGTTTAGTTGGTTTAATAATGATGACGATGTCAGTTCTATTTTAAGAGGGTAGCTATGATGCTGTGTACAAGTTTGTTACAGAATGTTCATCCCAGAAATGAAAAATGCCACAATTATGTCAAAAAGTTGGATCATTTACAAAACAGGGGTTGCAGATACCCATACCTGTTTCTTTGATTACTGAAGAAAGTACAAACACACCAATATCAGCCTCCTTGCCACAGGCCTTCCATACTACGATTTGAATCCCTCATCTTTGAGTAACCATTCTCCTTAGGAATTTATTTTGGACGACTGAATCTTCATTATTTCCTCTCTATACATTCTAGAAATAAGTGCTGCAGTAGTTTTTCTTACAATTTCATCTTCTCTTCTTTACATTTTCTATCTATGATCATTGATCATGTGCTCCCAATTGGAGCCAAAACTAATGTAAATCATTTCTGTGTGATGTAAATCATTTATGACAACTATTGAAATTGATCATCTTATGTTTACATGGTAAAGAGTGCACTCTATTCAGTAAGTTGGTTTGGGGTGTGCTTGATTCAGTGTAAAATCTGAAACAATCTTTATCATTATTTTCTGCAATCTTTTCATGTGTCCTACAAGTCTGTCATGTGCTAAAAATGGCATTATACTTCCCCAAATCTCACAGAACTGTATAATGTGTTCCCAATGCATCCTCAAGATTGCAATTTGTGGTTAGTTTAAAATGATTATAAAGTCTTGCTCTGGTCAAGTAAATATTTTATTTGTATGATGCTTGATCTAAACCTGGTCTGTTTCTACAAACTGAAAATAAGCACACTATACAACAGAGTGGCTAATGATTATGTTAATAACACAATATTTAATATTTATGAATAAATACAAAATTAAAGTAAATAAACAGAATATTTCTGGTACATATTTTTTGCCATCAAATACAGTTCATACATGAAGGAAACTATATTAAAGTTCTAGAAAAACTAATTAATACAACAATAGTCCCTCACTATAACATGCCTCGGTATAGCAAGGTCTCTTTATGAATTAGGTATGGTCACAGATCCCATTATGTAATAGTACTACTGCATATAATTTACCCCAGTATATGGTACCTCAGTATAACACTATTGCTTTTAAAAGGCAGGTATGATCAAGGATCCCATTATATAATAAAGGATCCCATTATATTATGTAATAGTACTACTGTGTATAATGTACCCAGCATATGGCACTTCAACATAACACATTTGCTCTATAAGGCAGCAAAAACCATGAATCATGTTACCTTACGTAATAAATGATACATTATAACACAGCATAACACTGCTGCTTCTATAAGGTGGGTATGGCTACTGATTCCATTATATTATGTAAACATGGATACATTATGTAATAGTAATACTGTATATTGTCATGGATGGCAATAAGGTGTATGATGTATCCCAGCATAATGCATCTTAATATAACACTTTGCTTATATGTAATAGCAATTCTGTGTATAATACAAAACAGTGCATAGTACCTCAGTATAACTCTGTCCCTTTTATAAGGCAGATATGGCCATGTATCCCTATAACTTATGTAATAGTAATTCTGTATAATGTACCCCAGTATGTGGTACCTTAGTATAACTCAGTCTCTCTTTTAAGGCACATATTATTTAAAGTTTACGTCAATCTTAAAATTTATTTGATTACAAGAACATCAGCAATATGCTTAATTTCATCAGCACAAAAGCAATCACAAGTGCTTTGCTTGCAGTCATTTTCTATATTTTCTAATCAACTTTTAATAAGTTGCTATTAGAAATCTATTGATTACGGTTAACAAAAAAGAACTCACACATTAGAAACATCAAGATGTTGCATAAATACCAAATATAAAAAACTACTTCTGTCTGGAAATAAAAACCAACACACTTCAACCTATATGTCTTTGCCTTTCTAATCAACTGCTGGCCATAGCATAACATGCCTTTCCAAATGAAGATAGGTCATGATTAAACACATGGTGAACATTCTGTTAAATTATGCATGTGTCAAGTTTGTCCAAAAAATGTTTTGATCCTTGAGAAATACACAAGTAGCATGGATCACAATAGTATCACCATCTTTATGATATATGTACAGCAAAACCTGTCTTGTGAGACCACTGCTATGAAAGACCACGTGTGCTGAACCACTGCAATGAAACCAGGTTCCTCATACACAAAATTTACTGATTATATATTGGTATAGCCTGCAATGGTCTTGAAAGACCATTATTGTCTGGCAAAAGGGGCGTTCTTTCAAAACAGGCTCTACTGTATTCTAAGTTACTTCCTTCCCATTTAATTTTTTTGCCTGTAAACCCCCAAAATGTGGTGCTCACAACTCAGCCATGCATGCAATGTAAAACTCTATACTGGACCTTCAACTGTTCCTTTTTGCTTTTAAAGACTACACCACTGAGTACTATAAAACCAACACACTTTCAAAAGAGATATACCTTAGCATTTTAAACCATATCACATGAAAGTATTTTTTTAACAGGAAAAAATCAAATAAATTGTTATAGGGAAATAGAAAAATGTTTTTGTGGCATATAAAACATATACAACACAGAAATCATCATAAATATTGAGTTATAGCAGGTAGGTTTGTTGTTAAATTGTCATCTGATTAATTTACTGGTGATTCTGCCTCATTTACATTGTCATTAAGATAACACATACACATTTGGTCCTTCCCTAAAAGAAGAAGAGATGATCCATGACTGTGCCACTTGATGGAATGGACCTGAAATGTTCCCTCAACAGGGATCTCCACACAAAGACTGCCTGCTGGGGACCACATGTACAGCTTGTTTGTTCCTGTGCAAAGAGCAAGACGTGGTTTCTTAGGATCCCACTCTACACAGCGTATTGGGGAGCTTTGGATCAGCACAGCAACATAAGCAAGTTTCTTAATGTCCCAGATCCATAATGTGTGAGGCATGTTGTCATTGCGTGTGCACATATAGCGACAGTCAGAGCTGAAAAGTACAGTTCCAACGCCACGTTTTGGATTTGGCTTATTTGTGTCAGGTTTTATGACTGGTACTTTCACTGGAACTTGTTGCACCTCGTATTTACTTTGTGGTGCAAACAAAGTGGCTGTCGGAATGTCAGTTAAGTCCCCACTGGGTGGAGCAGGTGCTCTGGTTTCAATCTCTTTGTACACAACTAAATTTTTACTCTCAATATTTTCGGGGTGGTCAATAGTAGCAATAGTTTTCCATGTGACATGGTTCAACAACCTGACACGTTCATCATAACTTCCAATTGCCAGAAACTGACTGGTAGGCGACCACTGCAAGCATTTTATGCCTAAAGCATACTCATAGGCACTATATTTGGAGAGACATCTGCCATCCAGGGAATAAAGAAGCACCTTGTATTGTAGTGGGGATTCCCAAACACACAGAACTCTGCCACTGGGGGCCCACTCAACTCCTGCCAGGTCTTCAGTGTCTGTGTCAAAATGCTTCACCAATTCCCAGGTATCACAAGCAAATATGCTGACAAAATCTTGACAATCTCTCCTCTCTGCAAGAACCATGTACCTGTAGAAAAGATTTGTGCATCAGAAGCTAAAATTAAACATTAGATACAGAAATATGTGTTATGTATGATATCCTACAATGTAGTCCATGTTGATATACTGAAATTGTCAACAATCCATGCATATGAGGATTGATTGAAAAGTTTTATAAAAAAATGAAATATCTCCTAAGAAGACCAACTGAAAGTCATAAGAGTTTTGTCAGTCTAGTTAGGATATTACATCATTTTTAATTTGATGACATCATAGGCTTAGTGATGTAATCATTTTCTGTGCCTTATATGAAGATCTGGTGGCAAAATGGCAAAGTTCAATTTTGAACTGAGAGTGATTATATAATTTATGGAAAATTAGGAGAATCAGTAGGAAATAGTGGACTTGGATTAATGGATGAAAGTACCTGCTAAATCTGAAATCAGTAGATGAATGAAATGTTTAAGTGATGGAAAGAAGGCTGTTAAAGATGATCACAGAAAACGTGAAAGGTAGGCCAAGGAAATTTCTTTCAAAAGAAATTACTGATTCTGTGGAAGCATATGTGAAGGAAGACAGAAGTTTTACAATTTGTTACGTTGCAGACAATTTCGATATTTCACATGGAAGAGCAGAGAAAATTCTGACCAAGGAATTAGGATGCACAGGGTTTGTGTCCACTGGGTGCTCAGATTGTTTGATAAAGAAGAAATCAGATTATGGGTAAAGATTTTGCAAAGAGTTATTATACAGGTATTAATTAGGAGAGTATAATTTCTGAAATAAGATTATTAATGGGATTTAACATGGATACACTACTATGAACCTGAGTAGACAAAACAGCATGCAAGACTGCAATCACCCTAAATGCATGTCTTTCCAAGGCAGGTGAAAAGGTAGGGTAAATTATGTTCTTCAATACACATGGAATAGTTCTGAACCATTTAACATAACAGTGAATGGCCAATCAGATTAAATTTACATGAAGTGTCCATACCAAGTGAGGGGTAGCCTTATTGTGTACCAGCTTAATGCCCTCACACACACATCCAAGTTTGTAATGCAGACCTTACAAAAAACCAACCACTCAACCCCTTACACAGCCCAGATATAGCTCCTTGCAATTTCTGGCCATTTACAAAAATGATAGATTCATTAAAGTGACACCATTTCTAAATCATAGGCAAACTAAGGGATGAAATCACTGGGTTGCAACAAATGCTGTGATGTGATAGGCTGCTGCACATGTTTTCAAGGCCCACCAGATGCGATAAAGTGCATTAAGTCAAAAGGAAGTTACTTTTCGAAGAACAATTGAAATTATTGTAAACAGTTAACTTTTCCTTTAAAGCATTATGGAACTATTGATCAACCCTTGTGCATGTGTAATTTCACTAGGATGTTATCAGCTTGTGATGTGACCTGTAATTCTGTCAAATTTTAGATACAATTTTCTAAGGACATGTTGATTTTACTTACGGTAACTTTTTATCAAATGTCAAGTTTATTCATCATGCTGTATTGACTGAAGATGTCTAATGGATGGACAGAGTACAGACTCAAAATAGATGTCCAAAGATGCAAAATGACATACATTTCACAGGCTGAATTTCAGAAATACCACTCTAACTACTACAATTAAATTTTAAAAATTATGGAGTACTCCAGGGGAAAGAGCCTGGCAGCCGAGCTTGAATTCAATAGTCAAAGAAAATTTAAAAAAAAAAGAGTCTTGATTATACAAAACTGACAGTTCACTATTTAAGTCCCTCAAAATATTATTGCCAATCCTATAACATATATGGTAATTAACTGCACTGAATCTGTCAAATTTTGTTTATCTTCATTACCCAGTTGATTTCACATTGTTTTAGTTCTTGGATTACAAAATATAATTATAATGTGATTTCATTTTATTATACATTATGATTTTGTAAAAAAAAGTAATATCTGGAAATGGTTTTATTGGTAAATTCATCAGTAACATTGGGTTACTTTTATGGCTCAGATGACATGCATTATAAAGTGACAATGCAGTATAACACTTATACCTGCCATCCACACTGAAGTCAATTCCTTTCTGGCACTGCTTTGGATAACGTATGTATGACACTGACTTGGTGATGAGGGACCAAACTGTAATTCTGAGGTTAAAATCTGCAGTTGTCAGGATATGTCGACTGTCTGGACTCCATCTTAAAGAGAAGGGTTTATAATGAAGGTCCTTTAATAGGTGTTTTGTATCTGAACTTAATGTCATGTTCAGTTAGTAATGCTTTATGCATCATGCCAAGATATATATATATGCATATGCACCTGTAGTTTGTGCTTATGTGCACCACTTATTTTTGTATAAATTCCCCCAGTTTCATTCATCTGTCAATCCTTTGTTTCATAAGATACAGTCAAAGTGTCATTTCCATCTTATAGTTGATCATGTCAAGGTTAGCCATGCATTTTCGCATACAGATGTGATAACGTACACTGAATGCTTATTATTTGGAGCAAGTTCTAAAAAATAGGGAATAAGTATTGAGATATAACATGTTATCGGTTACATTCTAATCATAATATTTTTAAGTATTTCAGATCCATGAAAATTCTAAGCAGAGTCCTCTGTAAGCAATTGTTTTGGCAACCTTCTCTCTTGTTTTATGTTTCTACAAGTACCTGCATAGTGTCCAAGTTATCAAACAGTCTACGGGATTGTAAAGGGATGAGGTGAAATTGCATAGTCTATAGACCAAATCTTAGTAGATAGGGAGATTAAGACAACTGTTTAAACGATTATCACTGCCTTATTATCTCTTTGATTAAAAGACAAATTACTGGTACACACGTATGTACATTTGCACATTGCTTTTATAGGCATCATTCTGCACAATTTAATTCACACATATCTTAAATCGTTCTGCAATGTTTAGAACACCTGCATTTTATCACATACCATATTTATAAAGATAGAGTTACAATTTGGAGGTGTCTTGGTATTTGTCCCTAAATATCATTTATTTCATTCACTGGAGCAATAAGATCTCAAATGTTAACTGTCATGCAATCACCTGTTGTCATTTACTGATAGACCATGGGTACTTGCACACAAGTCAAGTCAAACTGCAAAATGCATGGACCCAGATCTGGTGTCACATAATGCACCTGCAGGTCTAGGTCTGTGCAGTTGTTAGGAGCAATCAATAGAACAAATAAGCAGACCCAAATCTGTAGGTGCATTATGCTACAGCAGATCAGGATCTTTGTTGTTTGCAGTTTGATTATACTTATAAGTTAGTACAGATGGTACTTCTTTTATAGCAATTATGAAATGTTTTTTATCTTTCATATTCTACATTCACTACTGATTAAGAATTTTGCACTGCAAGTAAAATCAGCCCCAGCATGAGAAATTGTTCAAATCCTGCTTAGGTATCTATTTATCCTCCTAACTGAACATGATGTCTTGCAGAGTAGGTTAGCTTTCTTAGTAGAGGGTTGGAGTAAGTTCATTTGAGCATCAAAGCCATCTGGTTGTTTCATGTGTTCCTGAGCAAACTTACATCTGCCTGTCTAATAGGTCTCTTGTCTGTGATAAGAAAACTAACAGGATTAACAAAGTTTTATACAAGTGAGCATGCCTAGGTCAATCCAACTGCTAAATCTGAACTTTCTTTAAACATAATATCCCAAACCTAATCAAACAGAACAAGATTTAAAAAATATGTGATATTTTAAGGAAATTCCTTTTTCCCTAGGTAAGACAGCAGATTCACCTCATCAAAAATGTCAAACATAACGAAAGCTAGACTGTTTGTAATGATTTATTTTTATTCACAACTGAAGGATTTTTGAACACTTATTTTAACCATTTACTTAACAGTTATTATCTAGTCACCTTGAAATTGGCAACATGCATCAAAATATTTGACACTAGCCAACTTTTGAGATTGGGAACACTTAATTGTATCTGTTCAATTGTTTGCCAATCAGTATGCATCAGTCTCCTGTAATTATCAAGTAAACAACAGATCATAAACGTCTCTTGTGGATGTTACATTTTTATTACATTGATTACATTTTGAGCAAAAACCTTTGTGATAAATTTTTTTAGATTAGTACTTTTAATATCAAACACCTGTGATAGAAATTTCATGACTTTTATTATTAACAATTAACACCATCAACACATGTTAACCTTATAATCATCATGCATCTTGGACTAACTGACACTTAAGAATCAGCAAGTTCACAAACTGTGCCAAGTGAGGTCAGTATCTGGAAGTCCGGAAATCTCGAATATACACAAAATATTATGTTTAAAATGTAACTGATATGTTAAAACAATATTTATTCCTCATTTGTCAAAACTTGCTTTAAACAGTAAATATTTAACACAGCTGCATGAGTAAATATTAGACTGACCTTGACATTAACTACAACAATGAAATAGCACAAGTAAGATTAAAGAAAACTGGGGGCAGTTATGTAACTGAAGAATGAGGTACATATAAACACTAAATATTGGTGCTGATAGAAGTATTTTGTAGAGACTGTAGGTTATAAAACATCCAAAACATATCATTATGAATGGACCCCTGCTTATTTCTCCATCTCTATAAATTTGTCTCACTTTCCTGCATGCAAATACCTTGGAAACTAAAGCTCGTCCCAGGATTCAGGAAATAGGATTGATGAATCCCTCAGCAATTAAAAAATGCAGCTACTTTCCTAGTTTAAATGAAATGTAATGCAAATTAATGATTATTATGTCTTTGCACAATTAAATTGCTACAGTTTTAAGGAAGTGTATATTCACACTGCTGCTATATACCAACTTTGGAAGACAATTCACACAGCTGCTGTTTACCTACAATACCAGTGAATGCATCAGGGACAGGTTCAAAATACTCAGAATAATGGAAACTCAGATAAATACAACATGTAGATAGGTTTAGTAAGGGTGGCCAAATTCTAGAAAGATGATGGGCAACAAGATACCTAGTCAAATAAATCAGTCCATAAATCTGTATTCATATTAAATGGTTGTTACCCAACAATACCATTACAGGTTTGAGGACAGATTTTATCAGACAACACATGATTAAATAGGACATTGTTTGAGTATATTTTTATTTGCTGTGCACTAACTTTCTGATGTATACAGAAAAGGTTAATACAAAAGATAAGGAATATTTTACAAAGCAAAGATTGTGCAGTAACTGGTTTGGTTAGAACTTAGCAGATGATGGTTAAAATGAAGAAAAAAATCAGCATCCATTTTCTGCAAGTAATTCTGGGTAATCTTCTATGTGAGATTATGGATGTGACCTGTAATGGATCTGCTTAAGTTTGTATTGCTGCAGGGGATAAAGCGGTACAAGTGTAACACTGTACAATAGGCCTTTCAAATGCTGTCACTGTAGTTAGAATATATCAAAGTATGGGGGGGGGGGGCATGCTGGGACAAGATTAAAATTGAGTTGGGCCCCCACATACCATATCAGTCTCTGTCCAGCCAAGTGATGGTAAGAGAGGAGCACTGGTTCAACTGTTCCATCTTTAACTGAGCCTTGTTTGTAGTAGTTTTACCAACAATGAATAGAAAAACAGCATATCTGGTGCAGAACATACAAATAGCTATAAGAATAGTTGGTATGCAACAGCCATGCGAATAGCCTTCTAAAGATCACATGACTGCCATGCAATCATGTACTGACATTTAAAGTGACCGTGCGAACATTTTCTGCCCAGTTTTAATACCTGACTTCACAGAGCCCAGCTGACCCCTCCTCAATTTTACACTTCCAATCTGGCTGTTCCAATGACCAGACTTGCACCACTCCTCTCTTGAAGAGGCCACAAAGGATAAACTGTGAATCATCTGACCACTCTATGTGCTGTATAGTGTCGATACACGTGAACAAGTTCTGGATCTGGAAAGTGTCCACATCTCGGACCACCAGACGAAATTCCACAACTGAAGCAAGATATTTCCCATCAATAGAAAATCGGCACAATTGGTTGGAATGTCGAAAGAGCTCAGAGAAATTCATTCTAGAAGGCTACAGACATATTTATCAGAATTCTGGGAAGTATTTATCCTTATTGCTCTGAAAGCAATCCAACGTACAAATTCTGACGTGTGCAAACTTGCCTTCTCGAGAGCTACTTACAAATGGCTAGCCATTTATAACCTTATGTGTTTAACTATATTGATCTGCTTATTAATAACTTAAAACAACTTTCAAACGGTCTGTTTCTTGAGAAGAGTTCAACACCTCAAAGAAAAGGTTAAAGTTGACTGTAAAAATGACATCTACCCGCGTTTTGTTGAAATGGTGCAGCAGTAAGAGTTGTTTTCTCCTGGCAAAAACTACGCTTGCGACAACTCGTGAGATGCGCCCGTAAATACAATGCACATTGCTAATATTCCGGAATTAAAATGGTTTTGTCAGATAACCCCAAAGACAACTTTATAATAAGCGACATTGGGTGCAGATATTAGCAAGGGCAAGTGTTCTGACGGCCCAGGTTAATACACCGTGAAAAAAGCAAGTATACAAAAATAGTATTCGAACACTCTCCCGGTTGTTTGTAGCCCCCCCCCCCCCCATTTTAAAAATAAAAAGCATCAGTATGATATAAATCAAAATGCACAAATCGTAGTCATTTCATTCATTAATTTATAATTTCTAACCTCTCTGTCGTCAAGGGATTCCTAACACTTAGTCATTTCATTCGTTCATTTATAATTTCTAATCTGTCTGTTCTCAAGGGGTTCCTAACTCCGCTGTCTTATTGGCGCTTCAGAGCAAACGGAAACTATCGATGTAAACAAGCAGACAGACTACTCACTGTCCTCTTGTTGTTTCTAAAAGAGTCAATTTTCTGTAAAAACTGTTTCGTCTGCTTCCAATATTTACAATGTCTATTTTTTATATTTCTAAAGCAAATTGAACAAATAAAAGGGAGGAACTCTGGTTTACATATATTCAAAGAGATGTAACTCCAAAAATATACGGAATTATTTAGATTATCAAAGATTGCGAACTACATCACATCTGCTGCTTGAAAGCATAGACTCGCCCATGGAAATATAAGTAGTGAAGGGGGATACCCTACGTACAATGGGAATTAGCATTACAGAACCCCTTGGGACAATCTACGTACAATGGAAATTTAACATGGCGAAAAATCGTGGGTCAATCTACGTACAAGGGGAATTAACATGGGAATAAATCGTGGGACAATCTACGTACAAGGGGAATTAACATGGGAATAAATCGTGGGACAATCTACGTACAAGGGGAATTTAACATGGGAATAAATCGTGGGTCACTTTACGTACAAGGGGAATTTAACATGGGATTTTTTTTTTTAAATTTTAAAAAAAGGGGGTAGGCAATGGAAAGGCTATCTCTTTTCGAGATATATGGCTGGCCCTGAAAAGGGCCTTTAGTTTATGTTAATATGCCCTTAACATAAAGGGCATTTGCGACATCTTCTTTTCCTCAAACTTCGTCTTACAGAAGGGCCATACATCAGAGTCCTCTTGAGGCAACCTTGTCTCTCTATATAGACTCTTCTTATCCACAGGCTGCTGTTGGTCCTGTGGACAACGGTCCACTTGGATCGGACATACATGAGCATGTCCGTCCTGAACATCATTGTTGACACAAGGGTTGAAGATTCAACGTCTGTCCACATGTTGAGGCTCCGAGAATAGGTGAATCAATGCAGTGAACGGCGCTTATTTATAGGGACAGGAAGGATTGAAACGGATTGAGTTCATTCACCAATCCGAACACGCGTTACAGAATTCAGTCAGCCCGCATCCAATCCGAAGAGTGCAGTCTGTGACGTCACCTAGTCTATATAGATTCGCTAGCGCTTGTGTGCAGTCAATCTATGCGACAGTGATTCAACATGACGGAAACTCAGAAAACGATCCATTGGGGTGCACCAGCAGGGGAGACTGCCCAAGGGAACTCGGACTTACTTTCAGAAGAGGTGAATTGGGATTTTGTGGATTTTCTCTCCTCGCAAGAATTTGTTCCGGAACCTTCGTTACCTTCTTCATTACCGCAAGTGGAGAATTTTAGACAGAGACAGAAAGAAGAATTGGAGAAATTTATACAACGACAAAAGGAAGCGGAACAGGCTTTTCTCCTACAGCAACAGCAACAAGAAGAAGAGGTAAGAAAAAAACAACAGCAAGAAGAAGTAGCAGCAAAGAAACAAGAGGGTGAAAATCAAACGGTCACGGTACTGTTGGACATTTTAGCGGAGTTAAGAAGTCTGAAACAAATGTATCAGACTTCTTTATCACGACCGAAGAGAATACGACCTTCCCGAGCTAAACACGTCAACCCTGTGACTAAGCCTACCGTACCACCCTTAGTGATTTCAACCCAATCATCATCAACATTACGCAGTCCAGAAGTAGGCCTTGGCCGTGGCAAAGGCATAAGGCAGTTAAAGTTGATTGCTTAAACTCACCCCTTCACCATGAAGAAAAAGGCCCTTTTCAGGGCCACCCACATTTCTCGAAAAGAAATACAATTTCAATTTGCCAATAACTCAAAAAAAAAAAAAAACCACCCATTTTACCCTTATAGTACGTGTCTGTGTATGAGTGCGTGAGTGTAGCTTCTTATTTTAAAATCACAACTCAAAGACACTTACCTTTTATCATTCATTTATTCTTTTCTCCATTTTTTTACAATCCAATTCACAATTCACAACACAACACTTTAATAAAAAGTTCATTGACTTCTTCTTTCTCCTTGTTTACTCTCTCTGTTTTTTAAATTTCTTCACCGTCTTTTCCTCATTTTCTTCCCTTCTTCTTTTCTTCTTCTCCTGTTTCTTTGCCTCTTGTAAATAGAATTGTCTTTTTTCTTCCTCTTCTTCCTCAGAAGAATCCCTCTCTTCCTCTGAAGAATCCCTCTCTTCTTCTGAAGAATTCCTCTTTTCTTCTGACTCCTCTTGTTTCTTTTTTGGGCAATCTGGAGACCAATGTCCTTTTTCTTTACAATAATAACAGGTATCTTGACTTTTGTCTTTTTTATCCCCTGTTTTTTTTCTTTTTTGACGGTCTGGACACTCTGAAGACCAATGCCCTTTCTTCTGACAGATATAGCAAGTATCTTGACTTTTATCTCTAAAGGAAGGAGAGTAGTCGGTAGGCTGGTCTGAAGAGAATTTTCTAATGACCCCTCGCAAAGCTCTGACGAAACGTTCCATCTGGTTAGTCTCTTCCATCGTTGTGCTCGGTTTGAGAGTGAAATGAATAGTGAAAGGACAAGACACACACCCTTTTATATACGCTGGTCTGCTATGACTATAAAGTAGTTTATGGTGTTTGAACTTGAGTCATTTGACTTTTTGCTTTCAAGATGAAACGATCCCATTCATTCGAGAAGAAAGAAGAAGAAAGTAAGAGGCAGAAACGTGATCTATCGCCTCGTACCAGGGCTGAAATGTTGGCACAAATTCATGCCAGTGATTTTGAAGAGGACATGAGTGAACCAGAATCCGAACCCTCTAAACCAAGTTCACCACCCTTAGTCAACCCTGAAAAGTACTATTCCATTCGAGAGACGGAAAAGCGCTCCTCTAGAAAATTTAGAACCACGGCTTACAAATACACGGTGAAGTTTAAAGATTTCAAGGCTGAAGTGCCGTTAGAGAAAGCAGAAGTGTTCATCACTGAGGTGTGGGATTCTTTGCTCACTGCACTCAAGCGACAATGTCAACCCAAAGAAGACGATCGCTTGAGACTTTCCATACAACACGACGGTTTGAAATCCCCTGTTTGGATCGAGTTTAGCACCCCTGCAGAATTGACTGCTTCCAAAGTCATGGACAAGATTCAACACGTACAACAATCTAATGATCAGTTTGACATCACCGATGGTAAAGCCACACTGGACATGACCCACGTCTCTCCTCCTCAAGGGACAGGACGCAAAAAGATGTTATTGGTGGACGACCTTCGCAACACCAAAACGAGTCTCGTCCGAATTAACAACCCTCATGACCAGATGTGTTTAGCCCGTGCCATCGTGGTGGGACGAACCTATGCCAACAAGAACGACACGGTAGAATGGAAAAGAACCTGGAACACTATTCAACGTTCCGACCGAGCCAAACAACGAAACGAAGCAGAACTCCTGTTACAACAAGCCGGACTGCCCAAAGACACACCCTGTGGCATTCCTGAGATGCAAAAATTGCAAGATGTCCTAGCTCCACGATACACCTTGAAAGTGCACCCTCAAGAAATGCGCGGGCCTCTATTGTTTCGAGGCCAAGATTTTAAGGACGGAAAATACATTCACGTTTATCATCACGATGACCATTTCGATACCATTACCAGTATCACCGGATTCCTGGGATACGGTTATTACTGTGAGAAATGTGACCATGGTTATAACAATCGAGAGCAACACAAGCATTGTGGATCGAAATGCACAGGATGTTTGGCCTCTTCACCCTGTCTGAGCGAAGAACCAGTGCCTTGTTCCACTTGTCTGCGCACGTTTGTCAGCCCTACCTGTTACCAACAACATTTGAAGACGCAAGGTTCACAGAAAAAATGCGCTTGTCAACTCCTGAGATTGTGCTCTACGTGTGAACAAGTCATACGTACCAATAATACCAAGGCACACGTATGTTCAGGAAAGAGAAAATGTCACATCTGTCACCACATCGTGGACTTGGAACACGAATGTTACGTGCAAAAATACCAACCCCAAACAGAGAAAGAGGACGGTCACAAGAAGAAAGGCAATTTCATCTTTTTCGATTTCGAATGCATGCAAGAGACTGGCATTCACATTCCTAATTTCTGCGTTGCTCATCGAGCGTGCGAGAAGTGCATTCAAGAACCTATCTTCAGTCATTGCCCTCACTGCAGCAAGATTCCCGGAGGGCGTGAAAAAATCTTTCGGGGACCAAACACGTTAGCCGATTTTGCCCAATGGGTCTTAGACCCCGTCGACAAGACGTGGAGCCAAGAGGACATCGAACGTTACGGAGATTGTCATCGTCATGCCACGGTGATGGCTCACAATTTTTCCGGATACGATGGACAGTTTCTTCTCAGATACTATACGGAACAAGGCACCGAGCGTCCTAAAGTGACTTTGAACGGAGCCAAAATCATTTTCATGCAAGTGGGACAAGTACAGTTTAAAGATTCGATGAGTTATTTGGCCATGCCTTTGAGTCGAATGCCTAAAACGTTTGGAATGACAGAAATGGCTAAAGGGTACTTTCCACACTTTTTCAATACGGAAGCCAATCAACACGCCGTTCTACCCCATTTGCCCGAGGCTCACTATTACGACCCCGACAACATGCTTACCCAACAACGAGAAGCTTTCTACGCTTGGTACCAGGCTCACGCCTCGGACCCTTTCGACTTTCAGGAAGAAATGCTAAAGTATTGTCGTTCCGACGTGGACATTTTACGACGTTGCTGTGGAAAATTTCGAGAACTGTTCATGGAACACGGAGGGGTCGATCCTTTGAAAGAAGCTTGCACCATTGCCAAAGCGTGTTCCTTAGTGTATCGACAACGATTCATGCCTGAAAACACCGTAGCTGTCATCAGCCCTCAAACGACCCACTTTGTCAAACGTCAATACTCGGTCAAAGCCCTACGTTGGTTACATTACTTGTGCGACAAGGAAGACAAGTGGATTCAGCATGCCCGCAACAGAGGGGGCGAAAAGACCATCGGAACGTATTCGGTCGATGGCTGGGACTTAGAAAACCCCAAGATCGTGTACGAGTTTAACGGTTGCTTATTTCACGGATGTCCCGTCTGTTACCCTGACCGTGGCACCAAAAATCAGTTTTTGCAACGAACCATGGAAGACTTGTACCAGGACACTTGTCAGCGGCGCCTAAAGTTAGAACAGCAAGGATACCAAGTGGTGGAAATGTGGGAACACGAGTACGATCACCGTATGAAAACCGATCCCGAGTTTAAACGCCTCGTGGAAAGTTACCAGTTCATGGACCCGCTGAACCCGAGGGATAGTTTGTACGGAGGAAGGACCAATGCCACCTGTTTGCTGTACCAAGCCGACGAAGAGAAAGGAGAAGAAATCAAATACTTGGACGTGTGTTCGCTGTATCCCTACGTGTGCAAATATTGTCGCTTTCCTGTAGGGCACCCGCAATTGCTGACGGAACACATCGACCTGAAAAACATTCGACATTACGAAGGCTTGATCAAGTGTAAAGTTTTGCCTCCCACGAACCTCTACCATCCCGTCTTACCTCACCATTGTCAAGGCAAACTGATGTTTCCCTTGTGCCGTACTTGTGCCGAAACGTGCAACCAAGACCAGCCTTGTCATCACAGCCAGGAAGAACGTGCCTTGACGGGAACCTGGGTCAGCGTAGAATTGTTCAAAGCTTTGGACATGGGATACCAACTGTTAGAAGTGTACGAAATTTGTCACTTTCCCAAGACACAACAATACCACAAGGGTGACCCCACGCAGAAAGGCATTTTCGCAGACTACGTGGATGCCTTTTTGAAACTGAAGCAAGAAGCCAGCGGCTATCCTTCCTGGTGTCACACTCCCGAAGACCAAATACAATTCAAAGAGAAATACTACGAACAAGAAGGCATCACTTTAGACCACATCGAGAAAAACGAAGGCAGGCGATCGTTTGCCAAAGTGATGTTAAATTGCTTGTGGGGTAAAATGGCACAACGCCCGTGTTTACCCAAGACGGAATATTTGACAGAACCTTCCCGCTACTTCCAGATGATTCACGACAAAACCAAATACATGAAACACGTGGACGTCGTTCGAGAGAATTTGATCTTGGTCAATTACGAAGAAGATCTGGACTTTGTACAAGACGACCCTTTTGGAAATGTCATCATTGCGGCTTACGTGACAGCCCATGCTCGCTTAAAATTGTACGAAGCTTTAGAACTGTTAGAAGAACGCGTCCTGTACTTTGACACGGACAGTTGCATTTACATCCATCACCCGATTCAACATCACCCTAACATCGAAGGAGACCGTTTAGGAGCCTGGACAGACCAGCATCCCGACGACAAGATTCTAAGTTTCGTCAGTGGCGGCCCTAAAAATTACGGCTACGAATACCGTGACAAACAAGGAGAAGTGCACACGACGTGCAAAGTGAAAGGACTGACTCTGAATTATCGTACCAGTCGAGTGGTCAATTTTGGGGTATTGAAAGAAGCCTTGCAATCGGGAGAGGATGGAAACTTTAAAGTGACCACCTATCAACCGAACAAGATTGTACGTTTATCCACTCACCACATCGTCAGTCGACCCTTGGAAAAAGTCTATCAAATTGTATACCAGAAGCGAGTGCGACATCCCAATCACTTCACCTTACCGTACGGTCACGTCGGTATTGGTCTGTATATAAAAAAGGAACCCTAGACAAGATCGATAGTTCACTGGGACTACCAAGACCGAGCGAACAAGATGAATACTTTGAAAGAGACATCGTTCCAGTTTGGGGATTGTAAAAAAGTTGTATCTTCCTCTAGTGTGACTAATATTGGATGGATAAGACCCATGCATTGCGACGGAAAATGTCCGGAAGGAAACTGCGATTGTCCATGTGGTTACCATTGTAATTGCGTAACGGAGTTTGCAGACGAGTGCGATTGTGAGCCTTGCGATGGATACGATGCTGTACCTTGTGACCTGAGCGATGCCGTAAAGCATCATGGGAACTTTGTTCTCACTACCCCTATCATGGAAAGTGATCCTGTGCGTGTCAAACCTGAGGGATGCGAAAGCGATGCCGCTCGTCCTCTTAGATATTTTACCGGGTTTAAAGGGGAATGTCGACCTTCACGTTTACCTCCCTACGGATGTCATCCAGCCCTGAGCAAACTCCTGTTCCTGTCACCCAACCCTCATCGAAACGAACCTGTGAAAGACGAATATTCGTTTCCTGTGCGTTTGTCGGAATACTGCGACTTTGAAAATCGTCTTCAATCGTTCAAAGGAAAATGGCCAAAGTATCTGGGAGGACCGACCCCCGAAGAATTAGCCAGAGCCGGATTTTTCTACTTGGGCGAAGGAGATAAAGTCAAGTGCTTCAGTTGCGGTGTGTCACTTCACCACTGGGAACCGCAAGATTCAGCCTACGTAGAACATGCTCGATGGTCACCGAATTGTCATTACTTACCCTTAGTGGGACCGAGACATTGAAGTAACTTACCATGTCGTTGACGAAGAAGAAACCAGATTGGTTAGGAGTCAAATGTTGGACATCACCGAGACCAGTATTTAAACTTCATTTCAAAAACGATATTGAATCATGACCTAAAGAACTGCAAGAGAAGATTTACAAGGAAGTTTGGCAGGGGTTTGCCAGAGTGAAATCTCAATGGGTCACTGTAGAACTTTTGTGTCGAGAAATTCATAAGAGGAAAGTGAAAAAAGTCAACCAGTGTGTTAGATTTCTTTGGGTCAAGGGTGCATTCCTCCTATTGTATCGCTTTAGACCGTTTACATCAAAAGAGTTCAGTGACATTCTTGGACGTTACCCTGAATGGCAGTGGTCAGAAATTACTCACTATGTGGATTACTTTTGTGAATTGTACGGACTGACCTATTCATGAATACTTTACAAGAGAACATTCGTGCTTTGCCTGTGGAGTTGAGAGAACGCATTTATCGAGAGCTGGTCAAAATACAAGTGAAACGTAAAGAACAATTGCATCTGTTACGTCACCGGTGTTTGAACCACTGGTACCTGAAGGCTATACAAGGATTGATTCAATTGAAAGTGTTCCATTGGACAGACATTGATGAACGATCCTCTAGTTTTAAAAAGGATTGGTTTGGTATGGACGATTCTACCTACATCATTGTAAACGTACTGCATCGAATTCCAGAGGAAGAGTTAACGAATTACCAACATCTTGAACACAATGTCAACTTGGTGAAAGAGGAAACTTCTGAACGAATTGTAATGTGTAGATTAGTGACTCAACGATTTAAATTCGACACTGAAGTAAATCCATGTTTGTGCAAACAGTACATTTCTTGTGTCAGACCAAAGAGGATTTAGTATGACCTATTCATGGATACTTTGCTAGAGAACATTCGTGCCTTGCCTGTGGAATTGAGAGAATGCATTTACCGAGAGCTGGTCAAAATACAGGTCAAACGTAAAGAACAATTGCATCCGATACGTCACCAGATCTTTAACCACTGGTACCTGAATGGTATAAGAGAACTGATTCGTCAGAAATTCTTTCAATGGTCAGACATTGTTCAAAACTTTGAGGTCGCTAATGATCGACATGTTCATGATTATGGTTACTTCGAGATTCACCTAATGCAACGCATTGAGGAAGACAAGTTAAAGGATTACCAACATATTTTACGTGGAATCTACTTAGAGGAAGAGGAAACACCTAAACGAACTCTGACGTTTCGGTTACAGTATGCAAGATTTAGATTCCCTACTGGAGAACGAAGATCTCTGGCTAGAAAGTACGTCTATTGCATCCGAAAAAAAGAGAATATAAAAACAGGCTGCCATGCCACGGTTTATGTCACATGTCATCCAACAGATTCCGTGGAAGGAACTCAATGACCATATTCAAACCGTGGATCATTACCATCAATTATTACAAGAACTATATCGATTCAATTTGGGACGACAAGTGGTGTGTGTCTTAGTGACTTGTTTTCTGGGATTTCGTTTACCAGCCGATTCCTTGTGGACTCTTTACGATCAGTACTTACCACCTCCATGGCCTTAAATGGTCACGAAAAACTCCTTTTGCTCAAAGCCTTGCGTTTTCATCTGGATACTTCTCGACCTCAACAGGAAAAAAAGATTCGTCAACTTTTAGCTACCCAAGACGTGTATGACGATGTGTGTGTAGCTTGTGACTTACATCCCCATTGGACAGATGTCCGTGCCTGGAAAGAATGGGGCTTTGAGGCTTGGACCCAAGAAGTGGCCCAGTATGCACGAGAGTTGTTCAAGGAAAAAAGTTACTTTTCAACCCGTGTTAGTGACGGTGCCAGAAGAACCCGTCACCCAGGACAGGACTGTCGTGGACAGGCCTGAAAGACCCTTTCGGGAGGACACTTGTGTGACCTTACCCCCTGTTGAACTGGTTAGAACATTACCCAAAAGATGTGGTTGTTGTACAGACACTTGTGTTTATTCCACGTTCATAGTTATCATGTGCCTTTTATCCTTGTACTTAAGCCTTTGGCTTTTATGTATTTTTTGTCTTTCGTATTCATGTTTGATAAAAAAAACATTCAATAAACGTGTTCTGAAAAAGTATATAAACTCTTGTCTTGTTTGTTTTCGTGCCACAAGTGACATTTCTCACACCATGGCTACCTCTGCTGTCTCTGCTCCCTCTTCCTCTACTGTCAAAGTCATCGACGAACACTTAGATCGTGCCAGTTGGGAGGCTTTGTATCTTCGCCATCCCTTTAACATGCTCATTGCTGGACCTAGCGGTTCTGGCAAAACCGAATTCGTCAAACGTTTGATCGAACATAAACATCATTTGATCGATCGGCCCCCTCAACGGATCGTATGGTGTTACAAAGAGTGGCAATCGGCGTACAGCCTCTTGCGAGAAAGTCAAGGCGATTCCATCTTGTTTGTGGAAGGCATTCCTAAAGAAGACGACGGCATCGTCTCTGACTCCCGTCAAACCCATTTGGTCATTTTCGACGACATGTTAGGAGAAGACGAAGAAGAAATTAAATTGTGGTTCATGCGCAAAGGGCATCACCGTAATGCCAGTGTCGTTTACATCACCCAAAATTTGTTTCAACAAAGTAAAGCCCATCGCACCATCAGTCTCAATGCGCATTACGTGGTCTTGTTTAAAAGTCCTCGAGATAAATCGCAAGTGCAAGTCTTAGCCAAACAGTTAGGAACGCCTTGGCTGACTCAGGCGTACGACGATGCCACTCAAACGCCACACGCCTATTTACTCGTCGATTTGAAACCTACGACCCCCGAGGATTTGCGATTTCGTACCCACTTGTTTCACCACTGGTGCCAAGACGGAGGGCCTGTCCTGTACACGTCTCCGTCCTCGACTTCATTTCACTCCCCATAAAAAAATCTATAAAAACCTCAGACCCTTTTTCGTCTGTCTCACACAGTGCGAACATGACGTCCCTTCAGTCGCATCTTCCCGTCAAATTGATTCGTGCCTTGTATGGCATCAGTCGAGAAAAAGATCCACAAACACGAGCTCGTGTCTTAGAAGCTAGTCTCAAAGAAGTCTTACGATGGTTCACGGTGACGGCACGTCAAATACTCCAAGGAATCATTCAGATTCCTCATCAAACCCAACTCTTTTTCGATCGAAACAAAGTCGCTTTCGTCCAACTGGCCGATCCCCGCATCGACACTCAAACCAAAAAACAAATCATTTTGAAACCTGGAGGGAGCGGTACTCTAGGAGGGGTCATCATTCGCTCACTCTTAAGATGGGATCCTAATGCCCCCAAAGTTATCCCCAAGACAAAAGTTCAACGAAGCCCCAAGAAGAAAAAGAAAAAGACCAGGTCCCCAAGTAGAATAACTTCTCCAGTGGCAGGACCCTCCTCTTACCAGACACCACCACCCCGGAAAAAGAAAAGAAGCCCCCAGAAAAAGAAACAGAGAAAAAGTCCTCAGAAAAAGAAAAGTCCACAGAAGAAAACTAGTCGCAAGAGAGGCACTTCGGCCAGGACGCAACCTTACACTCGCAAACCACGACCTGCCACAGCGTCTCCGGCAGGCTCACGTTTGTCCACTTCTCCGTTGATGTCACCAGGAACTGAAGAGTACTTGGAGACGTTGATCACACCAAGAACTTCTCCGTTGATGACCCCCAAAAGAACTTCCCCAGTGGCAGGACCTTCCAATTTAGCGGCAGTGGCTGCTGCTCACAAAGTACCTTCTCCCAAAATCAAAGTCCATGAAAGATCGGGCATGTTACAAAGTTTACTGGATTTGTCCAAGCAAGAACTGGCTCGATTTAGTCCGTTACGTACCCCTGCACGTCGTGTCATGCCTGTCCTCAAACTGATAAAACGTAAAGACAATCAATGGCGACGCGTTCCAGTATAAAAAAGGCCTGTGACCGAGTAGGGTATCAGTGTTTTTAGGTGCTCCTAAAGACTCAAAGATGTCACCCTCCAGAAAGCCCCAAGGAAAGAAAAGGAAAGGACTGCCACCACGTTTAGCCAAACATGGGGACATGTTATCTGTCCTGTCCAAAGCTTCTCCACCCCTACGAAAAAAACTCATTCAAACGGCCTCCAAAGAGGTCATCGATACCGTGTGCGAATGTTGTTTGAACGTTTTGAAAGGCACGATCCCTTTGTCCAAACACCAGAAACAATGCTTAGGCAAACATCGTCACGTTCTTCGGAAAATGGTTCAAAAGAAAATTCCCATTCGTCAAAAGAAGAAGATGTTGGTCCAACGTGGAGGCATTTTACCTCTCTTGTTAGGCCCCATACTGAAAGGAGTCTTGGGAACCATGTTGGGAGGACTGGTGGGAGCAAGATAAAAAGGCCTTCGGAAGTCCCAAGATCTCAGAATTCACCCCTGACAACCCCATGGAAGGACGAAAACTAGCTTTAGTGCCTTACAAACGATGGATGGAATACCATCGGTGGCAAGAACAACGCACCCCGCATTTACCTCCCAATCCCAATTTGAGCGAGATGTCCCAGTTACAACACGAATTGCAGTCCTTGATGGATCGCCAAGATTTGTCCGAAACAGAAAAATCGCAAAAGTACGGTCAACTCTTGCAACGACTGCAACTCTTTCACCAGAAAGCTTTAGACGAAACAGCTTTACCCACTCTGAAAGATTTTAAGACCTTGATGAAAAGTCCAGCACCATCATCATCATTACCACCACCACCACCACCACCACTACTGTCATCCCCAACCGTCACCAGAGATGCTACCCCACAAAGACCTGAGGAAGAAGAGACGAGGGAAGTGTTTCAAACACCGTCAGCAGCTCCCATTTCGAGTAAGATTGCAGCATCCTTATTGACCCCGTCCCCCACACCCCAACGAGAAGAAATGAAAGCTTGGGTTAAAAAGATGATGTCCACGCCTCCTTCGACAGAAGTGAAAAAGAAAGAAGGGAAACCAGAAGCGAAAAAAGAAAAGAAAACCAAAGCCATTCCATTGCCACCTCCACCTCCACCACTACCTTCGACTTCTACTCCCGTAGCCCATCGGACACGTAAATCTGTTTCCAAACCACCCTTTCGACCCACCCAAAGTAGCATCACCGAAGAGTGGGTGACTTATTAACACACCAACACAAAAATGGAAAAAGTCTTAGCCAGCATTTACTACGATCCATCGCATCCTGCAGGTTACGAAGGAGTTCAAAAATTGTATCGTGCTGCCAAAACGCGACTGAAAAGTCTCCGTTTACCTCAAGTGCAACGATGGTTACAAGAACAAGCTACCTACACTTTGCACAAACCCATTCGACGCAAGTTTGCCAGAAGTCGCACCCGAGTGGAAGGCATCGATCATCAATGGCAAGCCGATTTAGCCGATGTCTCTCATTTGGCCAGCTACAATCGTGGCTACAAATATTTGTTTTGTGTCATCGACGTCTTTTCCAAATTTGCCTGGGTCGTGCCTTTGATTTCCAAATCGAGCAGCGAGTTAGTGCGAGCCCTGCAACGGGTGTTGAAACAAAGCGGTCGTCACCCTCTTCGATGGCAAACGGACAAAGGCACCGAATTTCTGAACCAAGCTTTCCAAAAAGAATTAAAGAAACGTGACATTCATTTTTTTACCACCGAGAATCCCGAAACCAAAGCCAGCATCGTGGAACGTTTTCAACGCACTTTGAAAGAACGCATGTGGAAATATTTTACGCATCACCACACTCTGAAGTACATCGACATCTTACCGCACCAGGTGCAAGCGTACAACCAATCTTACCATCGAAGCATCGGACGTGCCCCGCAAGACGTGACTCCCGACAACGAAGTGCTGGTGTTTGAGCGCCTGTTTGGTACGTCCCCGACGATTGCTGTCCCCAAGAAAAGTGGAGAGTTGACCGTAGGAGATTGGGTGCGCATTGGCAAAACCAAACGCACTTTTGACAAAGGTTACTTACCTAACTGGACGACCGAACTGTTTCGCGTCACTGGACGAGTACATGGCCGTCATCCTGCCGTCTATAAATTGGAAGACATGAACGGAGAAGTACTCAAAGGAACGTTTTATTTGCCCGAGTTACAACGTGTCACCAAAAAAGAAGACGACGTGTACGACATCGAAAGCATTCTCGAACGCAGAACCCGTAAAGTGGGCAAACGACGTGTCAAAGAAGTCAAAGTACGTTGGAAAGGATATCCACCCAGTTTCGATTCTTGGATCGACGCTTCGCAAGTCATCGACTATAAAAAGAAGAAGTGACCATCATGCCCTTTCACACAGCAGCAGATGCAGCTACGTCAACCAGTCCTTCTTCCCCTAGTTCTTCTGTGCAAGATTTACAAAAACAACCCTTGTGGGTGTGGTGTGGAGAACGTGTGCCTAAAACGCAAATCGTCTTTTTCTGCCAAATCTTCGTGGTGTATTGTGTCATCGGGGCAGCCATTGCCAATTTGAGTTTGCAACAAGGAGACAAACAATTGTGGACCATTTTATTGAGCAGTTGCATCGGTTACCTGCTTCCCAATCCCTCCCTGAAATTCTCCTCGAACGGGAACGTTGTGTCCAGTGCCAGTGTCAGTGCCAGTCACCAGTCCAACCACAATCAGAACCCCATTTTGGGCGGAGACACGCCTCTGACGTCCAGTAATATCCCCTCGGACAGCCACAGAACTCTAGAATTATGAGTCACGAAAACCAATTTTACTTAACCTTACCCAGTGACAGTTCCATGGAGGTGTTTCCCAACAACACGTTGTGCTGTTACACGGCCAAATTACCTCAAGCCATCCCCTTAGATCACGAAGCCCATTGGGAAGTGGCTTTAGTAGAAATGATTCACCCGACCCAAGTCCTCAATGTCCTTAACAATCAAAATTATTTTAAGGTGGAAGTTCATGACAAACAATTGCAAGATGAGTTGGATAAGATTGGCACATATACCAATAAAACCTATGATGACAAAACTAAAACGTGGACCTACAACTTGTTCATTCTCCCAGGCTATTATTTCAGTGGTCATCATTTGGTCAGCGCCATAGCCTCCAAGTTTAATGGCGTGTTCCATAAAGCTTTGGGGAATGTCCAAAAAAGTGTCACCCTGGAATACCACAAAATAGCTCGTCGCTTTCTGATGAAATTTTCTGAGGGGTCCAAAAAATTCATGTCTTTCTTATTTTGTCCTGAATTGTTTGACATATTGGGCGGTGACACGGAGATGAGGAAGATAGGAGAACAAAAAAAAAGCCCCGAATTACCAGTCATTTCTGACAACGACTCTTTTGCAAGGTATTTTCGTTACCCGGTAGAACTGAACCAAGGACTGAATTTGATCTTTGTGTATTCCGATGTGGTGGAATACAACGTGGTGGGACACACCTCCGTGCCGTTACTGCGTGTCATTCCTTTCAAAGTGGATTCTGCCACAAAC